>VZRM01002797.1:3704-26960 GCA_013397955.1 Grantiella picta | reverse complement strand
TTTTTGGATCTGATCCTAACCTACGGTGCTTTAAAACTCCTCAGGAAGCTCTAGGGAGACAACCCACGTTGACACCATCCCTGCTCAGCTATGAGATGTGGCTTTTTGCTATTTCCTCTCCTTCCCTTGCTTCTGCTGAGCTTTTTTGAGCCAACTGCTCACAGTCATCCTCACTTCCCACTTTCTTTCCTGCTCCTTCTTCCGCACTCTTGGATCTCCTGTGGTCACCCAGAGGACTTCATGCCCTGCTGTCTCCTCAGTCCACATCACTGCCAGCTCTCCTGAGCCCAGGCAGCAAATTTCGACAGAATTCTGGCTGCCTCTTTGTGAACCCCTGGGATAAACCGGCTGTGGCCATGACAGCCTCCTCCCCATCCTGCCCAAATCCATGGATCTTGTCCTTCCATGCCTGTCTGTGCCTTGAAATTGCCTGTCTGCCTCAAATTGCCTCTCTCCATCACCTCACTCCACATCTCCCTCCTCCCTCTGCTTCCGGCTCCCCTCTCCCCTCCTCCTCTTCCCACGCACCTCGCTTTAATTAGAAATACAAAGAAAATGCTTATCACACATGTCTTAATCAGCAACTCGTTCCCCAGCAGGTCCAGAAGGAAAACCCCCATTTGTCCTCACTTTTCCCACTTCCCCCACCACCTCCACAGAATTAGGAGGAGAGTGATTGGGGGAGAGCTCTGTGAAAGGAGGCTGCATGAGATTAACCCAGAGACCTGGAAAAGCTGGAGGGAAGGGCCAAGAGAAATGTGGTGATGCTCAGCAAGGGCTAATTCTGGAATTTTTGGGAAGAAAGAGTCCCTGGCTGGGAGAACTGGACCTGGGAGTGCTCAGCAGGCTGAGCATGATCCAGCAGCGTGTCCTGGCAGCAAAAAAAATTATCCTGGAATGTGGGAGCATAAATACAGCCAGGAGATCATGGAAGTGATAATCTCCCTCTTTAGTCAGAGCATTTTAGATCATATTTAGCTGCTGCAACTGGGTTTAGGCCTCTTAAAATACATACTGATCACAGGGAATGAGTTCAGGCCACCGGGATGGTCAGGGATGGTACCTGGTGTGGATTAGGGCTTTTCCAGCCTGGAGAAGTGATGGCTTTGGGGCACCTAACAGCAGCTGTGTCCTGTATCTGTGGGGAGGTTATCAAGGAGACAGAGCCAGGGTCTTCTTGGAGGTGGCTGATGAGAGCACAAGAGGCATTGGGGCCAAACTCCAACAGGACACTCAGTTTGGGCACAAGAAATGAAATTTCCCCCCTGAGCAATCCCTATCCCTGGGGTTTTCAGTGTCTGAAACCATCTCAGCTGACCCAGCAGCTGACTCAGCTTGGAGTAGGAGGCTGAGCTAGAAACCTCCTGAGTCCCTTTCATCCTTAATTATCCCGAGATCCTGCGACAGGAGCCAGGTGTCAAATGAGGCCGTTCAGATCCAGGATTCCTCCCCAGCTGAAAAGTGAGGGAGAAGGAAAGAGGGCCTGGAAAAGGATTCATTTATTGGAGCAGGTTTAAGAGCCATTTCATCCCAGACTCTGGCATTTGATGGGACAAGGAGAGGTTGAATGCAGGTCACCTCGCAAAGTTAATGCCACTTTATATTATCCCCATCCCATGGGTCATTTCTGGGGTTTCTGGGTGAAAAGCTCTGCGGGGGATATCTTTGCACCAATCCAGAGATACAAAGGCTGCAGAGTCTCTCCCAGTCCATGTTATCTCTTACTGGCAGAGCAGGTTTGAGGCAGACTCTCCGGGGTGCTGAGACAGCAGCATAAAAGGCTCCAAATCTGTCCCAACCCCTCAGGTGATTGACATTTGACTTTTTCTAAAAACAAACAGAGCTGCCCCAAAATCCTGTGCTTAGGAAAACTGGGTGAAAGTGGAGAAGTAAGCAAGGCAGTCATGGGGGAAGAAATCGCACTGGCAGGGGCTGCTGAATTAGGATTTCTGTGTTATACCCTCGGGGGTTTGTCTCCTTCCCCGCACACTGTCCCTCCCTCCCTACAACCAAACCCTGCAGCCCTTCCAGGTCAGCTGCTGCTGCCCCCAAAAAACCCCTTGTTCCCCAAGAACCTGGTAGGGAACAGACTTGTGCCTTCCTGCACCATGTGGATATAGGGGAAAAAAGGGAATCCTGACCCCTGCCCCTCATGCCCTTCAACTTAACCACCACCAGTTTGTGATTCTGCTTTAACAAAACTCCTGGGCTCGCTGGACTTCACTGACAGACCCCCTGCCTCCTCCTCTTTTTGCACCTCTGGGATGGCTGAATTCCCACCGGGAAACACCCAGCCAGGAGCTTTGGGAATGAGGATCCATCCTAAGCCTCCCTGGCACACTGCAGGGCACCCCCCAACACCACCCCGCTGCCAACAGCCTCCAACCCCCTTTTTTAGATTATCCTGGTGAATCAGCATCCCCCTGCCTCCGGCCACTGGCACTGGGAAAGGACGAGAAGGCCCAGATGTCCTCAGCACCTCTCTGAGGGTGTTCCGGCAGGGAAACTCTCTCGGATTAGGGAATCCTTTATCCCTGGTTTATGTAAGACCCGGAGACTCCTTTTATGGTTGGCTTTTCCTGCCTTGTCAAGAGAGAAGAACAAATGTAGCTTCATCTGCGCTGGTGGGTTGGCTCACTGATTAAGCATCTGATTCAAAGCTAAGTACAGAACAGGCTTTTGATGGGTGGATTTAATTCGGTGTAAAAACCAGGATGTCGTCCCCCTCCCTCACCCCAAATTCCCAAGATAGTGGTTGGTCTGGTGCGATTAAGCCGCGGGGATGACTCCCACCTACCAAAGCCTGAGAAAGTCCAGAGCGCTCCAATTTGTGCTGAAGTGGCTCCTTTGAGTGTTTCCCCCTCTGCTTCCCCCCTCCTCTTTGCTTTTCTTTTCTCCTCTCTCCCTTTTATTTTTTTTTTTCCCCCTGCTGATTTACCACCATTCCCAGGCATTTGCATGCGGAGTGAGCTCACCCCGCATGGGGGTGTTTGCGGGGGGCTTGTGGGCGTCCGTCTCGGTGTGACACACCGAATTCCTCCTCACCCCGCCCTCCCCGAGTCCTGCCAGGGGACGCATGTTAATGATGACCTTGCTGAGTAAAGAGTTGGGGAAGGAATAAGTGTTTTTCCTGCGCTCCGAGAGGCGGAAGGTGCGATTACTCATCCATCTCTCCAACTGTCTCCAGCACCTTTCAAGTGCTTCTCGCGTCGAGTCTGGGGGCGTGAGCGAGGGGGTGGCGAGCGAGGGGAGGCTGCCAAAATCTGGGTTGCCACAGACACCGGCATCGCTTTTCCTCCAATGAACGCAGCGCTGAGAGTGCGAGAGGAGGTTGGGCACCACCCACATGTTGAGCTGCGTGGAGTATAAGTAGATGGAGGAGCCTGGACTAGTGGCAGTTCAGACAGGGAGGAGAAGCAGCTCTTCGCATCTCCAGTGAAAGCGGGTTTTGGCTCACCAAGTTTGCCAGGGGGGGAAATCATCCGGATTTTTTTGCTGCGGCTTCTTTGTGCATCTCTGTGTGATTTCCTGCGGCGGGGACTTTGCGGCGGTGGAGATTCTCAGCGGGGCTGGGCAGCTTATCCAACTCCTCTCGTTGTTCCTGGAGGATCCTGGTTCTCTCCGGGACACCCCTGAGCACGTGAGAGCGGCGTTTCCGGCTGGGCATCGGGAGAAATTTGCCTACAACTCTCTCTGGGATCCACGTGGACCGAGGAGCTCGCTCTGCGGTGATATCTGATTGGGTTGTGTTTGTGTCCCAAAGTCCTTGCAGGGGGGTTTAGAAGTCTCTGTGTGTCTTTCAGGAAGTGCTGTGGTGGGGGTTTTTGGGCTCCGGCTCTAGTGCCAGGGCTTATAACTCAGTTTTTTCCCGTGTTTGCCACTCGCACGGTCGGAGCCATGCAGCTGGATAATGTCACCAGCGCGGGCATCCACTCCTTCCAGGGGCACCGTGGAGTTGCCAACAAGCCCAATGTGATCCTGCAGATAGGGAAGTGCAGGGCAGAAATGCTGGAGCACGTCCGGAGGACCCACCGGCACCTCCTGACTGAAGTCTCCAAGCAGGTGGAGAGGGAGCTGAAGGGGTTGCAGAAATCAGTGGGGAAGTTGGAGAACAACTTGGAGGACCACGTCCCAACTGATAACCAGAGGTGGAAGAAGTCCATCAAAGCCTGCCTGGCCAGATGCCAGGAGACCATTGCCCATCTGGAGAGGTGGGTCAAGAGGGAGATGAATGTTTGGAAAGAGGTCTTTTTCCGCCTGGAAAAGTGGGCTGACCGCCTGGAGTCCATGGGTGGCAAATACTGCCCTGGGGAGCAGGGCAAGCAGACGGTGTCCGTCGGGGTGGGAGGCCCAGAGATAAGGCCGAGTGAGGGGGAGATTTATGATTATGCCCTGGACATGAGCCAGATGTATGCCCTGACCCCTCCTCCCGGCGAGGTGCCCAGCATCCCCCAGGGCCACGATTCCTACCAGTGGGTCTCCGTGTCGGACGATGCTCCAGCCTCCCCGGTGGAGACCCAGGTGTTTGAGGATCCCCGGGAGTTCTTGAGCCACTTGGAGGAATACTTAAAGCAGGTGGGTGGAACAGAGGAGTATTGGCTGTCTCAGATCCAAAACCACATGAACGGCCCGGCTAAAAAGTGGTGGGAGTACAAGCAGGACTCTGTAAAGAACTGGGTCGAGTTCAAGAAGGAGTTCCTGCAGTACAGCGAGGGAACTCTGACTAGGGATGCTATCAAAAGGGAGCTGGACTTGCCCCAGAAAGAGGGGGAGCCCCTGGATCAGTTCCTTTGGCGCAAGAGAGACCTCTACCAGACCCTCTATGTGGATGCAGATGAGGAGGAGATCATCCAGTACGTGGTAGGAACCCTCCAGCCCAAACTGAAGCGTTTCCTGAGCTACCCCCTGCCCAAGACCTTAGAGCAGCTGATCCAGAGGGGGAAGGAAGTCCAAGGCAACATGGAGCACTCTGAGGAGCCCAGCCCACAGAGGACCCCTGAGGTCCAGCCAGGGGACTCTGTGGAGACGGTGCCCCCCTCCACCACTGCCAGTCCCGTGCCGAGCAATGGGACTCAACCTGAGCCCCCCAGCCCCCCAGCCACTGTCATATGAGCTCCCCTGAGGGAGGTCTGGCTTACGTGGAAGGGAGAAGGGGGCTTATTTAGGAAGCTTCTCCTCGGAGGGAGGTTCTGGCTGAGACGAGACCTGAGGAGTGCTCAGTCCAACAGCCCAGAGCAGAGGGATTGGCTTTGCTCGTGGGGGGAGGGAGGTGGTGGGGCAGAGGCACCTCAGGATGGGGTTGCCCACCTCACCCGATCCATGCCATGCCATGCCATGCCATGCCGTGGTGCTGGGGACCCTGCTGGCACCACTGTGGGGGAACAGCCAATTTTATGACAATTCCCTGACAAGAAACTAGAGACAATTCCCAACTTGTGGAGCAGCCGCTCGGCGCTGGCAGCTCTCAAGGACTTCATAGGAGTGCAGCAGTTGGTGGAGGGTTCCTACCCATCTGGATCTCTCTTTTTCCTTCTCCCTCTTCTGAGGGGTGGCCCTGTCCTGAGGGGACAGCTTTCTTTTGACCCTTGCCTGTTCTGGGTTTCTGTTCACTTGGCAATCTCCTGCTCTTACTTGCTCCAAAGGATTAAAGTAATTTTTTTGATTATTTTTTTGTGTTAAGAAGGAAAAAAAAATCTTGTTCCTTCAGGAACTGAAAGCTTTAAGAATCTGGATTATTTTCTGTGGATTTCATTTCACTGCACCTAATACCTGCTTTAATGTGTTTCCTCTCAAGAGGCTCTTACTGGTTTACTTCTTGTCTCAGTTTCTGCTCACTCCAATTCAAGGCCACTGCAGTGCAGAGGCAAATTTCATCCTTTCTCTGCACATTATCCTGTGCATTCAGCAGGAAACAGATTTTCTAATTAAATTCTGAGCTCATTTATTGAAGGAGCAGTCTCCTTCCTTTCAGAGAAGAGAGGGTTTTCAAGGTAGAGAGAGGAGACACCAGAGCTCTTTTGAGACAGTGGGGGGAGGGAAGGGAAATAAATCCTTATTCTTTGAACGAAGCAAACAAACACATCCCAAATTCAGAGCAAAATATCCCCAGAGCAGCAAATCGAGTCCATGCTGATGTGTGGAGACAACAGGAGCTTTTGCCATGTAAAAGCCAAAAGCAGTGAAGAGAGGATCTGTGTGCCCCAGCACAGTTTTAACCTGTGCATCACAGCAAGGATCACACAGACAGACTCCAAATGCTCTTGGAAAGCCTGGCACCCTGTCCTAGAGCACCTGAGGACAGAGTGTTTTCTGCTCACAAAGAACTTCCCGCAACATCTTGCCGCAGATGGAAATGGACTTGGACTTTGTGACTTTTCCCATGTTGAGATGGGGAAATGCTCAGAGCTCACTTTTGGCCAGCATTTGATCACAGGACTGAGATGAAAGACATTCCTGAAGTTTGGCTCTCCAAATCTTCCTGAGGCTGGACACATCTGGGGCATCATCTGCGTCCAGCACCAGACCAAATAAACAGGGATGCAGCAGCAAGAGTGACCCTGGGATGCTCCTGGCACTGCCACAGCAGTGACATGTGGCACTGGTGGCACGGAAGGCCTTTGCTGTGACTCCTTCCAAGAGGCTGAAGGTAAGGCAGCTCCCTGATAGTCTCTCCTCTGCACTCCTCAGGGCTACACTGGTCACGAAATGTCCAGTGGAAAACTTACACTGGGACAAAAACTCACCTGAAATGGGATGTGAAGGATTGGGGTTGGGAGAAAGGAGAAGGCAGAGCCTTCCAAAGGGAAATAAAGGACTGGGAAAAGTTTCTAAAGAGGGCAGTATCCTGCACTTTCTGATTAATATGGGAAAATAATGGGATGTTTCTTAATTAGCCCAGCCCCAGGACCTTCCTTGTCTATGCAGGGCATGAGTCCCCACGTGGGGCAGCACATCCCAAATCCATGCACATCCCAAAGAAGCTGCAGGTCTGCTCTGCAGCCTTGCTGGGAGCTGGTCTCAGGAGCAGTGGGAGCTCTCACTTGTTCCCGGTTTGTCAACAGCTCTGCATGCAGAGAAAGGAGCATTTCTCACTAATGACCCAGGCTGAGTGATGGGGGGAGTGGGAGTCAGTGCTGAGGATGAGCTGGCCGTGCATTACAAGCTTTATCTCCTCTTGCTTCCAGTGACTCACTCAGATCCTCCTCTGAGAAGGAATCACTTCACAGCGTTCAGCATTTGGGAGGAAAGCCACAGAAAAAGCTGCAAAGCGAGGGCCTCGACATCAGACCTGCTCTCAGGACTCTCAGCCACCAACTGCCAGATCCACCACCTGAAGGAAAGGCTGGTACAGGTAATTACATCCTGTATTACCTTGTGGGTCTTTCTCAGTCTCCCCAGTGCCCTGACCTGAGATATTGAACAGCCCAGGTGCAAATACCTGTGCTGGTCTTAAAACCTCAGCCCCAGTGGCTGCAGCAGCCTGGCTGTACCACCAGAGAGGTGGGATTTCAGCTTCTTGATGTCAGAACCCAAGCACCAGCCCAAATAATTGATGCTCCAGGGACTTCACATCATGGCTTTCCCTTGGCTGGACCATTGGCAAATCCTTAGACCCCAACACCAAGTGGGTCCTCCAGACTGCAGGCACAGCTAAATTTAATCCCAACTCCTGAGAATTACCCCTTTCTCTCCACTTTAAAAATCTAATCAGAGTTGGTACATTTTTTTTTCTTTTCCAGCAATCCCTGCTGCTGTTGCCAAGCTTCCTTCTCTGTGTCCAAGAGCTTTCCCAGGGGAGAAGCAAGAGCTGCAGGAAGACAGAGGACAAATCATGCACCAAAGAGCCTCCCATGCAGTGCAATGCCATATTCAAGGTGCTGAGAGCCAGAATGAAAGGGGGAAGATGCTTCCAACAGGACAAGGAAAAGCCTGAGCTGGTCCAGGTATTCCAAGCACAGAAGAAAGTGCTGAGAATGGAAAGAGAGGCCAGAACAGAAGAACCAAGTCCAGGCTTTGGGGACAGCAGGGATGCTGGGCTTGTCTGACCGTGTGTGGAGGTTATTCCTCACCTCTGCGATTTAGGGCCACTGGGACTCACCTAAAGAAATCTTCACCAGATAATTATCATCACTGAAAAAAAAAAAACCAAAAAAAAAACCAAAAACTTTCCTTATTAACTTTGCCAAGAGGCTGATCCTGCCTTGGCTACGAACCCTCCCTGCTGGCCATGCTGTAACTCATCTCTCCTGACTCGAGGGTAGCTTCATTTCATGCGGGTATCAGTTCCAAACCTCAAAGGGCTCCCGGAGTTTGGAGAAGCATCCCGTGGTCCAGATGCTTGTCTGAACTGTTGGAGCCTGCACATCTGGGCCAGCTGTCTTGCCAGCAAGGAGCCTTGTGAGACAGCAGGCGCTCTCTGGGTCTGTATGGGCCAGAGTTACTGCAAGAACTGGGGTTCTTGTGCTGGCTTTGGAGCGACTGTTTCCATCCAGACCCAGGGAGCCCAAAAAGAGCTCGAGTGAGCTGGACAAGACAGTTTTGGTTCATCTCTCAGCTGAAGAGGTCCAGTTGGTTCCTCTCTCTTCCAGAGCCAACTGTCCTGGGCATGTTTGTGTGTGTGTGTGTGTGTGTGTGTGGCAGTGTGGGGTGTGTGTGTTGAGTGAAAAAATCCACATTACTTAAATTCTGTGGTGTTTTGTTGCATTTGAACTGAGCCAGTGAGACCTTAGGTACATTCCAACAATGCTCAGCAAAAATGTCCAGGACTGGAAAATTCCATAAAACCATGTAAAGGCAGATTCACAGGCATCATCTTAAGGTCTAAATAATATTTGATTTTGAGGTGCTTAATTTCCACAGTCTCTTCCGAGGGACTTGACTGTCTCAATAGGCATTTTATTTTTCCTGCCTTTTTAGGGAATTAGCCTGTCTGTGCTACTTGGTCATTTGGTCCTGAGGTTTTTACATTTTCAGCTGGCTTTTTGGAGTGTGCAGAACTGAATCTCCTGGCCTGATTTGATTTCAGTTGTTGCTCCCAGCGAATTGGAGCTTTACTTGTAGCACCCTGGTTTTTATTACCAGCCTCTCCAGGAAGGACTGGTAGTTTATTTTCCTGGGGCAGAATCACATGAATGAGAAGCGTGGATGTGTTGTACCTCTGGAACTTTAGCAGATTTCAACCACTGCATTTTTTCCTCCCTAGGCAATTTTACATTTGCTGATGAAACTACTTTAGAGTTTTTATTTTTACTAGAGATATTATTAATTCAAACAAACCTTGTGCAAAAGGCAAACGCGTCGAATCACTGCAGGTTATAGGGGTTGAAGCCAAAAGGTCTTTGTAAGCCGACAGCACCTGCCCTAGATCTGACTGTATCAGGCAGTTTATTCCTCATGTGTCATGTTGGAATTACAAGATCACACCAAGCCACTAGAACCTGTCAGTAGAATAGTGCTACGCTCTATTTGCTATTGTAGCAAAGCCTTTTGTAGATTTATACAATAAAACTTTGAAATATCTGCTTCAATTGCTTCCTGCCTCATTTTCTGGTCTTTCTTCCTTGGGTCATGGGCAATTCAAGTATCTACTGCCCTCTGAAAATTGGGTTTTTTGGGGTTATCTGGCTTATGAAAATCGTTCTTCTCAGCAAAAGTGCATGATTGATTTAAAAGTGAAGTGCACTGAGTTGTTCAGACTCTCAACCAGAGTCATTAGTAGCCCATGAGGGAGAAGTGGCACTTTGTAGAACTGTGGATTGTTGGGCAGAGCTCTTGTTGGGTACACTGAGTAAAGAACCCTTGAAACGAGAACAATCTCATCCCTACCCATGTTTCAGGAATAATATGCACAGAAAACGTGAAGCAGTTCAGGACAAGGGAGAGAAACTGAGCCTCAATCAGCTCCCCTTGACAACCAAAGAGGCTTTGAGAGAGAAGAACCAGCGCTCAACAGAGAGCCAGGAGCTGGGGCTTTGGTGCTTGATGCATTCTCAATTCCCTGAGTTCATTACCTCAAAACATCCAGGAGCCAGGGAAGATAGCAGGGAAAGGAGCTCAGAACTTTTTAAACTGAAATGTTTATTTTGCAATAGATTGGGCTCAATTTTCTGGCCCCAAAGATGTCCAGTCCTGGGATTGAGGTCTCTGCCTCTTCAAGTCCTTCCTCTTCCAGACAAGTTTTGCACTCAGATGGATTTAGCTCCATCCCTGGTGTTTTTCCAGTGATGATGGAGAACAGTCCAGGGTGGGATGCAACTGGCAATGTGCACTCAGCTGGAGAAACAAATGGACTCATTCCTTTTACAACAGGGAATAAATGCCCAACGCATCTCCCAGATAACCCTTTTGAGCTCAGGTTGGAAAGGCAGAAAACATCTGATGGCCAAAAATGCCTCAAGGAGAGCTGCTGACCTTGGTGTCTCCAGCTCTTTGCAGCTCATTCGACCACAAACTCTTGTCAAGAGTGAGAAAGAAACTTGGAAAATGCAATTTGGTTCCACAACTGAGCTCAACCTTTGATAAAAGCATCAGGAAAGAAGTGAAAAAAAAAGCATTGAGGGGACAGACTGGTGACAAGGGTGCATCCAGTGTCACCCCATCCTGGGACAGTGTAGGGAAGCTACAGGTGAGCAGGTTTAGAGTTCTCATGGTCTGTGGACATGGACAAAAATGCCATGAACAACCCAAACCTTGCAGAGCGAAAAAGCAAGAGCTGCACCAACCCTGCCAGAGTTCAAGAAGTGTTTGGACAATGCTCTCATGGACGTGATGGGATTTTTGGGGTGTTCTGCGCAGGGCCAGGAGTTGGATTCGATGATCCTTGTGGGGTCTCTTCCAGCTCAGTAAATTTGAGGGTACTGAACTCAGCGGGAGGTGCTGAGCTCTTCCAGCAGAGGGGGGCAGAACTCCACTGTACGGTGGGACTTGAAACCAGGAAAAACACTATAAAGGGGGAAATCTGCCCTTGTCATCATCAATGACATGTCCCATGACAACCCCACATGTCCCATTCCCACAAGATAGAAGATCAGTGGTGGCTTCAGTCAGGGAGGTCTGAGAGAAAGGGCAAAGAGAGGTCATGGGGAAAGGGGATGAGGACTGATGGCCAAAGCTGCACTGGAAGAACATGGACAGGATGAGGATGGGAGGTGGGAAAAGAAAATGAGGCTGGAAAATGCCTGGCTGTGCCAGGTAAACTCATAAGGTTTCCAGTTTTGTCCCAGTGTCTTCCAGGTTTGACTCTAATCATTATTATTTCCTTGCTTTCTGACAGTTGCAGATGAAAATCCCTAGAGAGTCATTGGACCTAGACTCAGTAATTAATGAAAAAACGCCTTATTACTGCTCCTGGCTCTTGGAATAGGGAGTCACCTGGAATGGCGTAGCCCAGGGACGGATTAACCACCTCAAACTATTGAAATCCCCTTCAAAATCGGACTGGGAACCACCCCTGTGGTTTCTGGGGCAAGATCGAAAATGCAGAGATATTCACAAGCATGACAGGGGCAGAGGAAACAGCCTTGGGTTGCACCAGGAGTGGTTTAGATATTGTCAGGAAAATTAATCCACAAACACCAGAGGTTTATGTCCCAAAAGGAGACAGAGGAGTCTTGTAACTTTATTCGTGAATAAAGGGAGAGGTCATGGGCATTTCCCATGGAGTCTCTCAAACTGATAGAGGACGCACAGTCTTTTTTTCCTAATTTCCTGGCCACATTTCTCTCTTTCCCCATTGGCTGAGGTACTTGGGAGGTACAGACTTCCTGGAATGCCTAATGCAGACCCCTGTAATGTACATGTTCCCTTTCTTCTTTTTCTTATGTCTCTGTTCTTGTAGTTTATTAACACAATCTTGGGCAAGTCAATCAGTGGAATTTCTATGGAAATCCTTCCCATTGTTTCTTCTATCTCTCAGTATCAGTTTTATTTTACCAGCAGACTCAGGTTTTATCTTACCAGCAGTTTGCTTGTAAAGACACTCCCTTATTCTTTTCAATATTAGAAAAAAATTCTTCACTGGAAGGGTGGTCAGGCATTGGAACACTCAGGAATCACCATCCCTGGAAGTGTTCCAAAGCCCCGTGGGTGTGGCAGTTGGGGTCAGGATTTAGTGGTGGCCTTGGCAGTGCTGGGTCAATGGTTGGACTCGATGGTCTTAAAGGTCTTTTCCAGCTTTAAGGACTCCATGATTCCTGAGGTGGTGGAGAAGGCATGTAAGGCCAAGCACATACAGAACCGAGAAAAACATTAATTCTTGATAATTTTTACTTTCCTTCTCTTTTTATTGTGACTCCCCTTAATTTCCTTGTTCAGGACAGCTTCAAGAAGGAGCCAAGATGGACATAGTGCATATATTAACTATTTTATAGAATCATAGGATGATTTGGGTTGGCAGGGACATTAAAAATTATCCAGTTCCACCCCGCTGCGATGGGCAGGGCCACCTTCCACACCACCACCTTGCTTTGTTCATTTTTTCCTCGGTGTTAGCCTTTTTTTTGTCCTTTATCTCCTTTTTTAATCAAAGAGACTGTACCATTCAGTGATGTAAATCATATTTATCGACTTACCAGGCAGGCGTTCTGTGTGTTCACAACCCAACTGCTCCCCTGGATCTCCTTTTTCCACATAATTAAGGCAGGCTGTGACAATTCCATTATTGACACAATGGGCTCTAATGGCTCCACTTATCACATCCAAACGATGCTCTGGGTGCTCTCCCATCGTGGAGCAGGACTTTGTCCCAGACCTGTTCCTACAACACTCATTTGTCCCACGGAGGAGTTGCAGGCAGGTTTTGTGGTTTTTACAGCTGATTTTTAATCATTAGGAATCAAAAGGTTGCTATGTACATCCAGCTCGATTCCTGGCAGAGTTTATGATGATTTTTATGGAAGACACAGCCATTTTCATTACTTTTTAGGCTATATTTAGGGATTTTTAGGATCCTGTTGGGTGAAAGTGAACCTGCAGTGTCAGTGTGGTTTTCAGTCATTCCCCCCCAAATGTTTACCAACTTTCAGCTTGTTAACTTATATTCCTAGGAGAAAGGGAGTTTACAAGGGCATGGAGCGATAGAACAAGGGGAATGGCTTTAAGATTAAGAAGTGTAGATTGAGATTGGATACTGGGAATAAATCCTTCCCTGTGAGGGTGGGGAGGCCCTGGCACAGGTTGCCCAGAGAAGTTGTGGCTGCCCCTGGATCCCTGGAAATGTCCAAATTCAGGTTGGATGGGGGCTTGGAGGAACCTCAGAGAGTGGAAGTTGTCTCTGCCCATGAGATGGTCTTTGAGGTCACTTCCAACCCAAATAATTTCCTGATCCTCTGAATTTATATCCTGCAAAACCAGGGATTCCCAAACTTACTGAAAGCCGTCATGTTTTTAATACAGAGTTGATGTGTTTTTCCATCGCTCCCACATGTGCTCAGATAATACTACCTAAAAAATTTAAATACAAGCCCTGCTAGAAAATCAGATTTTATTTCGTCCAGAATCTTACAGGACCACTTGGCAGCATAAAGTGTTTCGTATTTTTCTGAAGGAAGAGAATCTTGACATTTTCAAAATGAACCTTTTTGACTTCTGCTTTCTGAAAAGCACCACTTAAACACTGACTTCAACTCGGGGGAAAAAAAACCAAGAGAAAGAAAGAAAAAAGTGAGAGAAAGGTTAGAAAGCTCAAAAAAGAGCTGGAATTTACTGGTTTGGCACTCTGAGGCTTGTGCTGAGTTGGTGCAAGAAGAAATGTTTTTTTCCAGCTTCATTTTAAAACGTTGAAATATCAGGGGAGTTTCTCGTCTGACGTGACTTTGTCCTATTTTGTCTTCTCCTCATTTCATTATTCAACTAAATAAACTAAGACATTTCCCTTGGTTCAACATTTCCACCCTCTGCTGCATTTTTTGCTGCAAATTCCTCAGCTGCAGGAATTTCAGGAACTTAGAATATTCTGTGCGTCATTTGAGTTCTGTGAAATCCTTCCTCACTCAGGACAAAGTTATTTTCCCAACAGGATCAAGGAATAATCCCACTTTGTGATCAGGATTACAAAGCCTGTGTTATGCACTTGGAAAATTACAAATCCACTCCTTGGAGGGCCCAAAGTCACTGACAGTTTTGACAGCAGGAAAAAAAACAAACTTAAGCATTTTACCTTAAAATCTGTCCTGGTTTGGGCAGTGATGTCAAGGCAGTACTTGAGGGAGTTTGTGCTGGTCACAGAATCCCAGAATGGTTTGGGTTGGAAAGAACCTCCAAGATCACCTCATTCCACCCCCTGCCATGGGCTAGGACAATTTTCATTATCCCAGGTTGCTCCAAGCCCTGTCCAGCCTGACCTTGGACATTTCCAGGGATGAGGCAACCACAGCTTCTCTGGACAACCTGTGCCAGGGCCTCACCACCCTCACAGGGAAGGATTTCTTCCCAATATTCCATCTAAATCTACCCTCTGGCAATGTAAATCCATGTCCCCTTGTCCTGTCACTCCATCCCTTGTCCCAAGTCCCTCTCCAGCTCTCTAGGAGCCCCTTCAGGCTCTAGAAAGCCACAATAAAGTTTCCTTGGTGGTGGCCGCAGCAATTCTGTGTTAAGAGTTGAATTTGATGACCTTGGAGGTCTTTTCCTACCCAAAAAATTCCATGATTTTCCAGCCATGGAAAGATCATCAGCTCTTTGGTGCAACCTGCATTCCTTGCAGTCCTAGAGTCACAGGGGACATTCCAGGTTTTCCCAAAGTTTTGGTTTTTCCAAAGGAGGCAGAGGTTGGAGAGAGGGATTTACTAAATGTCTGAGAGTGAAAGTAGGAAGGAAAATTGTCTGTAGACATCTTTGTTCTGTGTAGGACCTCACCAATATCACATCCACCTCATTTCCTGGTGTGGAAAATGAGGGATGTGGCTGAATTTCAAGGGTTGGAAACAGAACACACGGTGGGTTTTCCCAGGAGAGCATTTCCATCACTGCTCTGTGCTTCCCAGGCTCACTTTCCTCAGAAATCACCACTTTTTTCCTCATTTTTAGCAAAGGTTCCTAAATCTCCTTGCAGTCAAGTAGAGGAGACGCTAATTCATTATATCCCAAAGATCTTTGCTGCTGAGGACTCTCCTTGCACAGAGAGTTCCAGAAAACCAAATCCAAACTGAACCAAGGCACGGCTGTGTCAGAAATTACTTGGAAGACTTTAAGACCTGAATCTTCCATCTATTTCAGGATTAAGGTGACCTTAATGCAGTGGTTCACTTCCCTTTGGCTTGATCAGAAAGGCGTGTCTGGGAATGAATTAAGCTTGGCTGAATTAATGCCACCTTCGATCCTCATTAAGTTTGGACACCCAGGCTTTTAAGCTGGCCTAAGTTCTTCCACCATAAAAGTCAGTGCTGAAGGCTGAGGAAAGGCTGGAAATCTGCACAGAAACTGCTGGGAAAACATCCAGGCTGAGACATGTTGTAAATAAAAATATTTATATATATGATATAAGTAAAAAATATTTTTTGCTGAAACCAGACACCAGCAAATTCCACCCCCTGGCGCCATGGATATTTTCCTGGGAACCACAGAATGGTTGGATGGGGCTTGGAGCAACCTGGTCTGGTGGGAGGTATCTCTGTCCATGGCAGGGGGTTGGAATTTAAATTTTTAATGTCCATTCCAATCCCAACCATTCAATGATTCTGTGATATTGAGAGAGCAAGCATCTTGTTTTTCTCTTTCTCACTGATCTGTGGCTGCCTGTCCGGGACAAGACCACTCAGATCTTCCCAGATTTTGTTTGGCATCAGGCTATTGCCTTCATCCCAGTCATTCCAAATGAAATTCAGGTTAAACCTCACTTCAGCATGCATGCACAGACTGATTCAGCTTTACACAACGTCTGTGAAACCCAAGCACTTGGAATGGCAGAGAAATGCCATGAAAATCCAGGAAATGTTGCTTCCTGTACACCTTTCCTACATGAGTTTGGAACAGCTGCTCAGTGCCATTTTTTGGGGTATGTCACATGGGATCTATCAAAATCATGCATAATCTACACTTTTCCTGACAATCTTCACTCTGTTTTTCATTTCTTTTCCCTTAAATCAGATTAGATAAAGAGGCTGAGCCCTTTCAACATCCCCGATGTTGTTTCCTAGATCAAGATCCCAAGAGGAGGAAAAACAGTGGAATATCAATGCAGCTGATTTCTCATGGAATCATGACAGGAAATCTGGGATATTTGTCACCTGTGTCAGCAGAAATCACTGCCTGGCATCCCCTCTAGCAAAAGGGTGGAGTTGTGCTGGTCAAAATCCTGCCGAGTGAATTAGGCAGAAAGGAAAACAATCAAGGAAAGTCTGCCTCATGAGGTTATTTTGAATTCATTTGACCCAGTGAACTCAGGCAGAGCTGCCTCTCCAGGAACTGGACATATTTAGTGCCTGATATCCAAAACCAACATTCCATGGATCCACAAACCTGGACATCAGCTCTGTTTGCCATCCAAGAAAGAAAAAGCTCCCCTGAATGGACACAATTCATCCCAAACTTTCCAATGTGTTCCGGGCACAGAAAAAAATTCCAATTTTCTGCCCCTTTCCACGCTGATGTGGCTTTAGGCATCCACCTTTTTCTGCTTTTGTGGAATATTCTCCCCACAGCTCATGAAGTCATGCCTGAATCTGGATTTCCTTGCAATTTTGACTATCAGAAGAAATCAAGGAATTCTGTTTTCCCTCCCTGCTCAGCCATTCATCTGCTGCTTTACCTGGTTGCTGAAATCCAGGTGTGATCAGAGTCCAAAGCTGCCAATCCAGCACCTTTTCCATGGAGTGAGAAAAGCTTGGGGGGGGAAAAAACCCAATAAAGACTAATTTTCGAAATAAATAAAATAAGGAAAGCCCTGAAATGCTCAGCCCCTGCCAAGAAGGACTTTAATAAACATTCAGAGCTTGTTCCTCTGTTGCTGAGGCTTTACCTCTCAGAAAGTACAAAATGTCAATCAGGATTTTCTCTGTTGGAAGCAGGAACCCAAATCTCTATGGAAACCAGACGGAGGTGATGTGCCTATGGAGAGGTTTTCTGCATAGATTCCCAACCTCACAGTTTACATTTGCTGGAGATTTTATTGCCACTGTAGTTCCGGAAAAGATAAAAGATGTTTTATCTTCCTTGGACTGCAGATTCTGACGTCATTGTTCTCTCTCCTTCCTTCTCCCTCCTCCAGCCTCAGTCGATGAATCCTTTGGTTTTACTTATTTACTGCCACATTAGGAAAGATTAAATTATTGAGGTAGGTGAAAAATGAATCCAATCCAATGGATCCCCTCAACAGAGGATGTCAGGATACAATGAGGATTTTTCAGCCTCACAGGATGGATTTGATCAGGGAGGTGCAAGCAGAGGGAATATTTTGGGAGTAGACAGAGGCCTCACTGCAGCACAAATATCTGTGGGAGAGCAAAATAAACGTGTTTTTTCAATACAAAAAGTATCATATCCTGGCTGCATTCAGCCCTGACTTCTTGGAAACACAGCCCCAAATTTTCCTGTTAGGCAAGTGATCTCAGAACCCTCCAGCATCTCAACCTGAGCATCCCAGAAGAGCATCCTGCTCACAGCTCCTATCCTTGCCAGAGGCCAAGCCAGGAAACAAAGCCCTTGGAGTTGCTCTGTGGGTGGGTGGTTTCTCTTTCTCTTTTGTTGCTCAGTTTCCAGCTCTTGAGCAAGCAAAAAGAGAAACTGGTGAGTTATTCAACACCGGAGAAGCTGAAGGGGTGAATTCACCACCGGAAAAAAAGAGAAATCGGTGAGTTTTTCAACATCTCAGAAGCTGAAGGGGTGAATTCACCACTGGAAAAAAAAAAAAGAATTTGGTGAATGATTCAATATCGGAGNAAAAAGAGCAATTGCGGAGTTTTTCATCATCTCAGAAGCTGAAGGGTTGAATTCACCACTGGAAAAAAAAAAAAGAATTTGGTGAATGATTCAATATCGGAGAAGCTGAAGGGGTGAATTCACCACTTGGGGTAAATTTCACTTCCTGAAAAAAGTTCAGGAGTTGTTCTGTGCCTTCCATGGTAGAGCCTGGGATTTGAAATGGAGCTTGGCAGTGCACAGGGTTGAAATATTAGAGACAAACCTTCAAATTAAAAAGCTCCCACGCAGCGAATACGTGGAGGGCAGGACTGTGGATTGCCAAGGGAGCATGGAGGGGACAGAATGAAGGGTCAAGGGACAGATTTCATGAGCTGGATGGATATAAAAAGCAGTGTGACGTGGCTGTGACGACCGTGCAGGAAAGGTGGAGGTGACAAACCACGAGGACCTTGGCCCTGCTCCTCACAGAGCCATTAAATCCCTGCCAAAATCTGCCTGCAAATCAACGGGAGCTGCCACTCCTGGGGCAGGGGTTTAATAAATGTCCCTGCAGGAGATGCTGGGAATGGTGTCAGCTCTGAATCCTGCTGCTCTTTGGTCCTTAAATACAAGTCACAACCTTTCCCCTGCTGGTGAAGATTTTCCTGTAGCTCATCCCATGCTGTGGGAATGGAAGTGGCCACCCACCCGTTTGCTGTGTCTGAAAGTGCCAGAGGTTTTCATGGAATCACGGGGTGGTTTGGGCTGGAAGGAGCCTTGAAGACCATCTTGCTCCAACCCTTCAGCCATTGGGCATCTTCCACTAGATGAGGCTGCTCAAAATCCTGTCCAACCTGGCCTGGAACACTTCCAGGGATGGAGCAGCCACAGCTTCTCTGGGAAATCTGTGCCAGGGTCTCACCACCCTCACAGGGAAGAATTTCTTCCCAATATCCCGTCTAACTCTGCCCTCTGGCAGTGGGAAGCCATTTCCCCTTCTCCTGGCATTCCATTCCTTGTCCCAAATCCTTCTCCAGCTTTCTTGGAACCCTTCAGGCACTAGAAGGGTCTCTGAGGTCTCCCTGGAGGTTTCTCTTCTCCAGGTGAACATTCCCAGCTCTCCCACCCTGGCTTCAGAGCAGAGGGGCTCCAACCCTCCGAACATCTCCATGGCTTCCTTTGGACTTTGTCCAACAGGTTTTGTTCAGGAATATTCAAAAGCATCACGGAGGGAATTCTGGGAAACTCCATTTCCCTTGGATATTTCCCACATTTCCCTCGGATATTTCCCATACTGTCCCTGTCCTTCATGGAAACATTATTCACGGCACACTGCAACTCACAGATCATGTCCTAAACTATTTTTAAAGATCTTCAAGTGGTGGAGACCTCACATTTTCTCAGTTTAGCTCATTTTTACCAATGGCTGGAGGGAGCAAGACAGCCCCTTCCTGCTTGCAGAAGCCTTTTCTGTGCTGGAAGTTTCAGGATATGGGAAATTGAGTTTTAAAAATGGATCCCCACACTCTTTTCTGTGACTGTCACTATCCCTTTCCAATCCCAGAGGTTCATTTTGGCTTCTTCCCTGGTCACTGATTGTCCTTGGGACCATGTTTTAAAGAGGGTTGTTCCTGTGATCCAATGGATTTTCTCCATATGGAGGTTATTAATTCATCAAGAATGCTTTCTGCACCAGGACTTTCTCATTGCACACCCTTTTTTTGTCTAATCTGTCCTCCCACTCATCACTCTTATTTCACACCCAGTCATGCCCTACTTTAAATTTAATAAATCTTTTTACTCCACTTGGACTCTTCCTGTGTCTCCTCAGTAGGTCCAGAGACAGCAGCTGCCACGGGGTTGCACCTTGCTGATGGAGTATCTGACATCATCACCCGTGATTTTGGAGAGTATTTTTCCGTACCCTACAATTAAATCTCTCTGTTGTCGTAACTTCTTGGCACCTCAGAGACTGAGCTTTTCCCTTTCCACGTCTGAATTTCACTGAGAAAATTCCATCATTGCAGAGGACAGACTCTGAAAAAAAACCTCCCCAGCTTCCAGCTCTGTTCTCTGACAATATTCCTCTTTCCACATCTTTGCTGGAACTTTTTTATTTTTTAAACTGAACACCGAAGCCGAATTTTTCCGCTGTATTTTTGAGCAGCGACACAGAGAGATTTCTGGTGGGGAAGAGCTCAGATCTCCGCTTGGGGAATTATCTGCACCCCGGGATGTGTGAAAAAATGCAGAAGCCGAGTTGTCCCTCTGGCAGGACACTGCTGAGAGTGCAAGGGACATGAATGGCTTGGGGAACTAAATGAGATGCGAGTGCTTCCATGGCTGCTGTTGCTAGGGAGACGCTTCCTTGGCATCTGCATAACGAGCACTCCCCTACCATTAACTCCGGGAGAAATGAGGCTCCCAGGTACCCAGCGATGAGGAGAAAGAAAGAAAGAAAGACAGAGCCGGAATTTTAAAAGGGAAAATACCCTCGGAGGCTTCAACAACCAAACAAATCCAAAGCTCTGTTCACATGCGTGGGATTGAGGAGGGGTTTCCACACCAGTGATGGAGCCTCTGAGCCAAAAGCAGAGCGAGGATGGTGAAGAGAGACCTAAACCACTTTTTTCTTTCTGCATGCAGCAAATATTTAGGTCAGGAGCTGAGATTCTCTGCAACTGGTTGGAGTTTGTCTTTCCCACTCCTCCCAGCAAGAAATCTCTGCCATGAGCTCTTTGGAGGGGCAGGAGGAGAAAGCATAGAATTGTCAAATTGGGATGGAAGAGAACTCAAAGATCATTCCCCTCCCCTGCAAAGGAACACTTTCCACTAGATGAGGTTGTTCCCAGGCTTATCCAGCCTGGCATTGATAGAAAAAGTTTCCACAAATTTATCCTCAACTCCAAAACCTGATGCTCATCAAGAGAAAGATCCACACTGTGTAAAAGGGGCTTTGAATCCCAGCCCTGTCCCTTCATCCCTCTAAAGAGGTAATTCCACATGAGCCACAGATGTGGGACTGGCTCAGGACTCAGGAGATGTAGGACAGGAGTGGCTGGGGCAGCTGGAGGAGATGGAGCGACATGACTGCAGAGAATTTAGGAATTCAGATCTGGAATTGCCCCTCAAGGGGTTTTCAGACCATTGAGAACCCATTTCTGTAAGATGAATTCCCAAAAGCGTCCAGCCCTGGTGTTCTTTGGGGTTTTTCCTGCTTTTTTTCCTGTTTTTTCCTTTGGGCCAGCTCCAGAATCTTCTGGAAAAGCAGCTATCATGGTTAACAGCCCATTCCATAGATTTTTTTTCCACTTATCTGGAGTGACATGCTGAGCATTTTAAATTGCCTATAATAAGTGAGTCCAAAGCTGCCCTTGGAAGAGAGAATTCTGAACTCCCTGATGTCTGTGTTTATCTTTTCCTTGATTTGGGATTTTTCAAGGGAAAACAAGGCATTGTTCTGCAGCTCCAGCCTGCCTTAGCCCCCAGTTTTAATCAAAGACATCCATTCTTCACCTCTAATTATCCACAATCGTGGCCTAATTTGCATTGTGCCCTTTTCCTGAAATGACACAGTAAAAGCATTTTCTCATTATTTCCCTGACTGTATTCCCTACCATTAATGCTGTCAGGATGACTCAGTTCTAGACAAGGATTTTTGTCTGAGAACCTCAGGTTTCCTATCTGTCCCTGAACCCTTCAGCTGCCTCTTTGGCATGATTAAAGATGCTGCTTTGTTGACCTGTTAATCACATACTTTTCCCAGAGATGGACTGCTGGGATGCTTTCCAAACTGGGAAAATGATGCTGAGAAGTCTCTGGCTGATTATTAACTGTTCACAGTGAAGCTGTTAGAGCTGTTTTGTGTTCCGATCACAGGTAGCCAGACTGGCATTCAGGTGTTTCCTTCCCACCCTCAACCTGCTCTTCTCCAAGACACAAAATCATGGTTTGGGCTGGAAGGGACCTAAAAGATCATCCAGTTCCAACCCCCTGCCATGGTTAGAACTTCCTTCCACTATCCCAGGTTGCTCTTTAAAACAGACCAGCTCAACTCTCCTGCTTGGAGTTTTACAGTCTCCTAATAAAACCTTCCTGAATATCATCCCAGGCTGGAGTTTCCTGTTCTCCCTCTGAGGTTTTCTTTGCTGCAGGGGCTTTTATCTGTCTGTTCCTTTGAAACTCCCCGTCTGCTGCCTGTTCCCAGCTCACTCTCTGCCTCACATATGTGAAGCTTGAATACTTTCCCTCGCAGCTCCTGCCTGTTTACTGCAGTATTTAAAAAAAAATAGAGAAAAAATCAAGCCAGGCAAAAATGATGATTAATGGCCTCATGCACAGGGAGAGCAGCCATCCACAATCTGCATCAGCACCAGGGCTGAGCCCTCACAGTTCTCTTTTCTCCTTCCTTTTGTGTGTCTGTGTGTGTTGCCTTTTTCTGCTTTTCTCTCTTAGACGGCTCCAGAAGTCCATCATTATGTCCTGAAACTCTCCCTCCCCCTGGGACAGATGGAGCTTATCAAAATGAGAAAGGGGAAAAGAGGCAGCATTAGTTCAGCTCTGCTAATGGGAAAACATTTCTGGATGTATTTGGGAATATGCACAATTGGGAACAGGGTCAGCAGCAGAGGGAAGGGGTAAAGATACCAGGATATTCCTTACAGGGGGAAAAAAACAGGCTTCAAAATAGTAATAAAAACTCTAAATGTGATCTTTGTCCCCTCAGAGCTGCTCAGCTGAAAAGACAGAGCTAAAACCAGGCAGGGAAAGCCCCATGGACAACCTCAAGCTGAACATCACCCGGCAAAAAGCCTCAGAGCAGCAACAACAGCTGATAATCGATGTCATCTGCCAGCCTTGGCCACCACCAGGCCAAGCTCCAGACCCAGCATTTCTGGTTTGGCCTTCTCCTCAAGTGAGCAGCAGAAAGAGCAGTGTGGGAGCAGATGGGACTCCGGAGGGAACAGGCAAAGCTTCCCTGAGGATGAGGACACAGATGGCCTCTGCAGCAGGAGCTGAGGGAAGAGCCTGAAGGGGTTCCCAACCTCCAAAATCCCTTTGTTCTCTGGGTCTCTGTTTCCTCCTCTTGTCTTGTCTCCTTGGGGGGTTTTGTAGGGTGAAGAGGCTCCTTTCAATGCTCATCTCTTGATCCCAAAGAGCCTTAATTCTGTTCTGGGCTATGGGATGGTCCTGGAACACCAAGAGCAGCTGTTCCTGCCCAGAAGTGGGAGGAACTTCCCAATACCCCACCTAACCCTGGCCTATGACAGTTTAAAGCAAATCCTCCTTGTCCTGGCACTCCATCTCTTGTCCAAAGTCAGTCCACAACTCTCCTGGAGCCCCCTTAGGCACAGGAAGGGGCTCTGAGGTCTCTCCTCTCCTCTCCTCTCCTCTCCTCTCCTCTCTCCTCTCCTCTCCTCT
>VZRM01002795.1:154878-175540 GCA_013397955.1 Grantiella picta | reverse complement strand
TTTTGCTAAAAGAAGGTGCCTGTCCCACCCTGCCATTGAGGTCAGGGATGATGTTGCTGCCCCAGTGCCATGTGCTGTGGGATCCTGGCCAGTGAGTCAGGTGGGTGTCCCACCCATCCATGGCTCAGCCAGCCTGCTCACCCTCCTCCTGGGCAAAGCTGCCTTTTCCTTTGTGCCAGCAATCATTGGAGAAACTAAGTATTACCAGGGCTTGTTTCTTAGCCCTTGGTGAGATTTACTTGAGCCAGTGGACTCTGGAAGTCCTGTGTTCTCCTCTTCCTGCTATCAACCTTATGAACATGTTTACAGTAAGGGCTATCCAGGGCAGAGGGAAGCCCAACCTGCAGCCCTTGAGCTGAAAAAAGGTGAGGAAGCAGGCTGAGCTTTGTGTAGGGTTTGTTTTGAAAATTTGTGCCAGGAAAACACCTCCTGACAGCCAAAGCATGGTCTCAGCTGCTTGGCCCAGTGTGCCCCACATCCTCATTGTGTCCTGGCTGCGGCTCCCCAGTCATACCCAGGGACCTTGGTCAGTCAGGAGCAGTGGCCACCCCTCTAGAGGTCCCAGCCAAGCTTACTTCAGCGCAATAAAGAGACTCTGATTCAAAAAAGTCAAACCAAGTTTATTTTCACAAGAGAGTATCTCCACTAATATTTTATTCATGGCTTCCAGCTCACACAGTTCCACTGCTTGAGAATCTCTGCATTAATATCAAAGCCATGGAGAGGGACTGGGCGGATTCCATGTGGGACGCATGGGATTAGCTCTTTTCCAGGGGACACCTCTCCAGATGAAGTGGATATGCCGCCCTGTTCCCATGCTTGTGGTGCTATTTTGGTACCTCCCAAGCAATCTGCGGGCAGCAGCTCTGCCCCTGAGCAAGCAGCTGGAGGAGAATAATGCAGCTCAGAGGACCAAGCTGTAGTTTAGCACAGCAAGTCGCCAGGACTGCTGAAAAGCCAGATTTATGGAGAGAAGGCTGCATTCCTTCGCTGCTTGGAACTGCAGCATCCCCACCCACCAGCTGCGTCCCAGCCTCGCTGCAGCTACGCCCCGTCCCAGCAGAGGAGCCTGAAATGAGCTGCTTCATCCTGGGGACTCCCACGGCCCCAGCAGCCGGGTCTGGCTCTCCCTGTGCCTTTGCCCAGGGTGAAATTTGAGGGCTCCAATTTCTCTTTGCTTTCTCCCTCCCACTTCATCTGAGAAGGTGTCCTCTGCTTGCCCTCGCTCCCCGGTGTCTCGGATCTCACGCGTCTCCCTGGCAGTGAGATGGCCGTGATAATGGCCTGAAATGTCCTTCCTGAGGCAGCCCTGATCGTGTTACAGCTCCACTCATGGTCTTGATCCCACTTACTTTGGCAAATGGCAGAGGGATAGTCCCATCTGCTCCTAAGAAAGAGAAGAATTAACAATTCCCTGGCCCTTGCCAAGGGCCAGAGCTCTGAAGCGTGACGACTTCTCGCATGTCTCCTGTCAGGTGACAGTGCCTGGGAGAACCCAGAAGGATTAGGACTTGCTCCCTTTGGCTCACATCTCTCCCCTACCTGTCTCCACTTTAGGACAAGATTTGAGTCTGAATCATTGGTTTATCCTATGCAAATATCCCGGAGCCCTAAACTTCCCCACCAGGGTTTGCATGTGAGTGAGTTCAGTTGATAGGGATTATCAGATCAGAAAGAACCACCCCCTAACTCTGTTCCATGGGACAGGCTGGGAATTTGTCCAGAACAAAATGCACTTCCTGAGCAGGGGCCAAGCAGCCAAATCTGATCAGCTCCCAGGGCTCTGAGTCCACAGGCTGAGCTTGCCCTTGGGTCTGGTTCTGAACCCAAACTTCAGAGCTGGGCACAACAAAATTAAATCATCAGCTCAAATCTGTCCCACTTAGACCAAAGTATCTGCTCCCCCCTCTGGACCTGAGCACAGACCAGAAAAGATCAACACACTTAAACACGTTACAACTCTAGTCCATCTCCTGCAAAAAAAGAATTTAATTGAACGTTGGGAGCTGCTGTGTCTGTGTACAGACACATTTCCCTGGTTCTTTTGCACCTTAAAGAGAGGTGGGTTCTCTGGAAGCAGGTGGCTCCATGCTCCAATGCCTGAGGCATGAAGCAATTCCTGGAAGAATGCAATGCTGGATGCTGTAAGAGAAACACCCACTGAGTTGTTTAACAATGCCATGCTGTGTTTTTGGATCCTCTACAAAAGAAGTGATGCCTCGGGAGCTCCTCCGGTGGTTTTGCTGCTCTTTAAGGAAGGCAATAGACTGTATAGTTATCACCTGAAATGGGATCAAATCCCTCCCACCAAACTATACAACCTACTACCTCACCTCCACAGAGCAGAACGGATGGATCACAGGCACAGATTTGCTCTCCTTGCACCACCTGCCCTCACATCTGGTGTAGAAGTGGATGAGGAGACCTGAAGACCTGACTGTCTCCTTAGGAAAGACAGTAGATTGTATAGTTAGCTCAGAGGGAGGACCAGACTCCACAACTATTCAATCTACTACCTCAGCCTCAAGGACAGCTTGGGACCGTGGCAGCCTAAGGCACTGAGATGATCCTTCTCCAGGCACTGGGATGAGCCTTACCCAGGCACTGAGATGAGCCTTATCCAGGCTTAAGCTGCTCCTGTGAAGAGAAATGCATGAAAAATCAACAGAATTCTTCATGTCAGGAGAGACAAGTCATATCCAACCTTGTCCTGGAGCTCCTTCTCCTTCTTCAAACCTCCTTCAGTCCACCTGGTTTACACCTTGAGCTCGGTAATCGCACTGGCTGCAAACTTCACGCACCCAAGGGCCCACAGAAGCAGCAGCCCTGCCCTTGGAACCCAGGGCCACACATGGAGATAGCAGAGCTCCCGGGAAGCTGCAGCAGCGCCAAGCACACCCAGCCAGGCTGACCTCACCTCCTGAACACACAGCGTATCTAGAACAAACCTGCCAGACCAGATAAGAGAATCCATCAATTTAGCTGCTGTGCACTCCAGGGAATTGAGCAGATGATTAGAAATAACTGAGTACAAGGAAGCTTTTAGGCTGCAAATGTAATGGTATCGAGTACATCAAGGCAGATCTTATTTCCTAAACAAATGAGTGCAACATGCAGCCGTGCTGTCCCTCTAATGCTCCAGCCCAGCCAGGCAGTATTAGCATGGATCTGAGACAGACTGGCTTCCCCCCAAGCCCTTGGCTCACCTTCTGAGGCTTCCTCGTTCTCTGTACACCCAAATACAGATGCGAGGTATTAATCTGGTAGTTTGAAAGAAACATGTGAGGCTCTTTTGCAAGGAGAAAGAATTCCCCCTGGAGATTAAAGGAAGCCCTAACGACGAGGGAGCCACGCCAAGCAGGCTGCACGTGCAGCCCAGCACAGACCCAAAGGACAAGTTCCCATGGGAGCTCAGCAGGAGATGTCCCCAAGCTCCACAAGTGTCTGCCGAGTGCTGTGGTGGGAGAGGAGGGGGCTCAGGCAGAAATCTCCTAAGGGATAAAAGCTGCCACAGCTACCAGGCAACGGCCTAAACAGTCCCAAAGCTTTGGTGAATTACTGTAGCTGGAAAGCTTGTGAGAGTTTAGGATGGCCTCGTGTGGCAGGGTATCTTTGCAGCAAGGTTTGGGAAGTGCCCTGTTCCGGAGCTCTTCACAGGTTCTCCTCGCTGGCAGCTCAACACAGTCCAGGTAATTCTCTTAATTTCCTCTGACAAACTGATCCTTTGCAGGGAATGACCCACTGTGCTGGGCCATCTGGCCCAGGCCTCTCCTGGTGGGACAGGGCATGAACAACGTCAAAAACCCAAGGTGGCAGGACTGGTTCCTCCAGCACTGAAGTGCTCAGCCCATCCCTGGTGCCAAATGCATCCCAAACACCGTCCTGACAGGAAATGCTACTCCTCCTGTTTTATCAGCATAGAAAGTGATGCACAGAGCTGCACATCGCTCCCCAGCACATGCAGCACCAGCCAGAGCTTCGATGAGGTTACAACCAGGCTCAAAGGTCCATCAGGTCTGTCACTGCTCAGCTCCTCGGGGACAGAAGGGTTAGTTTAGACTAAAATGCTTCAGCTTCCCAAAAATGAAGCTGCTGCCACAAGCATCAAGGAAAAGGGTGGCAAGAAAGCCAAGGGATGCTGCACTGATCAGGGACTGGGAAGGTGGGTGGGCCTGATGATTCCTGGGTGATGCACAGCAGCAGAGGATGCTCATCTTTTCCAAAGAGACTTTTAGCACCTGACCTGGACGAACAATTTTCCTGATTCCCAACTTGGTGGCTTATATTTTAAGCACATAAGCCAGATGTATCAGGCAGGCATTTAAAAGGTCACTCTTGATACCATTGCAGAAAACAGCATTTGGGCCAATCTCAAACTGTTGGTGGGAAATTACATTAAATAACTCCGAGTTCACGTAGATGTAATTATACATGGAGAGAGGAAAAAAAAATCCCTTCTGACTTCTATAAGTAATCCTGAAAACAGACGACTTAATTATAATGATTGTCTTAATGAGTATAGGTTTTGGGAATACCCAGCTGCTGACTCTGGAATCCTGATCTTGGCAGGATCTGTAAAGAAAGGAGTCAAACAGGACGATTTATGGATCAAATGTGGATTTTTTTATACCAAGTAAGAATGACTAAAAGCTTCCTACCCTTAGTATCACTGTCACGCTTGTTTGTCCTACACAAATTGCAGTGACAGGAATTCCCTCTCCTCATGGCCTGAGGTCTAAACCATCAAGACAAAAGATGAGGAAGGAAGGAGATGTGCCCAAATTTGCCTGGATGTAATGCAGCTATGCAGAATTCTGGATGAAACAGCCAACGGGGTCTGTAGGAGCCAGAGGCTCACACCCAAAGCCTCTCACTGCCTTCTGAGATTAAGCCCAGTTTTTGAGGTTTTTTGGACACTTGATTGCCAAGAACAGGACTTCTTTGAGAAACACCATTTTCTGTGCAGGCCTTATGGCAGTGGCCCTCTAATTTTCTCTTCCAATATTCATAAGGATCCCTCAAAATTGGTGGAATTTGATTTTTATGTGTAAATACTTAATCAGTCTCTGCAAGACACTGCACGAAAGTCCCTGTGCACAGAGTGTGACACTACAAGGTCCCACTGTCTGCAGGTGCTTGGAGGGGTGAGGAAAATTGGCAGGTAAAGGTTTAATACGTTTTTTCACAGCAAGACCCTCCAGGCTAGAATAAAAATGGTATTTCCAGTCCAGCTTTCAGACCTGTTTTTCAAGAGGTGACCTAAACTGCTCCTCATTTATCAGGGCTCAGGGTGTCTTGTGATGACCTCAAGATGATGACCCCCAAATTTCAAAGCATCTTTGCACCAGAGATTCCTGGGCACGGCCAAGTGTCTGCCTTTAAAAGGAGCCCACCTCGGAGAGAAGCTGGAAAGGCTCCGAAGCTCTGAGGAGCTGATCTGGTTTATTAAGGAGCACTGAAAGAAATGGAGGAGGGGGGAGGAGGAAACCATAAAACAACAAAGTCTCTGCTTTAAAAGCTGACACCGCTTTCAGCCTTTGTGAAGCCGCGGTCCCGTGTCGGTGCCAAACATGCTGGGGACAGGGAGGGAGAAATTTCCCATTTCTCAGTGGGAAATCGGGACCCTGAGTCTCCAAGAGGATTTTCAGCCTGCTGGAGCTGGGGCAGAACCAGCCCCAACTCCCTGGAACGGCAGCGTTGGCACAAAATGGCCGAGTGTGGCCATTTTGTTCCCTTGGCTTCATGTCCTCCCAACCTGGCCGGGATGGAAAAACAAACACCAAACAGACAAAAAAAAAAAAACCAATTAAAAAAGAATCAAATCCGAAAGAAGCCAAAAGAAGCAGGGAAGGTTTTCAGTGACTCCCCAACACTGCAGAGACCCACGGCGCCGATCGGAGCTGCCGATGCGGCCGGCAGCAAGGAACCCGCTCGCACAAAATGCAGAAAACAGCCCAAAAACCCATCCTGACACACCCTGTGCCACGGGAAAGCAATCAGAAAATGACATTTGCCAAACTAGCCATGAGAACAAGTTGTTTTTCACGTCTCCCAGGCCAGGAGAACCTCTCAGCAAAGCAAGGCCAACCATCTCCCCAAACACCCCATCCTAAAGGCAGTATTGAATTTCACACTTTGAAACGGTTAATCAAAGGTACCGTGAATAGGGAAAGAGAAATGGAATTAAAAATATTTAAAGTTCAATCCTGCAACAGCCCCTGTCTCTCAGCAATGCTTTCACTCCACACACTTTTAATGACATAGGGAGTATTTCACATCAACTCTGTCACTGCATTTATTATTAGGCAATTAGCAGGTATCTTTATAAACAACTGCTCATCGCTTAGGGGTTGTCTTGAGTCCTATCAGATATTTCCAAACATCTGGATCATTATTAATCAATCTGATATTGTTATTTATAATACAGGCATCCGTAACCTGCTTGTTATATGATTTATCTTTTTTTAACCCTTCCTAAACGCAATTTTAGAGGTGGCCACAAAGGTAATGGTTTTTCTAAACCTTTGTGTATTTTCCTTGTAAATCTGTATATAACTTACCCTGTCCTGAATTTTAAAAAATCCCAGAATTTTTGTCATATAAAAGACAGGCGCTACAGAGTAATTTCACTAAATACTAAAAATAAGAGGAAAAAAAATCCTTCCGGCTTATTTTTACCTGTTCTGTACTCAATTCTACAGGTTAACTCAAAAATCTAAAAAAATAAATTCTTTTTTCCTGTAATACTTTACAAAACTACTCTATTAATACTGTTTTCCTTCTCAATGTTCAGTTCATAAGCTGCTCATGAAAGAAGTGCAGGTAACGTCCACCTCTAATGTAAATTTGGACCAAAATATTAAATTTGCACCGTGAAGCACCCGCCCAGCTCCTGCCTGTGCAGCCCCAGCTCCGGGACCACCGTGGCCCTGCCATTCTCTCTATCTCTTTGTTTGCAAACAAGCCAAGGGGATATGGAGGCAAATCAAATACCTTTCTGTGCAAGAAAAGCGATTTCACCTCTTTCTGCTCTCCTTCCCAGCTCTGCTCCTCTCCACATGTCTGGAAAGCCACTCAAGGAACAGCAGGACGATCATTCCAACACCTTACCAGAGCCTGATCCCCCTGTGCCACTGGGAAGGGATCTGCTCCTCGGAGTGTCCACGACGTGGCTACTAATGCCAAGACATCCAGGCTACTGAAGGAAATGCAGAATCACTTAAAAAAAAAAAAAAAAAAATCACTTTTATTTGGCGCATGTTCTGGTGTTTTTGCTCTGCTTCTGCGCAGCATTTTATGGTAACGCCACCAAGTTGCTTTAAACTTTCAAGGCGTGTTCCTGTTGATGGTGGTTCTGTGGTGTATCACACCTTAAAGTGTGCAGGATACACACAGAGTGCAGTAAACAGCTTGAAAGCACAGTACAGCTCCAGCCTTGGGAGAAAAGCAAGGGCTCAAAAAGCCAAGAACAGCTACTGCTTTAAATATTTAAATTAAGATGGTTTTTATTCCTGAGATGAAAACTTTCGAGGCAAGAAGGCAATAAACAAAAAAAGCCCTAAAAAAATATCCTCCGGATTACATCAGCTAAATCCAGGCAGTGCCAGCTCGGCGGAAAGGTCAGCTCCCGTTTGCACCAAAAACAAGAGGACACACAACAGGTTAAAACGCTACCGTCCGGCAATGACCGGCTCTGGTCATACCAAGCCGATGTGTAAAACCATCCGCCCGGCCAAAAACAAATTAAGGCAACAGTGCTCTCTGGTACTTTATAAATCCAGGAGAAAGGAGGGCTGTTTTATTGAATATAGCGAACAAACCTTTCCGTCCGGCTATTCCGTGCAGCGAGTAGCCCTTACGCTGCTCATACAAAAGCTCACTTTGGCAATTCCAGGCATTTTCAGTGCTCAACAAACGCCAAAACTACCCACTCTGCCTCTGCCTTTGGTCTCGTTCCAAAATGTCCTTTTTTCTTTTTTTTTCCCCTCTTTTTTTTTCCTCTTTCCCTTTCTCTCTCTTGCTACAGCCGGTGCCACATAGAGACGGCAGAGCTGGGCTCGGACATGGCCGCAGCCTCCAGAAAAGAGCCAAGTCCCAGCGCCCCGGCTTCCCCTTCCAGACGGGAAACAAAATGGCCATGGAGCAGCCATTTTGTTTGCTGCGGGATGGGAGGGAGAAGGGAAGGGAGGGGAGACGCAGGCCAGGCGGGAAGGATGAGGGGGGAGAGGGGAGGGCGCCGATTCGGCAGGAACCCAAAAGCTCCGCAGCCATGCCCGGGCGCGTCCTCCTTCCTCCTGCCCGCCCCGTCCAGTCCCACAGCGGGGCTGAGCCGCAGGGATGGACACAGGGTTGGTTCTCCAGCCCTGCCGGGCCTGTGGAGCTCGAGTTGTCCAGCCTGACATGGTTCTGCTTCCCTGCCCGGGCCTGGCTAGCACCTCCATCCTGCCCCGGCCCGGCCTGGCCGCTCTGCGAGAGCTCCTGAAGGGAGCAGGGCAGGAGAGAGGAAACCAACGCAGCAACGTCAAACTCCTGAACTTCCCCGGGCAGGAAATGGTGTAAATAACACCCGCAGGGAGGGGGAGAGGAACCCGGCCTTGGGGACAGCGTGGCCTCTCCAGCCCGGATCCCAGCGGCACCCGCGGGGACAGCAGGCCCAGCTTTCCTCGCTCGCTCCCGCCAGGATGAGTGTGGCGGGTCTGCTTAGCCCAGAACATCAGCACGGCAGAATCCAGGGGGATTACCCAAAGGAAAAGAGGGGCCTGGCATCAAACCCTGACAATGAGCCTGCCTCGGAAACAGAGGCTCTCTCCAGCAGGACCTTACGCCCACAAAAAGCCTCGTGAGCTCCACGACTTTCATCTTCCTCCCCTTCCACACCACAGCTGCCCAGACAGGCAACACACCCATGGCTTGAGGAACCAGAGACGCCTTTCACTGGACCCTCTCGTCCCTAAAGCATAGGGCTGAGGTCCCAGCTGGCATCCAACAAGACACAGGGATGAATCCCACCCTCCACCACAGATGTTATGATCCTCCAAATCCTGACCAAAAGCAATGAGATGTTTTTAGAGCAAGGCAAACACCTCATGGACCTGTTTGGGAGTACCTGGCATGGGAAGACCCTTAATAAGACACAAATCAAACACCCCCTGGGCTTTCTGCTTCTGTAGGTGGGATAAGCAGTGAGAATCACAGTATTCCCAGGATTTGGGATGTGTAAGATCTCACCATTACAAGTCCTGTCCCCTATGGATGCAGGGAACTGGAAATGCCAAAGCCAGGTACAGCTTTGAAGATGTTACAGGACCTGTAGGAAAATCCTGTGAGGAAGGCTGTCAATAGGACAAGGCACTTTGAGGCACATTCACATGGGATAAATCTCAGCAGGGAAGGCTGGACCTGCTCAGCTTTATCCAGTCAGTGGGGAAGGTAATTTCTATCCAGAGTCACAGCAGAAGCACAATGCCAACATCTTGAATTATCCTGTGAAGCAAGCTGAAATCTTAAGATTTTCTTTTAATAAATGCTATTTCTCCCTATCTGATTCACATCAATTTCTTTCAAAGTAACGCAAGATCTTCAGGTGAAAATTGTTATGGATTTATTAGTGATTTGCTGTGATTGATTAGGTTTATTTAAATGTCCCTGAAAATAAGCATTACCTGTAAGAAACTCCACTGAGAGCCTGTTCAGGATATTCTGATTTCTGGTATGGGTTTGATGTGAAGCCATGTGACCTCACAAGTAGGTTTGTGCACTTTATATTAACCTCAAAGTCTGGGAATTTCAAAGGTATTTGAGAGATCCAAGTCTGGTTTATTTTACTAGGCTTTGGGAAGACAAAGCTTGCTTGAAAATGCCTTTGCATGGAAAGAATACTGCATTTCTTGTGTAATACTCTTCCAGGAAAACCAGCAAGACAGGTTGCAGAATGACAACCAAAGGGCTCAGGATGCCTATAGGAATAGATCAAGAATGGCCACACGCAGCATGTCGGGCTGAAGATAAGAATGAAAACCAATTCCAGCTGCTCTGGCACCAGTACTCTCTTCTAGAAGCCCCCTGGCAACCTGAGGAACTTTGTTTTGACCGTCACTCCCAGTGAAAATTAACAGAGCAGGACAAGACACATTTACAGGACACATTTACAAGACGGGGTGTTTTGCCTTTCCCGATAACAGAGCCCCTGGATCAGCAGCACTTTCCTGGTGGTCCTGAGATGGAGAAATATGGAATTGGGACGTGCACAGGGCTGGGATAGCTGAACCTATCAATAGCACACCCAAAATTGCACATAGCCCATCAGCACGAGTTGGTTATTCAATAAATCTTAGTCAAATGTGGGGTGCATGGGGGGAAAGAAGGGAATACAGAGATTAAGCAAAGGGGGGTGTTTGGGAAGCTTATGGAGGGGTGAGTGTCTGATGTGTAAGCAAGGGAATGAGACCAAGAAAGCACAGGTTTTGTGGACCTGGGAGGGAGCTGAGATGGTTTGTGTCAGGAGAGGGAGGTGTGAACATGATTAAAATGCTGGAGCTTCACAAAGGACAAGGGAGGATTTGCTGAACGCGGATATTTTTGTAGCCTCCAATCTGGGCTGCTGTGGGCTCAGTAAACTGGCGGTGGATTAAGCCACAGTCATGAAAGAATCCCTTCCACAGGACAGGCTGCTTGCTTTGGTGCCTTCTGCCTGCAGGTGCTGTTGTGACCTCAGCAGAGCCCTCATTCCAGACACTCCCTTGACATTCCAGGGCTGTGAAGGGCTGGGGCTGCCTGGGCTGGTTGGACGCCAGCAGACTGATAAGGCACGTGGCCCCATAATTAAACCCCGTGAGATTCTCTTCCTCAGGGAGGTATCCCTGAGTGCAGGAGTTGTTTCTCATTGCTCTGCACACACATCCTCGCTGCTGAGAATTGTCATTTGAGAGTAGCTAAAGAACAAAAAGCGTTCAGGTCAGAGCTGGGTGGGGAGAACAAGTCTCCCCTTTCTGTTTGGGATCAGGGCTCCTGAGAAAGGGTCTGTGACACTGTCATGGGTCTTGCAAGCCAAAGAACTCTACCCTTGTGCTTCAGCTCAGGGTTTTTTCCCACCACATTGCAAAGCTGTGGAAATCAGCTGCCCATCATCATATGCTGGAGTCGAAGGACTTCCTCAGCATCAGTTTCCCCCTCTGGCTGTTTGTCTGAATCTCTTCAGGTCTTCTCCTTCTGCTCTGACCAAATCCCAGTGAGCCTTTACAAACGGCCCCACTGTCATTCCTTGTGTGCTCTCTCCTCCCTACACTGGCCATTTTCTCATGTAATTTAGAGCAGATGAAAATGTGAGCGAGAAGCAAAGGTGGTGAGAAAAACTTTCCTTGAAAATGAGGAGAAGTGGGTTTGGTTTTATTCCTTAGTTGGTGCATGTGGGTGAAGAAAATTGCCTCCTCTGGGTATTTGGATGGATTCAGTTCTCCAGGTTGGTCCAGTGGTACCTTCCCTCAGTGGGCCTGAGCACTCTCTCAGGAGTTTTTAGGACTCCTCTGTTTCTGTCTCAGGGAAATTATGTGCATAAGGCAGCAGCAGCAGCAACAACAAAATCATCTGGGACGGGAAAAACCAGACTTAACAGCTGCATTGCTGAGTTCTGCATCCAGTCTTAGTGAGTCACTTTGCCTCTGTTTCCTCCTTTGGGAGACAGATATTCCCTACCTGGGATGCTAAGAAGGTTAATTAGTTAATGTACTAATTAACCGAATGTGCTTTGAACAATGGAATTGCTTGAGGCAGAGGATCTCATGAAGTTCTAAGTCTAACACTACCTTTAACAAGACTGGGCTCCCAGTTCTTATCAGCTGGGACACCTTGCCCTGGGCCAGGGAGAGAAGAATTGAACTCCCATCCATTATTCATACTGTTGGCACAGCACTTCCGAAGCACAAACAGCTGCAGTCCATCCAAGCTCCTTCGTGCCTCATTCTCCCACCAAGGATGAAGATGGAGCTGCTGTATCACAGACACAGCTCTGGGGCTCCAGACCAAGGAAACACAGAAAAACCCCAAGCCAGGATTTTTGACAGCATTGCTGGTCTTTTTAGCACATGTCCAGCAGTCTGTCTGTGACCCACATCCCACCCTGCTCTGGAGCACTGCTCACACTCAGGGCAGCTTCTCCTCTCTCTTCCACAAGCTGGATGGTGGCAGAGACCTCTCTGCCTGCTGAAGTGAGAAGTGGCTTTACTTTCCACATCACTGGGACCCATCCCAGGCTGGATTTGGAGCCACAGCTGCCACAAATCCTGCAGTTCAGCCTTTGGCCAGTCCTGAGCTCATCCAAAAGCCATTTTGTGCAGCTTCAGGCACCTTCTGTGTCTATTGAGGCGACAGAACAGGGAAGTCAAAACCCCTGTGGAGATTTTAACCTACTGAAAGGTTCCAGTACAGATGTAACCACTGCAGCTGATGGAGGTTGTTTGCCTTGAATTCATGTTTGGCATGAACAGAATAATCCTGCTCAACCCTGCACTGCATCAGGGTGCCAAAGTTACCCCTTAAGAGTGACACTGTCCCCAGGCCTGGGGGGAAGAGAAATTGTGACAGTTTAGATTACTCAGGGAACTGAGCTTGATTTCCAAATGTGGAACTAAATTCTCCTTCCTCAGAAGCTCTGCAAGCTCTGCAACCCTGCAGGTTTAGCTGGTTCCTCCCCAGCTGGAACAGAAATGCCAGGCAATGTCACAGCTATTTCTTCTGTGTCACATTTATACAATGCAAAGACCGAATCGTAAGAAGCTGAAAATCATAATTAGGCAGGCAAGAACCTCCAGTCTGAAAAATTCATCCCTCTTTAGTCTAGTCTGAGGCATGTATTGTATGAGACTCTTAAGAGCTGAGTTTTCAGAACTGAACTGCTGCTGAAAGCAGGGCCCCTAAAATAAGCAAGATTAGCAAATGTTCCCACCTCCAGCAGTTCTGACGATGACACCAACAGACAGATTTTCATCACCCTTTTGGCTAAGCCCTTCTGGAACCGTGGACGTATTTTCTACAGGCAGAATCCTTTCTAAAATTCCCCTTTGCAACATAGAAACTGTACAGATTCCTAACTGCAGCCAAGTTTGACCACAGATCCAGCTCTCAGCCCTCTTTGTGGATGCAAAAATGCTTTGCAGAAACAACATCAATATGGCTTTGCTAATTGATGGTGTTGTTTTGGCTTTGACCCATCAGTTGATTGACCATCCTCAACTGTCATTTCCTAAACCAATTTTTTTTCTGTTTATCTTCCCCAGCCTTGTTTGCACACAGCCACCACCCAAAAAACCTCTGTCCAGGGAGTGAGATCTATCACTCCTATTTCAGTAGCAGCAGAGCACAGAACAATGTAGGGCCTATGCAAACAAGTACTGCTGTTTTCTTTTTCATTTATTCCTTATGGCAAATCAGTGCATTCCAAACCAAACAAAAATCAAAATATTTAGGACCCAAAGAGCAGCCCAGAGCGATGTAACAGGGACTGAGGACAGGTTGCATTTAGAAATGAAGCAACAAGTAGCCCTTGAAAGCAAATGAAATGTTTAACCTGTGCTGCATTCCTGAGATTGTTCCTGGCTGTAATGACACTTTGGCACTCAGCAAATGGCAGGAGCTCAGGTGCCTGAACCCCTGAACACCACACACCAGGGAGGACTGGGCTGGGCACAGAAACTGCCTGGGATAGGGAACACCTTCATGTGGACAGCACTTGGTGTGACAGATCCCCCAGGACACTCCAGTGACCACCAGGAAGAGCTGTTTCAGCGCAGGTCAACACCAGGACTGGGAACCACAACCTCCTGACTCTGTTACCAAGCTGGACCCTTCAGAAGACCCTAAAGGATCACGCAAGCTTGAGCCACTGCACTACAAAAAAACCACTAATCCACACACCACCTCCTCTTTTGATTTCATTTCAGCCCAGGTTGGTTTGCTACCTGGCATTTGTAAGCCAGTGCACAGCTGCCACATTTTTTGCATAGCTGGACAAAACTCCAAAGGAAAAGAAGCTGAAATACTCAGGGTCCTGCACCAGCACCTATCAGCTTTACAAATGGTCTCACAGGGCAGGACTGAGGGCCCAGTCCCTGTCCTGACCTCGTGGGGACAGTGTGTCCTGCGCTCAGGATCCCGTGGGATGAACAGGGCTTTGAAGCCAGGCAGCCAAACATAATCCACCTTTACCTGCTGGCGGTAAAGCTGAGCTGGGATGAGCAGGCAGAGCTGGGAAAGCTGAGCTTATCTGCGTGTCACAGCGATCCCTCTGAACTGCTCCAAGCCCTCTGGAGCAGGCGCCTGCCCTCCCCCTGAGCAGAGGCTGTTCTGGGCTCGGTCCCGCTGTTTGCTGGGATCCGTGCTGGCTGGAGCTCCCCCGGGAGCCCGGCGGGGAGCGGAGCAGGCGCTGCACGGCTCAGAGCAGCCTTGTTCTCAGGCTGCCTGCAGTGGCCGTGGCAGACAGGGATGAAAGCAGTGCCCGGGAGGCATCTGCCTGCAATGGGGCGTGCGCGGCTGATGCGCAAGGATGAACAGATGGGTTGATTACACAGGGAGAAATGGACACTAATCGTATCCAGATTCACCAGCTGCAGGATTTCCTCCTGAGCCCTGAAGTACAGGAAGCCCTTACCTGCTTCGTTATCCTGTCTCTGTTCATTAGCCCCTTCCCCGCCCTGGGAACAGCATCTCCGCTAATCCCCTGGGCAGGGAGGGCCCGGACTGCAGAGCTGAGATCCAGAAGGGAACTCCCCTCGTGCTCAGGCATGGCTGGATCCAGCACAGCCAGGCTCCACCAGCTCAACTTTCCCTGCCCTGGGAGTTTGTTGCCGGGCTCTTGTTTTGCTGCTGCCTCTCTGAAGAGCCAGGAAGATTTCAGGATTAGCAAAGGCAAGGTGAACAACAAAGACAGTTGGGGTTTGACACATCATTCATTGTGTGTTTCCAAATCTCTGCTGAGATGCAGCCGCTCCTGGGTGGAGTTTGGTGTGTGCTCACAGCACGTGGCTGCTGGGGACAAGGGAGAGAAGGAGATTTTGTGGATTGAAAACAGCAGAAGCAATTCCCCAGCAGGCTGAAGGATGACTGGCCAGACTGAACTGGGAGGTGATGTTGAAAACCTCATCCGTGTTCTTGTATCTGGGAGACTGAAACATGCTGAGTGGTTGGGTTTCATCACCTCCTTGGATTTTGTGCACTGTCAGCCTGGAAATAGGAGCAAAGCCCTCCTAGAAGCTTTTATCCATGTCCCTCTGCATTCATCCCAGCTCTCTTCAGAGGCAGTAAAGTGCTCCCAAGGCACAGCAGCTGGAGGGATGATCCCCGGCATCCTCCCTGTGGGGCTGCTCAGCTCCCAGGGTCTTAGCCCAGTCCTTCTCCCACAAACAGGAGCTGTGGGAGCAGATGTGCAGAAACTGAAGCTGTTGATCACACTGGCATCAGCACCTGCCCTGACTTTTGGTGGAGTCTCTATGGGAGGAGTTTCCTGCTCAGAAAACTTTATAACCCAAGTCATTGCTCCACACACTGGGATGCCACATGCTGTCCCTGCAACCTCCGTTCCCCTCATCAGAGCCAATGCCCAGCACCGAGCAAACCAAGACTGAAGGGCAGAAGAACCACTCTCTGAATTCTTGGTGTTACTCCCAGAACCTCCCAGGCCTTGCAAAGCTGCTTCAGGGCTCCACACCTGGCACTAAAACATCAGCATGGACCATCCTGTGAGTCCAAACCAGACCTGAAGATTGAGATAAAGATGGCTGTGGCTGCCCTGCAGAGCCCTCAAGCTGGGGGCAAGAGGAAGAGGAGGATAAGGAGGAACCACAATGTTTGCCGTGGTCTCGCATGTGAGGAGAAACCTCCTGCCCAGTCCTGCGTGAGCCTGGGATGCATGGCCACCTCCCTTGGGCTGGGTCTGCCAAGCCCAGCAGGCTGGGGATGTCCTGGCAGCAACCACAGGAAAGCACTGGTGTGGAATGAGCAGGAGAGGTACACACGAAGCCACCACCCCACAGACCCCCCAGAATGGGGTGATTTTGGTTGCCATCTCCTCAACGACACAACCCCCACCTCTCTGACTCCACAGACCTCCCCTCATGCAGTTTGTTGGTTGTGTCCTTTGCTAGGCTACTTCTCTCACATTTCCTATGGCCAAGGGCCATCTGGAGAGTGACCTGAGCATGCCAAACCCTGCGTGTCTCAGGGGCTTTCCAGCTGCAGAGCCAGACAGCCAGACAGTGCCCATGAGCAACCCTACAATAACAAACTGGTCACCTCACTTCGTCCTCCCAGACCTCACCTTTCGCAGCAGCCAATTATCACCGAAATTAAAATAGCAGCTACGAGCAACTCCATCATAACACACCAGTACCACAGAAAAAGAGTGGAGAGAAATTAGGGACTGAGAGAGGTGGAAAAGAGAGAAAAATGCTGCAGGAAGGAAAATACATGGTGTTGATTCTTCAGAGGCCCAGCTGTGCGGTGGTCCAGAGGGTGAATCAGATCTGGCTGGTTTTGGACACCACGTCCCCCATGGTACATGAGGCTGCCAGCATCAGCTCTCCCTTGGATGGGATTCTACAAGGATCCCACGAAACTTGTCCCCCCAGATCCCTTGGAACAATTAGTGGGAAGGCTGAGGGTGGAGCCCACAAAGGTCAAATGAGTCTCATTGCCTTTTAGCCCCTCTTTCCCCACCAGAAGTGGTTCCTGGAGTGGTGAAGCTGCTTACATGCATGGTCCAGCATGGGGGAAGCTTTTCCCCTCGGGTCTGGCCTGTGGAGACACAGAGCTCAGCATTTTCTGCAGCTGTAAATCAGGCAGTTCTCACCAATGTAAATTTTGCTCTGAGTTATAGGGGATTTTTAAAAAAAAAGGGGAAAAAGAAAAAAGGAAATCACAATTCAAACTCTGCCTTGGCCAAACTTGGTCCTTTTAAGGAAAGGAAATTTCCCAGAGCCACCCTCGACAAACCTGGGGGCCTGATCCTGCTGTCAGGAATGTCTGCGCAAATCCAGAGTGGCTCTGCTGCCTGCTGGGGGTTACAGCAGCTGAACGAGGCTCCAGCCTTGGAGCAAAGCTCCTGGTCTCCTGCCAGGAGATGGAGCAGAGCTCACAGCAGAGCAGCCTGAGAGCAAACTGGGGATTCAGAGGCAATAAACAGCAGAAAGATCCGACTCCCCCTTTCAAGGATTCACCCTTTCTGCTGAGCCATGTTCTGGAAGCACAAGCCCTGTTTTGCTGTGAGCTGTGTGCAATAAAACAGCTGTGTCCCTTGGCTGGATGGCTGTTCCAGGGGTGCCAGATGTTTTGCTTAGGACACGTCAGAAGAGCCTTGCTTGAGCTCAGACTTTTTTCCTCTCAGGCTGCTTACAGGAGCTGCAGTGGGTTTTAGTTGGTTTTTTTTTATTATTTGCACTCCACCAGATTTTCACAGGAAAGCAATAGGGAGTGGGAGAAAATTGGGAAAGGTCTGATTTCACCCCAGCCCTTCTTTGTATAAATAATCTGCAAGGGAAAAGCTGGAATGATGAGTAAAACACTTGTGCTGCCTTTTCACTGGAATTAAGGGTCTGGATGTAACCTGCTGTGTCCACACACTCTGCTGAAGAGACCATCCCGGCAAATTTTGGGGGCCAGACCCCACAAATGCCTGACTGCCCCCAGCTCCCACAACACGGGAATTTCAGCTCCCAAACCAGCCGTGGGGTGCTGTGGAAACAGCACAAGCGAGGTCCGGGACAGACCCCAGCATCCCAGCCACCAAACCAGGGTACACGAGGCCACACAGCTCCCTGGGAGTCTGGAAGATGTGAAATGCCCATCCTGGTGGGTGAGGAAATTTCGGGAATGTCCCCGGAGCATGGAATGTCCCCAGTGCAGGCTGGTGGGTCACGGAGGCAAAGAAGGACCAGGGCATTTGGGAGCTTTGTGGCCAATTCGAAGGTTTTACTGTAGGGCCATGCGTCTCTCACTGAAAAAGGCTTTTTTTTTTTTTCGGAGAAAGGAGGAGGAGCGGGGAGGCTGAGCAGGGGGGAAGAGGAGGAAAAATTTGGTGAAGGAGGAGGGGTGGCTTGCATGGCTCCGAGCGCCTGCGGAGTGCGCGGCAGCCGGCAAGGAGAACCCTGCCCTGCAAACAAGCTGCTTTTGTTGCGTCCCGAGCGGGCCTAAATGAAGTTTGACAGAGAGAGGGCAGATTCCCCCGCGCCGGGGCAAGCCCTGGGCTCGGGTACTGCCGGGCAGCCCTGCGGAGCTTCGGCCGAGCCAAACCTCGCCCGGTGCGAGGAACCTGCACGAGGCCGGAGGAGCCGCAGGGCCAAGCAGCGTCCCGATCCCTCGCAGAGCAGCTTCTCCCGGCAGCTCTCGGCCCTGCCCGGCCCCAAGGCCGCCACGGCTCCGGGAAAAGCCGCTCCGTCCCGTCCCGTCCCGTCCCGCCCCGCTGCCGGGCATCTCCCAGCGCCGCGCCCGCCCGGGCACGCCGTGCCAGCCTGGGGAACCAGCCAGCTTCTAAACGGTTAACGCCGACAAAACCGGGCGGCTGGAGTTCCCTCCTTCCCGGACCGCTCCTGGTGGAACTCACCCCCTTCACACGAAATCAAATCATCCTCCCGCTCGGACCTCGCCCCCGCTGTCCTCCCTGTCCGTCCGTGGCTCTCGCCGTGCCCCCGCCCTGCGCCGGCAGTGCCGTGCCCGCCGTGCGCCCGGAGCTGGGAGCTCCCACCACGTTTGCTCGGCTCCGGCTGCCATGTTGAATTGCAAATCCGACATGATTCGACACATTTTCCCCCCTCGGTGGTGCTCGGTGGGGAACTAAAGAGGCGCCCGGGCGACAACACCCAGCCCCGGGTGGCTCCTGGGGACGTCCCGGGTGGTGGGGCGAGGGCGGGGAGAGAAATCACCCTCCAGTTCCGCTCCGAAGGCTGCTCGTGGGGATCTGCCTATCTGCTATGCATCCCTCTCTAGGAGACCGAATAAAGTCGGGTGTTTTAGCACCAAGGGCCGGAGGACTCGGCGGGAAGGGATTTCGGGGAGAACGCAGGTTACAGCAACAACAAAGCAAGGGAGCAACTGGAGGAACAAAACGTTATCTCAAATCAAAGGCAAAAAAACCCCAACCGCACGAACAAAAAAAGAAAAAAAAAAAAAACAACAAAATTAAGAGTGAGGTTCGATTTCGTACCAAGGCAGCAAGAGAGACGCACCGTGGAAGAGAGTGGTTTTGTTGTTGAGTAGTGGCTGGATTTAGCTCCGCTTATCCGGACAGTCATCGGGGAAGGATCCTTTTCCGAGAAAGGCCAGTTTGAGTGAGACAGCTTTTTTTTTTTTCCCTTCTCTCGCTCGCTCTCTCCCCTTTCCTTCTCCTCGCAGCTCAACGCCAAGAAATGGGCGGTGCCTGGATGCCAGGCTCCATCCGAACGAGACACCCAAGGCCAACGGAGGCTGGCACAAAGGCGAGCTGGCAGGAATTCCTGCACTCGGAGCCTGCGGGACGAGCCCGCCACCTCCCAAAAAAACCAACCTCCGCCACCGCCCGCTCCGCAAAGTTGCCCCGTCAGGCTCGAAAACGCCCCACGAGGCTCAAGCATGGGGCGGAAAAAAAGGACAAGGGGAGGGAAAAAAAACCCCCAAGACCTCTCTTTGCATCGACGCAGGTTAAACAAAAGGCCTAGGGAGGTGGATTATTTTTTTTCCGCCCTCCCCATTCTCCTTTTCCCGCCTTCCCATCCCTCTCCTCCCTCCTCTTGTCCTCCATCGCTGTCTCCCTCGCCCGCCGCCCCGGCGGCCAGGCAGAAATGAGCCCTTGGCTCCCTCCTTGCTGGTTTTAGCACGACAGGAGGTGGCGGGTCCTTGAATAGGAACACACACACCCAACGCGAGGGACCCGATGGGGGCAGGAAAAAAAAGAGGACAAAATATATATATATACATACAAACAACAACCCACCCGCCATGGAGGGTGGTTGGGAGCAGTCGCTGCCGAGGGTGGCAGATCGGGGGTGGTTTGGGTGCCAGGGGGTATTTTTGGCCTTATTCTGTTGCTGCCCGAGCACCTGGGTTGTGCCGATTGTAAAAGGGACTCGCGGCGGGTTGGGGAAGGGAGCCGAGGGGGGGCAGCTGGGGTTGGTAGCGCTGCTGGGGAGATGCCAAAAAACCAAAACAAAACACGTTTTCATTTTGTCTGCACCAGCCTGGGCGCAGGCGAGAGCGGGAGAGAGGGAGGGAGACGGAGGCGCACGCCAACAGAGAGCCGCCGCGCTCAGAGCGGGCCTGCGGCCACGTCCCTCCGCAGCCGCCCCAGCAGCCCTTCCCGCTCCCTCGTCCCCCTCTCCCTGCCCACCCGGCTTCGCCTGCCAAGTCCGAGTTGGCACGGCTCCCCCGGCTGCGCCGAACAAAGCCGTCACCCATCCCCGAGCCGGCGCTGACAGTAAGCAAAGTGACAGGCGCATCTTCCGCATGTTAATCCAAACGNGCCCCCCGTTCCCCGCTCCCCTGCGCTGCTCACCGCCTCGTCGGCCGGGGGTAGCGCGGGGGAGGCCAAGGCTGCTGGGCGCCCAGCGAGCCCCTCGTGCCCACCGCCCTTGCACACATACCCTGGAAGGATGACCTGGGCAACACAGAGAACAACTTCCTGCTCCGGATCCCTAAAACGCCTGTT
>VZRM01002795.1:138896-153378 GCA_013397955.1 Grantiella picta | reverse complement strand
GAAAAAAAAAAATAGGGAAAAAAAAGGAGGAAAGGAAAAAAATCGACGTTGGGATGAGAGCCGGAGGGAGCCTGGAGGAGGTTTCTCCGCGTGTGCGTCCGAGTGTGTGCGTGCGGCGGTCGCTCCCTCTCCCGTCCCTCTCCCCAGACGCTCGCTCGCCTTGTAAAACTTTGCTGCATGTGACGCTGCTCCGGCCTCCTCTGGCAGCCTGACAAGAGCCGCCCGGCCGCAGAGCGCAGGCGGCTTTTCAGGGAGAAACTCCATTCCGAGGGCTGAGAGCGTTCACATGTTTGCAGCGAGGGCCGGCGCCTCGAGCCAGGGCCGCAGCCGCCGTGAGGCCGAGCCTCGCCACGCCAGCCTGACCCTGGGGTCACAGCAGGGGAGAGGAGCCGAGTTTAAAGCTGGGGAAACTCTTCCCCTCCTGTTTCTCCCCTGGAATGGGGGGTCCAGCGTGGTGTAAGCACCAAGGGAGACGTGCAGGGGTCACGGTGGGCGCAGGGAAAGGAGTCTCGGCTGACCCCGTGCTGCCACCTCTTCCCCGAAAGATCTGGATCCCCTCGGGGTGAGATCACTGCCAAGGAGGGAACAGGGCAGTTCAGTTTAGGGGGATTTGAGGGGGTTTACCCTAAAGAAAGCCCACAGCAGGCAAGCAGGAGCATGGAAAGCAGCTTCCCCACACTCTTTGCATCCTCTTACCAGCCGTGAGTGATGGACGGAGCTGTCACTGTCAGCATGGCAGGTCAGGCCACTGCACCGAGCTTTCCCACTGTGTTCTTTGTGGCCTCTTCTCCTTGTTCCCAGCCAGGATTTCCCTTGTCCAGGGGAGAAGAATCGGTGAGGATCTAGCTCCTCCATAATCCCCCATTTCAGGTGAAGGCCATCCTGGGGGCCATGTGAAGACAGGGACAGATCCAGCGCCACTGTGCTGCTGGTGCCTGGGTCCAGTCCAAGTCCCCACCCTGAGCATTTCCGGGCNGGGAGAACAGAGCAAACAGCCTTATCGAGGGCAGCTGTGCCACAGGGCACTTCCTCATGCATGGCTGCAAGATGGGGCCCTCCACGGCTGCAGGGGGGGCTGGCAGCCCTTGGCCTCCCCACTGACCAGGGAAACACCATCAGGCATCGGGAGAGCTCTCTGGGATGCTTCCCTCCCAGCTCCACGGCAGGAGAGCAGCACGGCCAGGAGGGGGTTTGGATTGAACTGAAGGGTCTTCAGCAGGACGGCTCTGCAGGGGAAAGGGGAGGATGAAACAGTCGCTGTGAGCTCAGCTGCACTTCCCTGGGCACAAAGGCTCGTCTCGTTGCCTCCCAGATCCTGCCAGACTTGAGCATCCAAGCCCGGCGGAGAGACAGACCAGCCTTGACCTGAGATTCCCTCTCCCGGCTGCTGTCGCTGCCTCCCTTCTCCCCCAGGCAGCCGGGAGCACATGAGGCCAAAGTCCCGGCAATCTCAGTTTTCCACAGGAGGCTGATAAACGGCGCGGCCACGGAACAGCAATGATCCCCACCCAGCCTGGCTTTGTGCAGGAGAGTCAATATTTAAACGCCAGTTTGTTTCCTGGGCAGACAGGGGAGCGCCAGTGGGAGAAATCCCTGGCTCCATCCTGGGTGCCAGACCCAAACCTTCTCCTCCACCCCTCCATTTGTTCTCCCGACCACATGTTCCACCCTGGATCCCTTCTCCTGCGGGAATGGGACTCCATCCCCTTCAGCTGGGATTCCTGAGCACCAGCTGCAGGGCCAGGCACTGACTAAGGGGCAGCAATTTAAGGGAGAGGGATGCCCAGCCAGGGTTTGGGTTGTCTCCTTGCCTGCTCCTGGTGCAGACATTGTTCTTGGGGTGGAGCCCTTCAAATGAAGCATGGGACAAGAAGAATCAGGGATAGAAATAGGAGGAGGTGAGGAAATAATCAATCATCCTAAGAATGGCAGCCTCTGCTTCAAAGTAAGGCAGTGCACTGAAAGCTTTGAAACCTGGTTTTCATTTAAATTGCCCAAAAACTATAGTCAAGTGCGGTGTTTTCAGCAAAGTTTGTGGGCCCTGGTGAACTGGGCAGAAACCACTGGCAGGATGCTTACACTGGTGCAGCTTTAGGTAAATCCCTTAGGTAAATTCCTTAGGTAAATTCCTCAAAGGACAGGAAATAGCACTTTTCCCTCCAGTGGCTGCAGTCAGGCTGTGCACAGGCTGCAGGAGGTTTGGCAGGCATGGGACCAGCAGGCGGCTTTCATTTGGAGGGTAAAGGTACATGTTCCTGAGCAGGTGCTGTGTGACCTGGGAAATGCAGTGCCCTGCTTTGGAGCAGGTCATGAAAGAAGTTAAGGTGATAAAAGGCTGGTGGGGAAGGATGGAGCTGTGAGGGGGAAGGAGGAGTGGCTGAGCCCACCTGACTGGTCTGACACCAGCAAAGGGTCTCCATCACCCCTTCCAGAAGACCTCAGGGTCATTTTTAACTCAAAAAACCTAATTCCATGTATATTCTTTCAAGCAGCCAAGCTCTCTGCTGCCTCCACCCTCACTCCAGGTGCCCCCACTGCACTTTGCTCAGCCTACACATGCCCACCTTCCATGGAGGTGAGGAAAATCAAGGGGAGTCTGGGTTTTAAACAGCTGTTTTAGCCCCTGGTTTGGGGAAAAGACCAAAGGAAGTGCCTGTCTTGAACTGAAACCTTCCCTGAGTGATGGAGCACATTACGCAGGGAAAAATAATCACACTTTTAAAAAGGAAACACGCAATAGTTGTTTTATAGCTGTATTTTGGAGCATAATTAAATCCTCTTTGAAATCATCTCTGGTGTTAGGGAACAGGTCCATGCATTATTTAACTGTAACACAAACTGGGAGGGAGGGAGGGAGGACAGACAGGACCAACTTCACAACACCGAAGGGAGCTGGGTGGGGACTGCCAGTCCCAGCACGTACCACCACTGTCCTGCAAGCCCTGGCTGGGGACGTGGATCGACCCTGCCTGCTGGAGGAAAATCCCTGTGTGATGGCAGGTCCCCAGAGATGAGATGTGACCCCAGCTGTTCCTGCAGCACACAGGAACCTGCCCAAGGAACCCTAAACCTCTTCCCAGGGAGTGCGGCATCACCTCTGTGCAAAAGACTGCTTTGTGGGGAACCAAAACGGGGGAAATCTGCCTGGCTGCCATCACAGCACAGACTGGTGCAAAAAAACTCTTGTCTGGGGAGCTGAGCATCAATCCTGCCCTGCTGCCAGCGGTGAGCTCTGCTACACACACAGAGCCAGCTGTGCTCCGCTGAGCCCGAGCCTCACCAGCCTTACAGCTCGAGGTTTTTCCCTTTATTGCAGACAGCCCTGGATGGCTGCCCCTGCTGCAAGGGAGCTCTCAGATCCCAGCAGCTCTGTTTCCATCAGTGATGGGAGCAGGAGCCCAGCATGCTCCTGGTGCTGCTGGCTGGGAGATGCCCCTCGGTGCCCTCAGGCCAGTCCAACCCTGCACCCACCTCCCCTGAGTGTGTGCAGGCTGCCTGCCCAGCCCCCAGCCTGCAGTTCTGGTGGGTGTATCCTAAATACAGCCCATTCTGCGACTGAAATCCTTCCCAAGGCAGATCCATCAGCAGAGCTCGTCCCTTCCCAAGGGCTCTCTCTGTGTCCATCCCATCGCTGCCCCGAGCTGGGCCAGAGCTGTCTCTTTGGGACTCTGCTGTCCTTTGTTGTAGGACTCTGTTTCCCTTTCCTGTTTTGATCCTATAATTTCCTTTTCACACCCGTGGGACGTGGGGTGCTCCCAGGTGTTCAGGTACCCTTACACCTTAGATAGGGACGCCAGGTTGATCTTGCCCAGGATGAGCTACCTGCCCGGCAAAGGTGCTCTCTCCAGAAAGATGAGGCAGGAGGCTGTCCTGGCATAACCTTCCCAGTGAAGTGACCTTGGTTCTCCTGCTGCTTCTCAGCTCAGGAAGAACAAAGCAGTCTTTTGCCCTTGCAGTTCAGGGCTGGCTCCTTTAGTACCTGGGCATTTTCTGGATTCCTGGATTTCCCCAGCAACTCCAGAGCTATGGCCTGGACCAAAGAGACAGTGCCCTTCTGCTCTCTCTGCTACACATCTCAGTCGAGGCAGCCATGAGGATGGAGCTTTGGTCCAGCTGGAGCCTAAAGCCAGATGTCCAGAAGTCTGTTGCTGGCCTTGCTGGAGAGGAGGTGTCAGTTTTGGCACCATGGACTTTGGATCAGAAAATAGAAATATACAGATATCGAAACAAGCTTGGGGTTTCTTGAGGAGTCCAAGTCGCTCAGCGCTCCCTGCCGAGGAGTCAGTCGATGGGGAAGGAGGCAGCTGGGACGGGTGCCCTGCGGAACAGCAGGCTGGAGCCACGGAACAGCTGCCCCTGAGGAGGAGAGCACAGGGTCAGGGCAGCCTGAGGCCTGGCCAGGGAACTGCAGCTGCTTCAGCAGGGATGACCCCGTGCCCATGGCAGGGCGGCAAGGCCTGGGCACCCTGGGCTGCTCCATGGGATAAAGTGGGGTTTCGGCCTCCTGGGTGCTGGAGCTGGGCATTTCCAGCAGGGATGACAGATGGAGAGGGGCACAGAGACTTTTCTGTGGGCAATGCTCAGGCTAAAAGCTTGCAGGCTACAAGCTCTGGTGTGTAATGGGCAGAGCAGCCCTGCCATGCTGGTCCCAGTGCCAGAACTGGAAGGATAGAAGCAAGCTACAGAGCACAGCAAGGATGCAGTGCAGGCACTTTTGAGGAATGCTGGAGATTTGGGGAACGAGCAGAGGGAACCCAAAGCCCAGTGTGTGCCCTGCTCCCTCACCTGAGCACTGAGATACCTCCAGCAGTGGATCCACGATGCAAAGGCAGGAGCGTAGGGAGGCAGGCCGGCGCGCAACCTGCACGGCAACAGGGAACAGCTGAGATGGATGTCACCTTACCCACACAGGTAACACTGAGCAGCAGGAAGTGTAAGTGAGGACATGGGGACAGTGTCCGCACCGGGCTGGCAGCCAAGTGGCCAGCTCGTTATTTACAATGCAGCAGATCATGTAATTTAATTACCCCCGGAGTGCACAAACAAGCAGCGTTACCTGGAGACGCTGAGGGCTCAGGACTGTATCTACACCTTCAAGAGCCAGCAGACATTGAGAAAACACTACACCAGACTTGGATCCCATCCCATTCCCATGAGCACAAATGCAGAAAGCTTGCAGCAGTGGGATTGGGAAGGCAGGCTTGGTCCTGCTCCTGTCTGCTCCCATCGCTGCAATAAGAGCTTAGCTTTCCTCGTGCTGCTCCCTGGAGCCAGCACGGTCCCTTTGATCCCTCTGCCTCCAGCCTAGCTCAGATCGGACCACACCACAACTCTCCCGATTTCTCACCACCTGAGCTTTTCTGCCGCTCGTGTCTGTGCCCTCTGATCTAAAATTATAAGCAACCTGGGACAGGAAACGAGCCAGCTCTGCGAGGTGCCAGAGTTTACGGGGCTGTAGGAAAGCTTTACGGTCGTTAGCAGCCCATTCAGACAACAAGGGGCTGCAAGAAAGGAAGGGAAAGCTTTAGATCTCAGTGTGAAGGACATACCCGCAGTTGTTCACTGCCATGAGATCTCCCACGAGAAGGAAGGGGTACGTCAGCATGCTCACAGCGATCTGAAAGCACAGAAAACCAGCAGCCTCTCTAATGCTCCCCGTGTCAAAAACCCTGTTTCCAGCTTTTGCATGATAACAGAGTTATCCCTGGGTAAAGGATGCAAAGTGCAGCCCAGCCTGGGCCCCCAGACCATGAGCTCTCACCCCACAGGTGGCAGGAGGAGGGGAAAGGACACAGCAGCTGCCTACATACCCCCATCACGAACTTCGTGTAGCTCCGGATCACCGATGCCTGGCTGAACTGCAGAGAGAGAACAAAGGCCTTGTGGAGCAGGGGGATGTCACCAGGCTGTCACAGTCATTGTGTGACACTCCCCGAGCCTGATGCACAGGGCTCAGGGTAGGGGACAAGACAGAAAGCAAGGGAGACCATGCTGCATCCCAGCTGAGCGTCTGGAAAGGCATTTGCTGTCAAATATGATCCCCAAAGTGCAGGTGAAGCACAGCCCTGAGCAGACACAGCACCACCAGCACTCTCACAGGGATGTCCCCAAAGCCCAGGGTCTGTATTAAATCAGCCCCTGCTCCCCAGTAACTCCTTCCCACTGCAGGTGCTCGGTCCAGACCCCAAACCTCCCTCAGGCCTTTCCACTCACGTTGTCATCCACCGCGTAGGTGTTGATGAAGTGAGCCAGGAGGTTGCAGCACCAGAGGAAGATGACATCGCCCAGGATGTGAGGGACTAACCCCCTGCAAAGGCAAAACGAGGGGTGTGAGGTGCAGGAGGGTCCCAGTGCCACCTCCCGAGGCGCCCAGCCCTCCTTCCCCCCACCTGCACAGAGAACTCCACTCCCCCAAAATCATCTTTATTTTGGGACAAATTGAAAGGGATATTTCAGGGAAGAGCTCTCCCAGCCTCCCAGCTTGGTACTACAGGTGCTGCTCTGGCTGGGAGGCTTTTGGGATCCCCTTTTTGGGCAGGACTCAAGTCCCCTTGTTCTATCCCAAATTCCTCCTTAGTCCAAATCCTGCTCAGAAACCCAAGTGAGATATAGATGAAGTGGTTTCCATTTTTGCAGATGCTCTTTTAGATGCAGAATGAGAAGTTCACCTCTTTGTGGGATCTCCCTTCTTTTAGAAATCAAAATGAGGGGGGAGCTCTTCCTGCACAACCTGCTCTACCGAAAAGTGGGAGTAACTGGGGGCAACACTTGTGTCCCTCTGATTTTTCCCAGTCCCTGCAGCCCCCAGGAGCACAGTTCTTTAGTTAATGCCTCCCACTGACACCCTGGAGCTCCCAGCAGCACCAACACCCCCAGCTTTTGCAGATAACAGCACTAAATCTTTCACCAAATGATCCAGAGGGTTTCTCCAGTTTGTTGGTGCTTCTGCAGCACCTGTTGCACCAGCTTTTGCAGGGATTGTTCCACTGCAGAAGGATCTAGGTGTGTGTCAGACCTGTGTTGCACCAGCAGATGTGGTCAGTTCTGAAAAGGAGCCTGTCAAGAGCCACACAAGTGTTTGCTGAGCTGGAAACATTAATTTGTTTCTTCCCAAACATGACACTGCCTCCCCAGAGCAAGGGGCCAGTTTGTTTCCTGCTGTGGTCACTGCAGCAGCAGAGCACCAACGGGGACTTTTTGGGAACAACTTGTATATTCTCAAGGCCCCAGCAGCCCTGGGAATGCAGCTGAGGTCTCAAGGGCCAGGCACAGCAGAAACCTTCAACAGAACATCCACTGGCTTCAAAGATGTGATACATGTGAGAGCAGCAGACAGGACAAAGAAATCAAAGCTCTCTGGCCCCAAAGAGATGTTCTGCTTTGTGTCTGGCTTTCAGCCTTTGTAAAAAAGGCTTCCTTCCTCTAACTCAAAGTCAAGTCTGAAGCTCCTGAGCTGCTGCAGATAGAACAGGGGCTTAATAAAGTCCAGAAGCAAAGGGCTGGGCCAGGGCAGCCCCATAAGGAAAACCTCACCCAGCTGTTGATAGGGAGTCAGATTTTTTATTCCACTTCCAAGAAGGATCCCATCCCTCTCTCCCCTCCAAAGTAATGACAGCTGCTGGCCCTGAGCTGGATGACTCGAAACCAGGGGTCTGAGAGCTGCAGAAAGGGACTAAAAAAACCCAACAAGCCAAAGGCATCAGGCCTGAAAACCCCTCCTGGAATTCCAGAGCTGCCTTAACTACTATTGACATAATAAAGTGAGTGCTACAATTCTCACACCTGGTGAGATGTTCAAGACCTAGACTGGGAATATTTTTGGAAGTTGATGAAAAGCTGGAACAGCAGCAGACAGATGAGGAAGTCTGAATGATGTGCAGTGATGTGACCCAACGGGAGAAACCCCAGTGCCAGGGACCTGGGACAAGCCATCCTTGAGCTGATCATGTGCTTTAGAGCAATTCTGGAGCCCCTTCTGGGCTGACAGGAGCCAGATTTGAGGGGAAGGAACATAAATCCACCCTTGGAAAGTCTTTATCTCTAGCCAGGCACACACACAGACAGAGTGTGGGCCACTGCTGGGGGGAGGAGGGGGTTATAAGGGCAAGAAAAACGAGAAACAAGGGCACTGCCTAATTCAGGGGAATGGATGTGTTGGAATTGCACCAGGAGGGCTGAGAGAAGAAAACCAGCAGTTTGGTCCTTCAGATGCAGTTTGTGCTCCCGTCACAGCAGTGCGATTTCCTAACAGGGTTATAGAGCATGTGGAACTTCAGAGCCCTCCTGAGACAATTTGGGTTGTGTTAAAGCCTTTCCTGTGAACTATTAAGTTTCATTAGGCTGCCAGCAGTGTTTATTTTATGTGGATGGAAGGGAATGTGGCAGCTTCTTTCAGATCACCTCCCTGGGAGGTGGAGGGTTGTGGGCAGCCTGCTCCAGCCATGCCCCACTCCCAGGGACCATCCCAGAGGTCCTGTATTTCATGGAGATTTGTTGCTGCACAGCTCAGCTGAGAAGCTGTGCGCTGCCAAAGGAAGAAGCAGTGACACTCAATGGGTGTCTCTGCAGACCCCTGGCCACTTCCCCTCGGGGAAGGACAGGGTGAGACCCCCTGTGACTGCTTCCCTCTTCCTCATGCATTCAGGTTTCATCTGGAAACCCATATTTTGTGACTGCAGAGCCAAAGGCATTCTGAAAACCCCTCCTGAAATTGCAGAGCTGCCTTTACTATTATTGACATCATAAAGTGAGTTATCTCCCCACCACGGGCAGAGACAGCAGGTGGTTCTGCTTTTATGTAGATATGAAAAAGAAAGGCAGGAAGCATTAATTAAGGGTTCAAGCAAAAAGGTGTCCACTAAACTTCCATTCCAGTGATGCACCAATTAGCCACACTCTGCAAGCAGCTGGAAATACCTTTCAGCTCCTCCTGGTCCAGGCAGCACCACACTCCAACCACACAGGTAAACCTGCTCATTACAAGCACCCACGGTGCTCTGCAGAGGAATATGCTGCTTATCCAAGCCCTGGCTTTCATTTCAACAAGGGATCTTATTGTTGCACTTGATCTTGGTGCCTGTTGCACAAACAAATGCTTTAAATGACCCTTCATTGAAACACGAAGAAGCGTCAAGGGAAAAAGGAAGGTAAGAAAAAATACAGCTTCCTCTGGGCTCTGAAGGTTTGATTGAAGATAAGATCTGGGGCAAACTTAATGGTTAAACTGGAGCGCTGTCAAAGGCACAGATTTAATCATGGGAGTGATGTGGGAGTCCCTTGGTCAGACAAGGCTTCTGCTCAGTGATTCCAGCTGGGGTTGGCAGAGCAGCAGGGAGAGCCATCGATGCCTTCAGGCTATGAGAGAAAGGATTTAAACAACTCACGTACACAAAGAATCCCAGGATCCCTTCTTCCTTAAATATCCTGCCAATGGCACTGAACACACCGCTGCCAAGAAAGGAAAAGAGCTGTGAGTGTGCAGGGTTGTTCCACCTCTGCCCTGTTCAGCTTCACACGCCAGCCATGGCAGTGCCTCCCCAGCCATCAGTCCAGCAGAAGGAAGGTTCTTCTGCTTATTCTCCTCAAACCAGGAAGGTTTGAGGGAAGGAAGGTTGTGTCTGCACTCTGCCAGTCTGCAGTAACGCCTGGGACAACACCCAACCTGCACACAACTGTCCAGTGCTGAAGGTACAACTGCTCTGTGTGGCTTTGTGAGAGGGTACAGACGATGTGATATGGTTTGATTTGGCTGATTCTAAGCCCAAGAACCCTGTCCTGCCTTTGGGAACTCGTGCTGGCTGTTGTGGGCTGTCTGTAATCCTGTCCGGTGTGCCTCCGTGTGCCTGCACAGGTAGTTCTGTCCTGCAGAGAGGCAGCTGGTGCTGCAAAAGGCTTGGAAAATTTTTATAGACTAAGCAGGGCTGCAGCAAAGCTTTGTGTTATCCTCCCTGCTGCTTTCCCTTTCCATTAATAGCCACAGCAAAAAGGCAGGAGACTCACTGTGTGATCAGCAAGGGGTGTGACAACTCCAAAACCCCATGGGCACAAGGTGGAACAGAGGAACATCAGGGACAGAGCTCAGCCTTGCCATGTCCCTTCACCCTGCAGTCACCCACCCTCTAACCACAGCTCAGATTCCCTTTTCAGTCTCCCAAACCTCCTGGATAACCCTGTTCCCCATGGCACAGGAGCAGCTGGCACCCCTGAGCCCCAAAACCTCCCGAGCTGCAGCCACTCACCTGTATTTGACTTCCCGGCCTACGAACTGGACCATGCAGCGCATGGAGATCACTGGGAGGAAAGAAACATAGGGGTGATAGAGAAACAGATCCAGTCTGGGTTGTAATGGATGTGAAAGAAAATGAACCGTGACCCTTCTGCTCTCCCTCAACTCACAGCATTTCCAGCTCCTCTCAGTGGTCCTCAGCATTGCAAGACTCATTAGAAACTGGGGCCTGTAAGTGGTGGGAAGGATTTCAGAGGATCACAGAGAGGTTTGGGTTGGAAGGGACCTGAGAGACCATCTTTTTGCAAAGCCCCTTGCATGGGCAGGGACGGGGCAGCCACAGCTTCTCTGACCAACCTGTGCCAGGGCCTCAGCACCCGCACAGGGAAGGATTTCTTCCCAATATCCCATCTAACCCTGCCCTCTGGCAGTGGGAAGCCATTCCCCCTTGTAAAATGTCCCTCTCCAGCTCTCTTGGAGTCCCTTAGATCCTGGAAAGCTGCTACTAAACCAAATGGGATCTCTAGGACAAGGTCCTAGATGAATGGGCAGAGAGCAGCTCCTTGCTCAGCTGGGCTAGTGCCTGTAGGCCAACCCCAGCATCAGCCTCATATGATAGAGAAGTATCCTAAGCATAATCCCCCTGAGTAAACAGGGTTTTGGGGTGATCCCCAGTCCAGAGGAGGCTGCCAGGCAGCAGGACAGGACTCACCATGCAGCGGGTGTGAGACGACCCGGGACACACACTGCATCATCATCTCGTGGGACGTCTGGGAAGGGAGGAAAAAACATCTGTATGAAATCTGTGCTGCTCCTCCTGCACAGCCCAGCCCTTTTCCTTAGTCCCTCTTCTGAAATCAGTTCTTCATGGTAAACCTTTATTCCTATGAATTATTTCATGGATGGACACAGAATGACTACTGAACACCACAGACTTCTCACCTCTAGTTTCTCTCCAAGTAATCTCACCCACATCAACAGGAACCTCCCCAGTCACTCACTAATGTCAATTAGTCTCACCTCTTTGACCACTTTCCTAAGGGAAGTTTTCACATCATCCTTGTTAGACACGTGCTCCATGTCTTCCAGTGGAAAAGCCTGAGTGGAGAGGGAAGAAACATGGTCAGAACTGATGGAGATGCAAACCCACACACCCTCAGGGGGAAACCATGAAAAGCTGTGCTCTAGATGCAAGGACAAGACAAACAGGCAAGAAGGAACACAGGAGAACTAAGGATGGAAAGTAAAATTGAGGAATAGAGTGGTCACAAAATTGCTGACAAAGGATACAAACAAGGGGATGCCAAATGAAATTAAAATTGTTCATAAATAAAAAAAGTTTTGGGGATAAGGGCACTGGAGGACTATTCCCTTAGGAAATGGAGAGGGATGGGTGCATCAGTCCTCCTGTGCAGCCTTGGCTGGCTGCAGGCACTTGCTCCAGTAGCACTGACTCTGCAGGTGATTAATGGAGAGAGAATCTGACCTTTACCTTCTTCACACTCCCCCTGGTGATGGTTGATAAAGTGCTTGAGATGAGGCGAGGAGTCAGGCCACGGAAGAGGCCTCTTTTCCCATCCACTTCCACGATGTGTCTGGCTGGGTGAGACAACACCAGGCTGCTGTCAGTTGGGAAGGAGGAGACACATGGAGAGCACCCCAAACACCTCCGGGGTTCGGCTGAAACCACACCAGGCTCACCACAGCAGCCACTCCAGGGTCCCACAGTAAGTGATTTATTGTAACAGTTCTTAATAAACTTCATTCTGGATGCCAAGAGTTCTTTCTCTCTGTCATCTGTCTAACCTGGAAGGACAGCTCCACTGTTCTGGGCTACTTCTCATTTTTTGATGGTTTCGCTCACCTGAAAGGGCTCCAAGGCAGTTTGGAGTGAACCAGGTTGAGGGGGATCATCCCATGTGCTCCGTGCTGTCACCTCCTCCCTCCACCCCAGGAAGGGTCAGACTCAGGGCTCATATGGATCTCACAAACCCACGTTCAGTTCCTGCCCCACCACCTTCTCCCAAGCAAACGTCCTCAGGTCTCCAGTTGCAAAAAAAGCCAAGAGATCAAATTTCTCCCACATACAACAAGGTGGGATAGAACCCACTCTGTGCTGGTGTGTACTGACTGCTCCTGGCCCCTGTCCTGTGCTGTCCAAGCGAAGCCAGGCGGGCTCTGCACCCCTCCATCCCCCAACACTGCCCACCTATTGGAAATTCCATCTTCCAAAGAGCAGCACCAGAGCATTTCCAGCCCTGGGTGTCGTGGGATGGACTTCCAGTGTTCTCCTGTGCTGGTTCCACCCCATGGATAGTGCTGGCTGATTTTGGGATTGATTGATTTTCGGCCTTCAGGACTGTGCATTCCCCTTCCCCACAGCAAACCTGCTGTGACAGCAGGTCACAAAGTATTGACCCACCTCTCCCAGGCTGCTCCACCCACAAGAAAAGGAAAATACCACTTTTTTTTCTTTCTAAACATATTACCTTCCCTTTTCTTAGTATTTCTGTCCCTTTAGGGCTCAATCTACAACACAAATGAGCAGGGCAGGTTATTCCAGGGCTGTTCTGGAGCAGAAGGAAAGTACTTTGCAATCTCCAAAACACACAAAACCCTCCTGCAACAAACCCAAATCATCTAAATCCCCCCAAATCCCTCCACCACGGTGCAAACCCAGAGCAATATGCCATGGGAACAGGATGCAGCACCAACACCGTGGCCACCACCCCTCTGTCCCCAGCAACAGGGACATAAATCTGGCAGCCTTGCAAGGAGCTGTGGTGATTTACGCCTTATTGCAGCCTCGGGATGACCCCAAGGGGATGGGGGAGTGCTGCAGGAGGTGGGTTCAGTGTGCCTGGCAGCTCCTAGCCCTGATTCCCGAGGACAGGACCTCGTGGTGGCACGGAGGGACAGTCACTCACCGTAGGTGAAGAAGCCAGGCAGGTACAGGACCTTCCTTCCCAGCACATTTCTTCCAATGGTTGGAGGTAGTGGCTCATGCCCAACCTGAGAGAGAAACCCCATGAGCAGGTCTCTGTCCTGGTGTTCCCAAAGTCCCTGGGACGAACAGCCTTGATCCCAGCATCCCCTGTCACTCAGACAGGCACTCCTTTCCCCATTATATGGGGTTCCTAAGGTACAGGGGGTCCTCCACCCTCCCATTTTAGGGGGTCCTAGTTACTGAGAGGTTCTTGGGATTTCCACTAGAGAGGGGTTTCCCATCCCTCCTTACATGGAAGGCCCCATTGCAGAGGGGTGATTTTATAGAGGTCCTGAGATTACAGAGCATCCCTATTCCCTATATGGGGGGTCCCCATTGTAGAAGGAGTCCTCATCCTCCCACTATACAGGACCCCATTTTTATACAGGGACCCCCAGTGTATACAGGACCCCATTCCATTACATATGGGAGACTCCATTGCCCAGAGGCCCCCCCATTCTACAGGTGCTGTGGGGGTCCCGTTATAATGGGGGGGCATATACATGTACATATACATATACATATACATATACATGTACATGTACATGTACATGTACATGTACATACATCCCCAGTGCATGGAGGCCTCCAGAGGGGCACTAAACAGGAATCCACTTCCACCCATTATACTGGGGTCCTGATCCCCCATCACACAGGGGTCCCCCCTTCTGAAGGTCCCCCCTATCCCACAGGTGTCCCCATCACACAGTTGTAAGGGGGAAAGCTGTCTATACAGTGACCCCCAGCACACGGAGGCCTCCATGGGGGCATTATCCACAAGTCTTCCTATTATCCTGGGTTGTGACCCCCATGACACAGGGGTCCCCATTCTACAGGTGTCCCCATTGCACAAGAGCGTCCCATTGTACCAGGGGGGCTGTAAATACAATATATATAACCCCAGCACATGGGGTTCTCCATAGGGACACCATAGAGGACTCCTCCCATCATAGGGGGTCCTGATCCCGTTACAGACGGGGGTCTCATTACACCTATTCCACATGTGCCCCCCATACCATAGGTGCTCCCACTTCTGGAGGTGCCCCCATCACACAGGGGGTGCCGTTATAAGGGGGGAGCAGGCTGTATGCACAGCGGTCCCCAGCGCACGGAGGCCTCCACAGGGGCACTGTATGGCAATCCACCTCCTCCCGTTATCCCGGGGTCGCGACCCCCGTCACGCACGGGATCCCCACCCCGCCGTCCCCCGGCTCTCCCTCCCTCTCCCCCACAAGCGGACCTGCACGAGCAGCTTGACGTAGAGCAGGGGG
>VZRM01002795.1:107136-138766 GCA_013397955.1 Grantiella picta | reverse complement strand
GGTTTGTGGGGACGCGGAGAGGTGGCTGGCAGTGCCTGGCGGGGTTTGTGAGCGCGTGCCAGGGGTTTGGATGAAGGGGTGGGGAAAAGGGACAGGGAAAAGAGGAAATGAGTTAAAGAGGGGGAGCAAAGAAAGGAAGGAAAGGAGGAGAGGAGAGAGGAAAAAAATAAAAGACAAGAAAAAGGAAAATGAAAGAGGAAAAAGAAAGGATCTGCAGTCCTCGCTCCAGCATTGGTCCAGCGGATGGGATGTGCAGGGTCCTGGGGCACAAGCTCTGGGATGGGTTCCTCACTTTCCATGCAAATTGCATCTCGTGCACAGTGCACTGTCTCAGACCTTTCTGGAACAGTGCTGCCCTACCTCCACATGGCCCCTTCTCCAGCCGCGTCTTGTTCTTTGTCATGGTTATTGACAACAATCCTTGGTTTGCCCCACAGCCATCCAACTGTTGGTGTTGGAGACTCACACATCAGCCCTTTATTTTATCTATCTTAAGCCCCTCTGGGCAGCAGGGTCCTGCCAGCCCATTCCTGGCCCCTCTGGCCATCAGGACTGTGGCCATCAGGTGCCCACCCCACCTGGGCTCCACAGCCAGGTCACACCTCTTGCCCTGCACCATCCCCACTGCTGCTCTGCCCTTGGCCGTGCCACCACTTTGATCCCTCCCAAACTGAAGCGATTCCCAGTGTTTTCCGAGTTTCTCCTACCCACAACCTGCCATGCTTCCTCTTTCCCCTTCCTTTTGAGGCCAACCCGGAGACAAGCTCTGCTACCACAGAAAGGGCAGCGGGTGCACTTTGCCTCGTGCAAATCCTCGTTCCCAAACAGCGGCCAGAAACACCTCAGAGCAGAGAGAGGGACAGAGGAAGGAGCTGCAGCCCCCAGCACCCTCCCCTGCAGCTCCTGCACACCCAGGACCTGCTCCCAGCCTGTAGCATGGAGGGAAAAGCGAATAATCAGCAGAGTGTGGTGAAGCTGGTGGCTGTGTTTGAAGAGCAATGGTAAGGAGGGAGGGCTCCGGGTGCTGAGGGTGTGTTAGGGCTGCACGTGGAGTGGGTTTGGGAAGGAAGAAACCCACTGTGGAGGTGGTTTGGAGGCTGTGGAGAAGCTGACAAGTTGATTTACAATTCTTCACTACTCAGATCTGCCTCAGTGTCTTCCTCCCGCTGTGGGTCATGGGCAGAAATCTGAAAACCTCTGTGGGCTGCAAGTGATTCTGCCTGGCTCAGGGTTAGGTTGTGGCAGTCCATTCCCCCACACTCAGCATCTTCACACTCAGCCTGGCTGGTGCATCCTGCTGCTGCTGCTGGGGAAAGGAATTGTGGTTTGCAAATATGTAGGCAGGGGTCTTCACTGGGAATTAACTGCTTGGGTGTCTGGGAGGGTCCCAGCCTCAGACTATCCAGTTGTTTGCAGAGACGTGGTTCCTAGGAAAGGAAGCATAAAGAATTATGTTAAAGCTAGAGTGAGAATTGCTTTTGTAAAACAGCTCCTTCCCTTGAAGGGTGAGCTGGGACCCTCAGACAGTGGGTGCCAGGGTTGGAGCAAGGGGATCTGCCCTGGCTGTGGTGTAAAAGTAATTCTGAGGCTTCAGGTGGCTTCTTGTCAGGGCTGTGCCTCAGTTTCTCCATCTGTTGAATCAAGATATGGAATCCTGCCTTTCCTTGTACTCATGAGATGCTCTCAGTGAGCCTTAGAGAGGCTGGGTAGTTGGGCAGGTGAGTTTTGCGGCAATTCCTAAAGATGCTCATATTCCTTTCACTCCAGGAACTTCTCCTGCATTTCTGCTGTGTGCTTTTGCCCAGGCTTTGTGGTTGTCCCAGCCATCCAATAGTGATGTTGTGCTGGAATCACTGCAGTCTTTGATCTGCCTCCATGTCACTGCTGTTGTGTGTTTGTTATTTTCTGTGGAGTGTGACTTTGATTTAGAGGAAATAAAAGTAACTTGAGACTTTCAGAGGAAACTGGGGGACCTGGGAATGAGCAGAGCATTTTGAAACAGAAAATGGTTCAGCTTAAGTCAGCGTAAATAGAAAGAGAGAAGTTCCCTGTCAGGCCTCAGCAGTGGGTTTAGGCTGACACAGGTCTGGGAGGCACCAGGAGAGATGGCAAAAGCCTCTTTATCTCTGATGGGTCCTGCCAGCTCCCCTGGACAGGAGGGGATTTGTGCATGGCTGTGGATTCACTCCCAAGCTCACAGACATCCCGAGCATGGGATGGACTCAACATCCTCTGCAGATGAGTCTCTACCCCTCAAGTCACCTCCTATCCTCAGCTTTGCAGTTTGATGTCCAGTTTCTTCATGTCTTTCCCATCCTATCCACCCCACTCCTTGTCTGCAGACCAACAGTGGATGTTTTTCCAGGTTCTGCCCAGAGAGGTTTCTCACAGCTCTTGGGTGACAGACAAGTCACCCGCTGTCACCTTCACAGCCTGGCTTCTCCCCCGTGTCTGCTCTGGACCTGCTTTCCTTGTCTTTGCTAGAAAAGGGAAGAGAGAACACCACCAAAAAACAACCTGTCTGCAAAACCACCTACACATGGCCTGCTCTTGGTTCAAAACTCTTGGCTGTTGGGCTTCTCCCTGCTTTGTTCTGTGGTGGCAGCAGGCAGAAAGCCAGAGCTGTGGGTGGGATAAACGACAGAATCCTGCTTTTCTTGAGCAGGAGAGGGACTGGTAGCAGCAGGAGGCACTGGGAGAGGAGAGGCTGGATCCTGGCCCCGTGGAGGATGCTGAGGATGTTTGTACTGCAGGGCTGAAGTGGAGCAGAGCAGTGTCAGCACTGGGGAGCTGCTGCTCTTGTCCCTTTTGGGGGCTTTAAGCTGGGGCTTGGGGCTGTGCTGGTGAAAGGCTGAGCTGATCACACTCATTCCTTTGTAGCAAGGACAGCAAATCTGCCCAGAGGGACAAGCAGGCTCCAACCAGTGGTGCAGCCAGCCAGCCCCAGCAGCTTCCAGCATCCCCTGCCAGCCAGAGCCGCTCCCTGACCAGAGAAGAGAATGAGAAGGAAAAGGATCAGCAAGGTCAGCGTGGGCTCAGCTTCAAATGTCTCCGTTCTCTGCGATACAGATTCCGGGAGGATGACTGGAGGAGGCCACAGGGCCCAGGCCTGGTGCCTGGCAGCCAGGTGAGCTCCAGAGGCTGGTGGGTGCCCATGCTCAGGCAGGGCTGGCTCAGGGTCACATCTCTGCCCACGAGACTGAGCCCTGCTCCCCGTGCAGGAACCAGAGGAAAAGAAAATCGCTCTGGAGCTGCTGGAGACAGAGCAGGCTTATGTCAACCGCCTCCACCTCCTCGACCAGGTGAGCACAGGGATTTTGGAGACAAAATTTTGGAGTGAAGCTGTCAAAATGAGAGACATGTGGGTTACTGATCTTTACAGCCAGAGATTGGGTCTGGCCTTTGCCTTTCCTACACCCCACACTTCTGGGAAGCACCCTTGTCCCAGCAAAGTCTTCCATCCCCCTTTCCTCCTGGGGCCTGGGAATTCCCACCTGCACAGTCAGACCTTTCACTGGGTGATGCATGAGTCTCAGAGAGGGAATGGGATCGTCAAGCCTCTTCTTGTCCCTTTTTATTCACTCTTCTTTCTTCTAGGTATTCTATGCAGAGCTGATGAAAGAAGCCAAAACTGGGAAGACAGTCCCAGAGGAGGTGGTGAAAATGATCTTTTCCAACATCTCCTCCATCTACCAGTTCCACGCCGAGTTCTTCCTGCCAGAGCTGCGGAAGCGCATGGAGGATTGGTGAGATGCAGGAGGGGAGAGCAGGACACCTGGGTGGCTTGGCCGGAGTGGGGGAGCAGTGCTGAGTTTGAGCTCCCACCAGGACCAGAGCTCAGCCTGTTTTGCTCCAAGTGTCTTGTTCTGGAAAGCACTTCCTTAAAACACTCAGATCAGAGCATGGAAAGTGTTGGTGACACCTCAGGTGGTTTGGGGTGTGCCCAGGTATGAACAGCCCAGGCTGGCTGCAAGGTGGGGACATTCCTATTATGGAGAGCAGGAAATGGTGTGGGGATAGAGCAGGAAAAACCTGAGTCCTCCACTGTGGTCCTTCACTTCATCTCTTGCTGTCTGTTTGCCCCGATGGACTGAGGAAGCTGCCGGTCTGTGGTTCCCTCCTGCAGGAACCGCAACCCCCGCATTGGGGATGTGATCCAGAAGCTTGCGCCCTTCCTCAAGATGTATGGGGAATACGTGAAGAACTTCGACAAGGCTGTAGAGCTCATCACTGCCTGGTCAGAGAAATCACCCCCCTTCCAGGAGCTCATTGCTGACATCCAGGTGAGGGCAGGGCGAGGGAACTGCAGCAGCGCTCCCGAAATCTCCTGGGAACGGGGAAGCAGCGAGGGTGGGAGCTGCCTGGTTACTGTTCCTCTCTCCGTGCCTGGTGTCCCTGCCTAGAAGAGGAAGGTCTGTGCTAACCTGACGCTGCAGCACCACATGCTGGAGCCTGTGCAGAGGATCCCGCGCTACGAGCTCCTCCTGAAGGATTATGTCCGCAAACTCCCGCCCCAGTCCCCCGACAGGGGCGATGCTGAGAGTAAGGGCTCGGGCTCTCCACGGTGGGGAGGGCAGGGTGGGTTTGTAGGGAAATAACAACCCCCAGTGTTGTACAGGGGCATCAGAATACCTGGATTCACTCACCAACTGCCCTGTGCCCTTGGATAAACCTCTCAGTCTGATCCTTTTCTAGCAGGGAAAGGGATTCATCTGCCCTTTCAGGGGCTGGGGAGGGAAAGGATGGTGTTTCAGGACAAGGGTGGTCCCTCCACAGTATCCCCTAAAGAGACCTGTAGGAGCTGGGGGAGCTTTCAGACCCGTGTGGATAACACTGTTCCCCATCCTGCTGGGATGGAGGGATACAGGAGCTATCTGTCTGTCCCCCCAGGACCCCTCCATGTGCAGTCCAGTCGTACCCAGACTCTTGCACAGTGTTTCAGGGCCACTTGGGTTGTGTTCACAGGAGGGCAGCCTGTCCAGCTGCCTCCAGCTGCTCCCAGCCTGTCTCTTCTCATTGCAGAGGCCCTGGAGATGATTTTTATGGTGGCCAAGCACTCCAACGCAGCTATTGCTGAGATGGTGAGTGCCTGTCCCAGCTGGAAATGCTTTGCATCTCATGGCACAGTGACCTCAAACGGGACAGGAGCCCTGTGGGTTCAGCAGAGGATCTTAGACCCTGCTTTTAATGCTCAAACCCACCACCCCAAGCCTGGGGAAGTCACATCTGCAACATCAGCTGGGATGTGACTGGCTGGTAGAGGCTGGGAGCTGCTCCAGAGATCAGTCTGGGCTGAGAGAACTGTGCCACCTCTCCAAGTAGGCAGCAACTGACCTGGGAGGTGGGGATGGAAGGGACTCAGTGGTGACAAGGTTTAGGTTGCTCAGCACCCCGCAGAAACATGTCCCTCTGCCTCCCTCAGGAACGGCTGCAGAACCTCTGGGTGGTCTATCAGAGGCTGGGCCTTGAGGATGACATCGTGGATCCCTCCAACGAGCTGATCAAGGAGGGACCGATCCAAAAAATCTCCACCCGCAACAACAGCACGTCGGAGAAGTACCTGTTCCTGGTGGGAGCTGGGATGCCCAGGGCAAGGGGAGGGAGCCAATGAGATGGGAATGGGGAGAGGGGCAGCATGGGATGTTGCTGGCTCATCTTGACACAGAGGGGATGAATTCAGAGCTGGGGGTTTTGACCCCACTGAGTGCAGGGTTGGGAATCTGCTGATCCCTGGGCATGGCAGCCCTGGGAGATGCTTCACCTTTGCAGGGTGGGAGAGGGCTGGAGCAGAAGCAGTCACATTTTAGGTGGGGTTCTTCCCAAGGACCAGCTCAGCCCTGGGGGGTGAAAGACCCCAGACCCCAGGGAAGCCCCCCGCTCGGAGCAGGCAGTGCAGGGCTCCAACCCACCCTGTTCCCCCCTCCCAGTTCAACAACATGCTGCTGTACTGCGTGCCTAAGGTCATCCAGGTGGGCGCCGAGTTCCAGGTCCACCTCCGCATCAACGTGGAGGGCATGAAGGTGAGACAGGCACCTTGTCTTTGTGCTTCCCCAGCCCCTGACTCCTCCAAAAGCCCTTGCTCTGCGGTGTTGCTGCTGTCCAGGGAAGGAGGGAGGAGCTGAAGCAAGGAGTGGCTTCGTGGGTGGGGTTGATACTCCCTGATCCTGTGGAATGCCAGTGAAATCCTGTGCATGTGGGATCTGAGGAGCTGAAGGGCTTGTGCCCGAGGGACATCCCGGTGCCCCACATCTTGGAGAAAGGTCCAGGTGTGCTCGAGGTGGATTCAGCACCTCTTCCTTTCTCTGTTCTCCCACAGGTGCGAGAGCTGAAGGACACTGAGTTCCCTCACACCTTCCTGGTCTCGGGAAAGCAGCGGACGCTGGAGCTCCAGGCCAGGTAAGGGGAAGGTGACATCACGCAGACCCTCGGGGAGGAGGGACAACAGCTCATCCACCTCCTTTTTGTACCCAGGTCTGAGGAGGAGATGAATGACTGGATCAAGGTATGACCGAGTTCTGGGAGAGTGGCACAGCCCCCCATCCCAGCTGGATGCCCTGGGTCAGGGCAGTCCCCAGTGCCCCTCCAGCCCTGGCTTCCCCTCTAGGCCTTCCAAGATGCCATTGACAGGAAGGAGAAGATGAGTGAGACCTTTAAGACAGCAGTCCATGGACTGGAGACGGACACCCCTGCACTGAAGGTAAACCTCCCGCTCTCCCTGTGCCCCACCTGCCTCCAGCAGCTCAGGGGAGCACACCTTGCTGTGCCTCAGTTTCCCGAGCTAAACTGAGCTGGGAGGAGGCTGAGGTGAGGGCAGAGGGGCTGAGACCACCCAAACCGTGGTCGCCCACCCCCAGACAGAGGAGCTGGGCCGCCGAGCCCCGCAGTGGGTGCGGGACAACCTGGTGACCATGTGCATGCGCTGCAAGGAGCCCTTCAACGCCATCACACGGCGGAGGCACCACTGCCGAGCCTGCGGATATGTGAGTCACTCCAGGCCCCCTTCCCTCCCTCTGGCCTGCTCAGGTGGCTGCTGGGGCAGGAGTGCACCTCTCCCACACCTTTCCCGGGCTCAGAGCTGCTCCTGCCCCTCAGCTCCTCGTGGAGTTCCCCATGGAGCTGTCCCTGGGTCCCCCAGCCCTGCCCCGGTGTCACCAGTGTCCCTGTCTGGTGGCTGCAGGTGGTGTGTGCTCGCTGCTCGGACTACAAGGCTGAGCTGCAGTACGATGGGAACCGCCCAAACCGTGTCTGCCAGGAGTGTTACATCTTCCTCACCGGCCACACGGTGCTCGAGGACCGCGAGGGGAGGCACAAAGGCATCCTGCAGGTGAGCTCTGCCCCTCTCTGCCCGACCTCCCCCTGCCCTCTGAGCATTGCCACCCGCCCTGGTGCCCAGCCTGGCCCTGCAGGCGCAGCAGGAGGGGTGGGAGTCACTCCCACAGCACTCAGAGATGCATGTGTTAATGTGTTGATCTCTCCCTCCTGCTCCAAGCCTTGGGACCAGGCATCCAGGGCTCCCTTCAGCACAGGATCCCAGCAGCACCCTCAGAGCCAGGACAGCTCCTCACCTGCCCCTGCTGTGGGGAGTGGGCAGAGAATTCCCCAGGAAATTACCTCACTCGGTGCCCATTCTACCATCTACACTGGTTATTGAGGGATTTGCTGGTTTTTTTGGCAGAAAGGAGCTGCAGAGGTATCAAGCAGGAGTTTGCTCTGCAGTTCCCTGCAGCTGCTGGACAAGAACGGCAAGGGGGGCACACGGGGCTGGTTTGTGATCCCGCAGGATGATCCCCTCGTGCTCTACATCTACGCAGCCCCCCAGGTACTGCCAGGCTCAGATCCACCCCCCAGAAAATCCACTGTGCTCATCCCCTCCCTCCCACCACTGTCTCCGTTCTTGGCAGGACGTCCGAGCCCACACCTCCATCCCACTGCTGGGCTACCAGGTGCGGGACATGGCCCAGAGCGAGTCCCGGCACCTCTTCCAGCTGGCGCAGTCCCGGCAGGTGTTCACCTTCGTGGCAGACACTGAGGAGCTGAAACGGCGCTGGATGAGGGCCATGGCACGCTCTGCCGCGGGGATCACACACCCGGAGGAGGAGGAGGAGGATTCAGGCCCCTGCGATGAAGCAGAATGAGGCCATTCCCACCCCTGCACTGCCTGGGGGGGTCACACCTCCCCTGCCTGCCCTCCCTGCTGGCTTTGGGCAGACCCCTGACTTCTCCGCGTTCTGGTTTTCCATCGTGATAAGGACAAGAGGAGGGCACGTTTGGCATCACACGGACAAGCTGGATCCCTCTTCCCCTCCCTCCTCGCTCTCCGCGCTGGACAGAGGCGCTGGGAGTGGAGGGAGTGGGAGATCTTGGGGAGCCCCCCGGGCCCGGGCGCTGTGCGGTGCCGCCGGCGGCCACGCGGGGGCAGCACTGCCCCGTCCTTCCCCAGCCGGCGCGGCGATGCTCCGAGTCGGGAGCGAGTCTGGAATTGGGACTGCTGAGATAAATCCCGCCTGCCACCCCTCCCTGCAGCCTTTCGTGGGCGTGTATTCTCCAGGGCGCCCCGTGGGATTGTCCCCGTGGCTCTACATCGCCGTATATGTCACGTATATATCTGATACGCAGTGGGGACCCAGCTTGTAGCTCAGCCTCGCAGCTCAGGGACCCCAGTGCTGGATTGAGGATGTCGCTTGTCACCACTCCTGGCCTCACTCTGCAGTCCCGTGGTGTGGGGGTATCCCTTAACCACAGACAGCCCTCATTGAGCAAGCATACACTCCTGCCCATCCCAGATTTTCCCTGCACTCCCTCCTGCCCACAAGCACCTTCCACCCCTGTACCTCCCTCAGTTACACGTTTCTTGGGACAAGGTTGTGTCCACACAGGTCCTGCTGGCATGCTGGGGACACCCTGGGGATCCCCCTCTCCATCATCAGCATAACGAGCACCCCTACTCGTTTCACACAGTGCTTTAGGCTGCAGCCCCATGTTTTTCGCTCTGCATCCTCTTTAGCTCCCCAAAAATGCTGCTCAGGCAGAAGTTGCCACTTCTGAGCCTGCCAGGGGCTGAAATGGGATGCAGGAGCCTTGTGCACAGAGCTGGAGGAGCCCACGGTCCCTGGCAGGCAGGGGTTGCTGCCCGTGCCTGGGCCATGCAGCAGCTCCAGCACGGCAGCCTTGGGCAGAGCCATGGGGTGTCACAGGCTGAACAGATCCGTGCAGACTGGGAAGGGAAGGGAGGCGGAGCAGGACACTGCAAATGGGAGCAACACTCGGGGGAAGGATGGGGAGTAAAGATGAACAATACCTGTCACCACTCTGGGGGGCTTCGGGGAGACAGGAAAAAGCTGTGAGCAATGTCCTTCCTCAATCTATGCAACTCAGCACATCCCGGGAAAGGGCAAACTGTGATGGCTTTACCTCCTCCAACTCAACAGATCCCATCAAAGAAGGGGTAGAGGAGCTGGATGTCAGGATGAGAGCTCTGCCAAAGCAGTTGCCCCTCAGGGTGCCACCCAGCACGGGGCTGAGCCCGGATGCAAACAGCACTAACAGCACTAACAGCACAGGGCTTTCCAGAGACACCAAAACAGCCCTCGCCTCCCACCGTCACCTCGAGGGAAGGGGAAACCCCAGCAGCCCTGGAAAAGCCGGGCAGCGCAGGCTGCTGCTGGGAGGAAAGAGTGAGCAAGGGGAAGCCCGCGGGGCTGGAAGGTTCTGCGTGGTGGCACTTCCACCTCGGCGTCACCCCTGTGTCAGCGAGGAACAAAACAAGCCCGGAGCAGGGAGCTGCCCTCAGCCCTCGGCTCGTGAATGGCCTAAGAATAGATTTCCTGTTTACCCAGTGAGGAATCGCTCCCGGGGCAGAGGGCACCTGGGGCTATTTTTACCACCTCCTGCCCTCCTTCCTCCTGACCCCCAGCACCCCCGGGACCACCACTCCCTGCAGCACTCGTGTGCCTGGGGAAGGGGGCTGCCAGGGAGGAGAGGTGGCCCAGGGATGGAGGGGGTGGCAGGGCACTAGGGCAGGTCACTGCTGTGGCTTTGGCCTCGTGCCATCCTCAAAGACAGGGAGACAACATCACTCCCTGCCCTGAGCATCCCCCAAACGGGAGGGTGGGAGACTGAACTTGAAGGGGTTTTTATGATTCCCCAACTCCGCTTTCCTTAAAAAAAAAAAAAAAGAAAAGAAAAGGAAAAAGAAAGAAAAAGGACGTGCACGTGCAGAGAATTTTCTCTGCCCATCCTGTCTCGGTCCCCGGGCGGCGCCGCAGCAATGGTCAAGCGGAGCAGTTTGGCCTCTCGCCTCCAGCGCAGAAAGTGAAACCCCCGTGCAGAAGTCACAGTTTCCTATTCTCGAGAATGGGGAAGGCTCACAGACCATTTACCGGCATCCCCCCCCGCAGGCCCCCCCACGCCTTTTCTCGTAAGCACTGACCAAAATACACTGCGAAACCCACACTGCCTGTGCTGAGACTGGGACACCCACATCATGTAGAGCACCCAGCCCAGCCCGAGGGGACAGTGTCCCTGCAGCTGCTGCCTTGCAGAGGCTCCGTCGTCCCGTGCTCATCCCAAACTCCTGCTGGGTACCACACCTCCATCCACGCGGTGGGAGGGGGGATGCAGGGAGAGGGCTGGCAGGGGCACAACTGTGGTCCCCCCATCAGGGCTCTGTGTGGTGCCATCTCCCCCTGCTCCCAAGGAAGGTGCCCCACCCAGGGTGGTGTGGGATCAGGACCATATGGGCCTACAGAACCCCACACCTCCAGCCTGCAGGACTGCTCTGGGAGCTGCTCTGCGGGCTCTGGGCTCTTGATCCATAGGGACAGGCTCTATAGGGGGCTCTCTACATGGTAGGCACTCCCCCTCTCTAGGGACTGTTCCACTGAGCATATTCTCTTGCTCGCTAATTGCAAGTCCCTCTGCACTACATGGGACGGGGCTTTGTGCTCTGTAAGGGCTGCCTTTAGGAGTCTGCTTTGCTGGGGTGCCAGTTTTTGCTCTGTAATGCCTGGACTTTGGTTGTACGGGAGCTGGGCTCCATAGGGGCCAGCCCCCCACGGTGGGGACTCTTGCTTGGAGGTGTTGGGCTCCACAGGTGTGTTCCCTGTCGGGACTGTGACCCAGAGGGTCCCTGCTCAATGGTGCAGAGCCCCAGGGCTGTGGGGCAGCACATCCCTCACCGTGGGATGTGGAGAAACATCCCTCGCTGTGGGACTTTGGGCAGCACATCCCTCCCTGTGGGATGGAGGACAGGACAGCCCTCGCTGTGGGGCTGTTGGGGCATCCCATCCCTCGCTGTGGGGCCGTGGGGCAGCTCCCCCCTCGCTGTGGGAGTTTGGGCAGCACGGTTCTCGCCGCAGCGCCGCCGTGCTGGAGCTGCAGCAGCTCAGCCTCTCCCACCACGCAGCCTCTGCAGCCCACCGGGGCTTCCGCTGCTCCCGCCAAGCGCTTTAAATAATAAATAAATCGAGGTCGCAGGCAGCCGCGGCAGAGCCCTGCCCCGGGCCATCGCTGCCCGCCGTGCCAGAGCTGCGGGGACACGTGAGACGCCCGTGTCCCCTGAGGCTGGTGGCACCCCTTTGCATGGGGGATTTAAGGATGGGAGATGATGCTAAACGATGTAAAGTGTCTGTGCTACCCGCCCTCCGCCCCCAAAAAACCCCACAGCCAGGATTGTGTAACCTTAGGTACCCCATCCTGCCCTGCAAACCCCCAAATCCCTCAGGGAGCAACTCAGTTCAGGAGGGGAACCCCAAGATGCCCCCAGCTGCACCCCATTTTGCAATGCACTGGCAGGACCTGGCTGTGGAGGTGTCCCCATGCTTGGGGGAGCTTTGGGGCACTGGAAGTTTCCGCCTCCTTTCCGGGGGCTCCCGCAGGTGCCTGCAAAAGGGCATTTCGTGCGGTTGAGAAGCAGGTCGTGCATCCCGGCGTCTGGCGAGGCGGGAGGTGTTTCCCGGTGGCGCAGGAATTTGCTGTTTGCGCCTGTGTTGCAGGAGGTTGGGGGAAGGAAGAAGGGGCGGAGGTGGGGGGGAAGCTAGCAGTTGTTATTATTTAATTTTATTTTCCTGCCTCCATCCAGGAATCTCTGCAATGTGCCGGCTGCTCCCCGGGAGGCTGGGGTGGCCGTGAGTCACTGCTGCCGCTGGAACGTGACTCAGTCCTGCTGCTCTCCCGGCAGGACATGACCAGACTGCCAAAACCCGGGAGAAGCCCCAGCTCCGGCTGCCGCCCGCGCCGGCAGGCGAGGAATCGCGAAATCCCCCCGGGGAGCTCAGCCTCCCACTTCCCAGGGAGATGGCATCCCATTGCCGTGGGGCAGAGCTCAGCATGGGGGGCACAATGGGCGTATTTATTCATTTGTTTATTTATTTATTTATTTTCTCCTTTTTTTCCCTGGCCGGGAAAACCCTCTCCACCCACTCCGGCTCACCCGTCCTTGTGTCACCGTCGGGCTGGGGGGAGTCCCTGGGGTTTTGCTTCCCCATCTTCCAGGCCCTATGGGCGAGCAGGGAAAGCTTCTGGCACGGTTCCTGCCCCAGTTCCCGTGCCTCAGTTTCCCCATCCGGTGAGGAGTGGAGATTTCCCCATCGGGGAGCGGGACAGGGGTTACTCCAGGTTGTGCTTTGAGGTCAGTGAATAGCAGCTGCAGGGGGTTATTATTAATATTAATTAATAGCCAGGCCCGGTCAGGGCTCAGGTGGCAGGGAGGGACGGGGGGGACGTGAAGCAGCCCTGAGTCACGGGGCAGGAGCAGGGGTGGCCAAACCCTGTGCTGAGCCCTGACACACTCACTGGGACAGCCAGGGGCGGGATGATGCTGGGCATGAGCATCCCTCATCCTCACACTCCTGCTGCAGGTGGGAACAGCCTTCTGGAGCAGCGGAGTGGCCACGGGGCAGCGCTGAGCACTGGGATACTCGCCACACCTCGGGCTCGCCATGCCCTGTGGCTGCAGCTGCCTGTCAGCGGTGATTGAAAGCCAAGCTGGGCTGGCAGGCCTTCTCTGTGATCTTGTTAATTAAGAAATACATTTAATTAGCAGCACCCCAGCTGTGACTCAGCTAATCATCATGATCGAAACAAGAGCCGGACACCAGTGCTGGAGCACGGAACCACCAAACCCCCTCACCTGCCGGGAGTCCCCAGCTCTGCTGCGGGACCTCATCGCCCACCAGGCACATCCCGGTGCTCCCCTGGGGTTTTGGGGTGAGTTTTCCGTGGGCTGGAGGCAGCTTGGGTCGGAGTCTGTCCCCATGCAGCACCTCACACACAATGGTGTCATCCCCACCCAGGGCAATTACCCATTGCCACACTGCAAATAATCATATTAATAACACATCTACCAGGCTATAAATAGCCTTGATAATAACACCCTGGGTTTTCCAGGAACGGATTGTCAAAAATGTGGGGAAAGCCATTCCCTGCCGCCTGGGTTGCAGGTGGGGAAACTGAGGCAGGGCTGGTTTCGGGCATGACTCTCACCCACTGCACCGAACGTCTGCCAGGCAGCTGTGGAATTCGCTCCCGAATAAACCGTCATGTAAATGAGCCCTTATGTATATTTATAGGAGCCGTCCTGCCAGCTGGAATCTAATAGGGGAGAAAATAAACTGGGAAACTGCCTGGAACAGGAGGGTGGCGCTTCACACATCAGCCCCACACCCCTCTGGCGCTGCCAGGGGTGAGTGTCTGTCTGTCCCTGGTCCCCAGGGTGTCTGTCCCTGGTCCTGGGAATCCTGCCCTGCACCCTGGGGTGCCCAGCTGTGGTCCTGGATGCTGAGCCCTGGTTCTGCATGCCCAGCCCTGCACCCTGGGGTATCCAGCCCTGGTCCTGCGTGCCCAGATCCCCAAGTGCCCAGACCCTGGGGTGTCTGGGAAGCAGATACTGAGTGCTCTGCAGGTGCTGTAGGCTGCAATGGGCTTTGGGGTGTCGGAAATGGGGAGTGTTGTTGGCACTGGTGGTAAGAGAGTCTCAGGAGAATAACACTGCAGAACATTTCTTGTCCCTGTGCGTGGGTGGGGCTGGCACAAGGGGTTCCTCCCCACTCAGCAAGGCCTGGGTGGCACCTGTGTCCCCAGAGCTCATTCTGGGCACTCCTTCCCTGCTGTGCCAGTGATGCACACGTGTGTGTGTGTGTGTATGTGTGCACACGCGTGTACATGTGTGTACATGTGTGCGTGGCAGTGCCACACGGGTGCTGCGGGGCACCCAACCATGGGGACAGGGTGGCCACAGCAACCGGGCAGGCAGCAGCGCCCACGGCAGGGAGCAGAGCCGTGCTCCCGGGGGTCCCCGGGCTGGCTTTCCCGCAGCCCCCGGCGCAGCGCTGGGAGGGGGAGCGGGCGGCAGCGGCGGAGCGAGGCCGATTAGAGATGCAGACAGTGCTGCTCTCTAATGTCTTCCTGTCTCGAGCAGACAGCAGCAGCCTGCACAGCTCCGCAGCCACAGCCGCCCTCGGCTCCTCGGTGCGTGCCCCATCCCAGCCTCCAGCTCCGGCTCTTCGGAGCGCGCAGGCAGCGGCTGGCACAGCCTGGTCCCTCGGGTCCCATGCAGGGATGCGAAGGCACCAAGGCCAGGCATGACCCCGCAGCCATCCTGGAGCAGGGCTCCTCCCTGGAAAAGGTTTTTGGAGCAGGGATGCTGGCAGGGCTTCGTGCTGCGGCACCTCTCTCTCCCTGCCTCCCTCCTGCCGCTCCGAGCCCTCGCCGCCGTGATTCCCTGCAGCGGGCTAAAAATATCCCCGGGAGCTGCCGCCGCACACCGGCGCTTGGAGCTGGTTATGAATAACCCGGGGGGAAGCTCACACCGGCCCTTCCTGGCTGCTGTGGGATGAGGTCGGAGCCCCTGTCCTTGCCGTGCCACTGGAGAGGTGGATGGACACATGGAGGCACACGGGCAAACGGGGACGGAGCAGCCTGTGCCCCTTGGCTGCACAGGGAAACTGAGGCACAGGTGGGGCTCCGCTGGGGGGGCGAGGGGAGGCGATGGACCCGTTTGCCTGCCATGCCGGAGCGGGAGAGGGGATCAGCCCGGGGCTGAAGGCAGGGCTGGGGGAACACACAAAGCCCTGCACTCGTGTCACTCTGAGTCACATCCCTCTGCATCAGACCCGTCCCTTTGCAGCAGCTCCATCCCCTGCAGCAGAAGCAGCCGCCCGCATCAGATCCATCCCTCTGTGCTGGATCTGTCCCCTCGCAGCAGCTGCATCGTTCTGCTTTGGCTCCTTCGCTTTGCACCAGATCCATCCTGCTGCCGTGGATCAATCCCGCTGCCGTGGATCCAATCCTCTCCATCGGATCCAGCCCCAAACTGCCTCACTCTCCCCACAGCATCCTCCTCAGCGTGGGGGACAAGCCCTGGGGACCAGCTCGGGGATGTGTCCCCTTCTCTCCCACCTCTCCATCCCAAGGGACCCCATTCCTGCCTCTCATCCATGGACCGACCTGGGCAGTTCTCATGCCCGAGTACGTCGGGCAGCTGTACATCACGACTGGCTTTCTCCAAAGCCAGCGGGAACAGGCTGCTGGAGGGGGGTCCCATGCAGGAGGAGGGTTCCAGTTCAGTCCCATCACCCTGCTGGGGCCAAGCATCCCCGGGGAGCCCCCTCCTGCCGTCCCTCCCTCCTCGCTCCCATTCCCGCCACGTCCCAGCCCACCCCGGCGGAGCTGCCAAAGCACAGGGCAAACGGGGACAAGCCGGCAGAGAGAGAGTGATTTTTGTGAGCGTTTATTTTCCTCCATCAAAATCCACCAGCCGGAGAGAGCGGCGGGAGGGGGAGGATGGGGAAACCCATCGGGTTTCACGGGCGACGCTGCCGCCCCCTGCTCCGCGTTCATTCCCCCTCCTGTGCCACATTTCATGTCGGCCCCGTAGCGAGGCTGAGTAATAAATATCAGCTGCTGGTAAGCGGTGAATCACCGCCCGCTCCCGGCGCGGCTGACACACCGCGGCACTCGGCGCTGCTGTCCCCAGCGCTGGCCCCTCGCCAGCCCGCGGAGCCCCCGCTGTGCCAGCCCCACGCCGCCGCCAGGCCACCGGGCACTTTCGGCCACGGCACGAACACGTCTGGCCGCGTTCTCCCGGCTCCCGCCTTGACCAGTGCCAGGAATCAGCTCCAAAAATCCGTGGATTTTGGGAAGGCACCCGCTAGGTGGTTACATTTCGCCAGCTGAACGGAGGCTGGGGGACATCTGGGGACGCTCCTGCCCCCCCGGATGATGTGTGATGCTGTGCTGGGTGATCCTGTGCCAGACCCACACCATCCCCGGTTCCAATGGGCTCATCCCACCCTGGGGCAGATGACCCATTTTCCAGCACCCCGCAACACCCCTGACACCCACCAGCTCCAGGTCCTGCCACCTCCCTGCTGCCTGCACCCATCCTGCAGCCTTTGGCCCCAGCCAGCCAGTCCCTATGGGATGGAGGGACCCCAAGCCGGCTCTAGTTTTCCTCCCTGCCAGGTCAGCATGTCCCCAGCTGAAGAGCCAAAGTGACACATCTGTAAAGCACAACATCCGGCAGGATGCTCTGGGATCGGGGAGCACCTCCTGCCAGCCCCCCAGCACTGAACCCCCTGCAAAACAGCTCCCCAGGGACCCCAAACGCACTCCAGGCCCCAATCACAGTCTGAAACCCACTGCTGCAATGGGACCAGCACATCTGGGAGGCACATCTGGAGCCGTGGATTCCCCCAGCTCAGTGTCACACTGGCGAGTGACACAAGTGCCACCACGGAACCCGTATGGTCCCAGGGAATTGGAGTTCAAAGTCCCCCGGAGCGCCTGATCCCCTCCACAAGTTACAGAAGGTCCTTGGACCTCGTGAGCAGCTGGTGTGAAGCTGTAATTACCTTAATTAGCTCTGGGATTGCATTCCCTCCCCGTGCTAATTTCGTTTCTACAGTAACCAGCCCAAGAGGTGTGCGTGCGCTCGGAGCGAGACGGAGACAGGAGGCTCAGCAGCCACACCAGGCACCCCGAAACCAGCCCGAAACCAGGGCCACCCCCAAATCCCCACAGCCCCGGGGTTCAGCCAGCCCTGTGCTCCTCGTGCAGAGCTTCACGGGCGTCCCTGCTGTTTCCCAATATCTCAAGGGGTTCTTTGTTGCTGGGAGCATCCACCCGGCTCTGGGGGAAGGGACTGGCTGGGGGGTGTGGGACGGGAGGGTGATGGTCCCCAACTGCACCAGCAGATTTAGGGGCAGAGCCTGGGCTCGTTCCTTGCTGCTGGTATTTGCTGTAACCCAATATGGCCCTGATGTAAGAGCCATTTGGGAGGAAACCATAAAAGCTTCAGGAAATGGGTATTAATTCACCTCGTGGCAATAAAAGGGAAGGAGGGCTCCCGGGCAGCGCAGCCACCTCGGGGGAGCGAAGGCGAGCAGGGCAGGGATCACCGTCCTGGGCAACAGCCAGGCAATCTTGGAGCCACCCCCCTTTAACTGGGAATTAACCCTCCGGGGGTGTTTTCAGATGGAAAGGGGGTGGCTGCAAGGTGGGAGCACTGAGGTCTCATCCGGGTGAATCATCGGCGGCCCCTGGAGCCGAGCATTTGTTTGGAGCTGGAGCGTGACTCGGGGCGGTTTTCTCACCCTGGAAATTTGGAGCAGGTCCAGCTCTTCCCTTGGCAAACACCAAGCCCTCCTCTGGCCGCATCCCTTCCCGATGCCAACCAGCCTTGGCACGGAGAGGGCAAACCTCCAGCACGGGCAGAGCCCCGGGCTGCTCCTGACCCGCAGACCGAGCAGGGGGAAGCGAGGATGGGAGACCCCCGAGCCCCCACCCTGCACAAGGGCACGGACCAGGCGATTCTGCTCCCCGCTGCTCCAGTCCCTGCAGCGCGGCCATCGCTGCAGTGAGCGCCATCCTGACATTAAAAACGTCTCTGGGCCGTGCAGAACCCATTCTGCTGCTTGTGGAGGGAGCAGGGTGGTGCTTTGGGGTGGCCTGGGGTGCCCTGGGCTCACCATGCACGTGGGGCTATAAATAGTGCTGGGAAGCAGGTTGCGATGCTCCCATGGCTCTGTGGAAGATTCGACAGCCCAAAAAAAGCCAGCGGGGCCCGGGGAGGGAGCCTGGAGGGTGTGGAGCAGAGCCCACGCTCCAACCCCGTTCCAGGCATCCCAGAGCAGCGTTTCCCGGGACGGATTTCTCCCCGGCGGCGGGCAGCAGCAGCAGGACGAGCGGCGGAGGCGAATTTCGCTGAGTGGTTGTTTTTTAAAAATAACTTTGCCTTTGTCAGCAGGTCAGGGTTGCTCCAGATTGAATAATCGCAGCCGCCCAGCCCTCCCCTGCTCCCGGGCGCTCGCTGGCAGCCCCAGCCCGGGATGTGCCGGGTGGATGCTGGACCACAGCCCCTTGGACAGCATCGCTATCCCCAGGGCTCGAGCACCTCACAAGGGACACGATGCTCTGCATCCCCACCCTGCTTCCCCCAAAATCTGCTGCTGCTGCTGCTGGAGAATCCCCGAGCTCACATCCCGAGGGCTGGGGGGTAACGGGGGGAGCTGCAGGAGGAATGGGAGCGCACGGGGACGAAGCCATCGGGTGTTTGCCAAAACGGCTGAGTCACGCAGTAATTACTCCTCAAATGTGAGCACGTTTGTGCAGGGATGAAAGATGCTCACATGAGCCGAGGCAGGGAGCTCAGCCGCTCTCCCCCCGCCCGAGGGAAGGAACAGATCCATCTGCCTTTTGTCGGGAGCAGGGAATGTGTCCCAGCTTTGGGTGGACAGGAGGGAGCATGGGGAAAACCTGGGGCAGAAGAGAGAAGCGGCAGGGGCAGGAAGATGAAACCCTGCAGAGCAAACCCTGATGGCAGAGTGGTGCTTTCGAGTGAAGCAACAACACCAGGAATGCTCGGACCTGGGACAGCTCGGCTCTGGGACAGCTGCACGGCACAGTTTGGGGGCTGGGTGGCTTCCAGGGGGGCAAATTTGGAAAAGAGATGAAGTGATTTGGCAGCACTGGCCTTGCTGGAAACCTACAGCACTAGGAAGGAGAATAAAGCACGTGGGAAGGATGCTGTGCTACCTTGGGCTGCACCACACCCAGAGGATGCTGAGGAAAATGGGGAGGAGGGGATTGAAACCCCCCAGACACATCACCTGTCCTGTCCCAGGCAGGACGGGGACAATGGGATGGGCCACCTGTGGGGACCAAACTGCATTTGGACACCCAAGGGCTCCCCAGAGAGCTGCTGTCCACATCCCAGTGTCCCTTTGGGGCACCCTGGGGGCAATGCTGGTGTTGCACAGACAAACCCCGCTCTGGGAAGGGAGGGGGTGCAGAGCAGGAACTGCCGGTGCCTTACGGCCTCCTAGAAGCACCCGCAGGGCCCTGGTGGCTGGGGTGACACCCGCTTGGCTGGGCCTCCCTCAGCAGGGCACGGGAGGGTGGAAAACACGACAAACACACTGAGAAGGAGCTCAGGCTGCCAGGAGCTGCCGTTCGAGCTCCTCTGGGCTGTTTTCCCCCCCAGCAAGGGGTGGCACGTCCAGCATCCTCCCGCAGACGTCCTCGCTTGCCCTTTGCCAGGCCGGCGGGGACACAAGGTCTCCCCGTCGCGACGCTGTCACCGGAGCGAGTGCCAACAGCGAGGCCAGACCTTGCAGAGGAACCCTCAGCCTTGTTCGGGTCTGATTTACACCCCGCAGACGCTGCCGCGCTCGGAGGAGCCTGATTGATGGCAGCGCGACAGGACCCACCCCGCGCCATCTGCACCCTCCCGCGGCTCCCGGGGACAGCCCCGCGCCCCCCGCAGCCCCATCTGCCCGCCGTGGAGTCCTCCGGGCTCTGGGGGTGACGCTCGCCAGCATCCTGAGGCACCCTTGGCTGCTCCGTCCCCATGGGACTGCAGCGGGACTGAGCATCCCGATCCAATCCCTGCCTGCGGGAAGCATCGCCAGGGCTCGCCAGCCCTGCTGCTGCGGTGCCTGGTGGGTACCAGCCCTGCCAGGGGCTGATCCACATCCCCATCGTTCATCCGCAGTCACACCCTCCCTCGCTGCAAATTGCCTCCCTGATCCTTTCCCGTTAAAATCAAACCTTTTCGTGCGTTTGGGTTTGGGGTCAGTGTTGGGGTTGGGGTGACTTTGGCCTCCCACCCTCCTCCTCAGCCCCCCAGGCCATTTCAGAGGTGAGAAAGGAAATCGAAGCCTCTGTTTTCTTCCCTTTTTCTTTTTTTTTTTTTTTTTTCCCCTGATAAAGGGAGCAATTTGGGATTGTGCTGCTGGCGGCGCGCCGGCGCTCTCCGGGCTGATGGGGGAAAACGGGGAGGGGGGATATAAAAGGTTTCATGCGGTGAGCCGGGCACTCAGGGAAGAGGCTGAAAGGGGGTGGTGAGTGCTTTGTATTTCATGCTTGAAGGCACCGAGGCTTTTACCAGCCTTCCCGCGATGATTTAAGACTGCTCTGCAGTTCAGGAGGGGATCAGAGCTGTGTTTGGCAGCTCCGTGGGACCCCCAGGTGTGCCCGGGGCTTGCCTGCTCGTGGCTCAGAAATGCTCCATTCTGGGCAGGGAGTGACCAGGGGTGTCCATGGGGCAGCAGCAGAGTCACTGGGGGCATCTCCAGGGCGTGGGGCTGGGTTAGGGGATGTGCTTTATGGGAGTCCTGGTCCCTGCTGTCCCCCTGTCCCCACCTGCTCAGCACCTTGTCTGCAGCAAGAGAGGTCTCATCCACCTCTGCCCATGGAGCTCATCCCTTCTCAGAGTGTTAATCCTACACAGGAGGGTGGACATGGGCCATGGGTTCCTCTGTCACCCCCAGAGCTGAGCAGTCAAAGGGAGCCCCAAAAGCAGGTTCTTGCCTCCCCAGGCTGTGCAGAGGGGCAGGGAGGGTTGGCTGCTCCCTGGCACAGAGATCAGGGGGGAATCAGCCACATCCCCCAGGCCTGTTTGCTCTGCAATATGAGGTGCAGCCCATGCTTTGGGGAGGGCAGAGGCTCAGTCTGATGGTTCAGTTTGGGACTGAGGGTTTTGCTGGCCCAGCCTGGCAGTGTGGGCTCCATCAGGGGTGTCCATGCCCTGGGATTGGGTCCCTCGGGCCCCCCAGGTGCACCCCAGGGCAGGAACATCTCCTCTGGACACTCTATTCCCCACACTCCATCTCAGTCACCCCACCGTGGGTCCCACAGCTTTGTCCCATCCCATCTTCCCAGCTGACCTGGATCCAGCCTGATCCCCCTCTTTCCACCCACTCAGCTCTGTATAACCCCCGAGCAGCCCCAGTTGATTTTCTCCTCTATGGACTTCATTTTTATCTCTTTTTGATCTTTTTTTTTGTCTTAAATTCTGCCTCAAGCGAGGCCTGTGGATGCTCTTCTCCTGTGCCGAGGCTGTTCTTCATCCTGGGCAAGACACGGATGGGAAAGGGATGAAGGGGGTGACCCTGCAGGGTCAGGTCCGATCGTGGCAAGTAAATGGTGAGAGCAGCAGTGAAAGCTCCTGAGGCTGCAGGTCTGTCTGCAGCTCTGGGGGAGCTGGGAAGGAGAAGTGAAGGTGTGAGGGATGGTCAGGCAAGGCCTGAGGTCTCCTGGGGAATGGAGGGGAAGAGTGAGCTCTGAATCCATGTTTGAGGGTGAGAGTAGCCAAGCAGGGGCTGCAGCAGGGATAGAGGTGACAGCTTTGGCCTGAGGGTGCAGGGGAGCACCAAGGGAGCACCTTGGTTTGGGATGCACCAGGATAGGGAATGCGAACAGCTCAGCACTGTGGGGAGAAGCCCCTTGGGATCCCCTCAGCACTGCTGGCTCCTGGCAGCCTGGAACATGGGGGGTCTCAGTGCACCCCAGCTCTGGGGCAGAGCCACAGCCATGCCCGGGATGACTCTGGAGTGGCAGGAGCCCTGTGTGCCACAGCCATGCCAGGAAAATCCCAGGACAATTAAATGTCAGGCTGCTCCTGGCCAGCAGCACGGAAAGTGGGAGAGCTCCCCTCCACCTCAGCCCCCTGGGTGGCTCTGCAGCTGGGTGCCAATGGAGCATGATCAGCTGGGGACACAGGGACCCTGTCTGGGTGCCAATGGAACCTGCTCAGGGGACAGGCAGAGCCGATAACCCCTGGCTGCCCTTCCTGAGCAGAGGGAGCTGCAGATAAAAGCTCTGCAGGCAGAGCAGGGCTCAGCTCCAGGCCTGGCTTGGGCTGATACCAGCCCTAAAGGGCGACCTCTCCCTTGGGCTCGGCTCTGCCCTACAGACTAGCCACCTCCCCCCCTTCACCCCAAACTCCCCCTGATTAGCAGCTTGTATCACTCTGATGGACCTGGGTGATACCCCAGGCGTGCCCTGCCCTGGTCCAGTCCAGGTTTGACCACAGCTTGGGGAGGAAAAATCCTGTTTATTAGAAAACTGCAGCAATGCCCAGATCTGCTTGCTAAAGCCTCCGGCATCGCAGGTTGGGAGGAGCTGGAGTGGGGGGAGCAGCTGCTTTGGGGATTATTAATGAGCAGCAAGTGATGGGAAAGGCGAGGATCAATTGAAACAAAGGAGTTCAATGGTAAAAAGAAACGTTTGCGGGGTAATGGGAGTCCATTTCTCCAGCCGACTGTCGGAAACGCATCCTGTTAAACATCCATCAATTATCCCAGCTTGCAAATGCATTAGAGTAATGAGGAATTATCCATCAAATACACTTAAAGCCAGTGCCCCCCTCTGCCAGCCGCCCTGCAAAGAGCCACTTCAGGAAGGAAAAATAGCCTGAAGGTGGGTGGAAATTCAGGGGGGGCAGCGAGGAGGCTCCGGGGCTGCATCCTCTGGAGTCTGACCCAGTCCAGAAGATGCTTTCCCAGCTCCAGGGGCAACTCCTGGGCTTGCTGGCTCCTTCAGTACCCGTGCTTTCTCCAGAGAGCTGTGTTGACACCATGGGCAGCCCAGACAGCTGCTCTGTGCCTCAGTTTCCCCATCCTGCCCATAGCACCCATTGGGTGCTGCTCGTGTCCCTGTCACCTCTTCCCAGGAACAGAAGTCGTGGTGAGCATGGTGTGTGGTCTGGTAGCTGAATTCCCAGAAACTCATTGTCTGCCACTGCCTTCCCCCACACCCCTGAGCCCTGGATGGCCCTGGCTTGGCAGGAGGAGGGTGTGGGGAGGCAAAGGACCTTGCAGCCCCTGGGGATCTCAATCCCTGGGCTGGGCTGGATGCACCAAGCACAAAAAAAAAAGGGTCTGGAGGCAGGATCTTGCTGTGCTATCAGGGCAAGGAGGTCCTGTAGCCCCCATTGTCCCAGCAGCGTCTGAGGGGCTGCAGGTCCTGTCCCAGTGAGTGCTGGGATGAGGGTCTGGAAACACAACCGGAGCACTGCAGGATCTGAGCAAACAGCAACAGGAGGGATGTGACTCCACACAGGAGGGTCTGCAGTTGGTCCTGGGTAGCTAAAAGGCTTTGATCCCTTCGGTGATGGATTCGGGACGGATCCAGGAGTTTTCCAGCCTCGGTGATGCACGCTTGCGGCAGCCCCTGATCCGAGGTTTCGGTGCTGTGATCCAAGGGCACACATCCCCTCCCCAGGGACAGGGCTGGATTTATCAGGGCGTTCCTCAGCAGGAGGGTTTGGGGAGTGGGGACTGCTGTGTGGTGTTTAGGTGTGGATCCTCTCGTGTCTGGGGCTGTGGTTGTGGGCAGGTCCTGCCTCTCCCATCGTGTTGGGAGAGGATTGAGGAGCAACAGTCGGAGTTTCTCCTGTCTGTACACCTGCCTGGTTCGTCGTGGCTCTGCAGGCATCTCTTGGGTTGTGGTTGGAAACAGTCAGCAGGTTCAAAAGTCCACGTGAGGAGACAAAAGGACACTCAGCTCATCACAGCCTGCATTTCTGTAAGGAATGGAGTGAAGAAACAGCTCCTGGGCTTGTCGTTCCCAGGGCTGAAATCTCCTTCTCCCCAAGACCTCTGTCAGCCCTGCCCAGGCCCAGCAGTGCCAGCCTGGACTGGGAACTAGAGCATTGTTTGATCTGCAGCTCCGTGGTGAGATGAGCCCTCCTGGGAGAGCTCTGTGTCTGATAACAGCAACTGCCATTAGGTGTCACAAGAGCATCAGGTCTTTGCTCCTCCCGGGAGGATGAGCAGTGCTGTGGGACAGGAGGGATGGGGTGGCGAAGTGGCCCTTGGGGTGGTACCTTGGGGACAGAGATGTCCCAGGCTGAAGAGATGAGCTCTGGCTGCTGGGAGGGCACCACATGTCCTTTATGATACCACGGTCACCTCTGGAGGTCACCAACCTTCTGCCCCCAGCTGATCCCTTCCCTGTCACTGCCTGGCTCTCCTGCCCTGATCCTGGAGGTGGCACCAGGTTCCTTCTGTCCCCTACTTGTCCCTGCAATAACCTGCTGTGTTTTATTGCATGGAAGCAGAGGCAGTGGCTGCTCTCGAGGAAGCGCTGGTGCCTCGCTCAGCATCGCAGCTCCCACTGCAGCCAGTGCCCTCCCAGTATCCTCCCAGTGCAGGGAGAAGCCCAGGGCTGAGCCATCTGGGAAAACACAGCATGTTCTTCCCCGTTCAGGATGCATCCAGCTGTGGAGGCTGCGAGGGCACAGCTGGGCAGGCTCTGAGTGTTCACCTGCAGAGGGATGGATGCTCTGGGATTTGTCCCCTCACGGGATTCCCACTCCTAGCCCCATGTCACCTCCCACAGCCCCACACCAGGGACAGGTGCCATGCTCAGATAATCTTCCAGGAATTTGCCATTCTTCCCCGAAATGCCATTCGCCTCTTTAATTTTGCAAACAGGACCTAAAACAAAGCATTGTCCGGGGCTCAGCTCCTTGATAAGGCGCCACTGGGAAAGCCTTTCTCTCCTCTGCAACGCCGGGCACGAATCTGTGGTGAGCTGATAAAGCCGAAAAAGCCGGCTTCCCTGGGGGAAGGACCGGAGCAGGAGTCGCCTCCGGGACAATCGGGAGGGGACAGAGGTGGCCGAGCGGGAGAGCTCTGAGCGCTGGGCTGGCTCGGCTGCCCGGCCCCGAGTGACCTCCCAGCATCACGTCATCCCTTCCCTCTTGGAGAAGCTGAGTTCATGTCTGGCCTCTCCAGAGCTGGGATCGCTCCTGGCCTGCCCGCCCTGTCCCTGCCCGTGTGACAGGAGGACAGCCTCCACCGCAGGGTCGGGATGGCGGTGGGCTCGGCCCTGGGTGGGCACTGCCTCTGTGGGGTGTCGCGGGGTGTCCCCGGCCCTGCGCACCCCAGAGCCCGGGCTGCAGCGGCACGGAGGCACGGCGAGGGGCTGGCGGCGTGGGGATGCTTTCCCGGTGACTCACAGCATTCCTCGCAGGTCAGCGGCGGCCGCAGGACACCCCGACAGCCCTCGCCGCCCCTGGCCTCTGCCTGAACTCCGCTGGCGGAGCAGATTTCCCCCAGCGCCAGATGCAGGGGTTCCTCGGCCCCGCAGCCAAGTGGGGCAGGGGGAGGCAGCAGGGTCCCCCCAAGGATGGGGACAGGGGACAGAGTTCTTGTGAATGTCTGCGCTGGCAAACTGACCTCTCTGTGACCTGGGCGCTTCCTTCTCTGTCAGTTCTGCAGAACCCCGAAGAGGAACGGGCTTCCCACAAACACCTCCGGCGCAGCCCTGACTCCGAGCATTCCTCAAGCACTGTCCAGCTCCGTGACTCAGTTTCCCTTTGCTGGGGTGAGGAGAAGTAGTGCTGACCCCTCTGATGTGCAGACATGAGGGTTCCCACTGCTTCTTCCCACCAGCTCTTTTTGGGGACATCCCAGCCCATTTACTGCTTGGATTTCCCCCCCACCCAAAGAATTTCCCTTTATCTTTTCAACTTGAGCCCTTTGAATCCACTCCTGGGGACCCGCAGGGTGTTTCCCCAGCACAACTCCAGCACCTCTCTGCATCCCACACCCTCAGCCATCCTGCTCTGTTGCCATCCGTGTCTCATGCTGCAAGTGGATCAGTTCTGTTCATCGCTGCAGGCACCTCTGCCCAGCTCAGACCAGGGCAGGACGAGTGAGGAGGAGCAGAGCAGAGCAGAGCAGGCTGCAGCCAAGTGGCCCCGAGGCACGTGAGCCCCCAGCGTGGCCGTGGCCGTGGCCGTGGCCGTGGCCAGCCCGCTGCCCGGTGCTCAGCACGCAGGAATGCCGTGAGTTTGCAAAGTGGTTTCAGCGAGACGTTATCTAATGGAGGAGGAGGAGGAGGGTGGATTAAGCCAAACCCACAGCACCGGCTTTCAATTAAACCAAGTGAATTTACGGCTTCTCCTGACACAGTAAACACGCTGACGGGGTCCTGACCCGGCATTTCCCCTCCGTGCCCTGGCAGGCGAAGGGAGCAGCCTCCCGCCGGTGCTCATCCTGCGGCAGCGAGGAACTCTCCGGGCTCTGCATTATTCATCACCCTGCAAACGGCAGGGAAATGTGGGTGGTGCTGCAGTGGGCACTGAGCCCCAGAGCTGTCCCACCTTGGGGAAGCGATGGGGGGAGTGATGGAAACCTGGATGAAGGAACAGCCCTGAGGTGGATGCTGGACAGGAGTGCTGCAGCCCTGGGGCTCTGGGTGACACAGCAGTGCCCTGGGTTGGAGGGAGCTGTGGTCCCACGGGTGGGTGATGCTCGGTGACATTCCCGCAGCACTTCACTCCGTGCCTCTGCCCCAACCGAACCATCCCCGTGCCTCAGTTTCCCCCCGGGAGCAGGGAAGGCTGCCGCCTTGCTGGGCGTGGTGGCAGAAGGGTGAGCCGGGCGAGCTGGGTGAGCCAAGCCAGGATCTCGCAACCAGGGCCGGGAGCATCCCGGTGGTACTGCAGACCGGGGCTGGGTGTGAGGTGCTCCCTCACGTGTGCAGGGCATGCCTGGCTCCCTCTGCCAGCAGCCTGGCCCTGCCCAGCCACCTCTGCTGCCTGAGCCGGGGGAGAGAGCAGCAGCCACTCACCTCTGGCCCGCTGCAAGGGGTCCGGCGAGGCCAGGACGGTGCATCCTGCCCGTCCAGCACTGCTGGGCACCCAAAGACCCCCAGCCCTCTTGGCCACGTTGGAGGAGCCCTGGGCATGCTGCGGGAGGCGAGGCTGTGGGTCAGTGACACTTCGAGCAGCTCAGCCTGCCAGCCCTGCCAGGCCACAGCAGCACCCCGGATGCAGGCACCTGGCCAGGAGCGTGACGGAGGAACCCGGCGGGGTGACGGGGTGACGTCTTGGAACTGCTGCTGACGTCCAACAGAGGGAAAAGCCGTCCCTAGAGCAAATAAGCACCGGGGCTGTGCAAACCCAGCTTGGCGGGTGTCTCTGGGCAGGTATCTGGGTCCCATCTGGTCGCTGTTTACCTGCCCGCTGGAATCCACCCTGCAAACTTCCTCCTTGGATGGCCAGATAAGGCCAAGGAGCCAAGCTTGGCCATGCACTGGCCTCACAGGGAGGACCCTGCAACCCCAGACCCTGATGGTGATCCTTTGCCCCGACACAGGCAGTGCAGAATGGATCCCAGTGGGCTTTGGGAGGATTTCAGCACCAGCCCCTGCCAGGTTCCCAAGCCCACAGCCAAACCCTGGTGGCACCAGCCTGGCTCCACGCAGCCCCCAGAGCTGCAAACCAGTGTCCAGGGAGCAGGCAGGGCTGCTGGGTCCCTTTCCAGCAGGGTTCAGGCAAGTCATGGCACTCCCACTACTGCCTCAGTTTCCCCCTCAGCCTGTCCCTCCCTGACCTGCGGCAGTGGCTCCTGCAGCGTGCAGGGACCTGTCACCACGCAGGGAGGGGACCGTGCTGGGTACACCTGACTCAGGCAGGACCCTGCCTGCCATTCCCCTTCAAAGGCAGCCGGGATTGCTGCTCTGCCCCAGGCACAAGGAGACCAAGCAGTCCCCAACCCACTCCCGTCCCACCCTGCACCTTGCACTGAGATCCTCCATCCACCCCAGGGGACAGGAGGACCAGAGAGTGCACAGCCACAATGCAGCCCTGTGGTTCAGCACTGCAGAGCCCACGAGCCTATTCCTGGGTGCTTCCAAAGAGGTGAATAACCCCTCAGCTCTCCTCACTGCCCTGGTTCAAGTCCTGCAAAGGGGGCTTCCAGCACAGCCCTTGTTTGTCGGATGGATGGATGGATGGATGGATGGATGGATGGATGGATGGATGGATGGATGGAGAGTCAGACTGAGGCCCAACACACTTCATTACACCCTGCAGTGGAGCATATGCACACTCCCTCTTGCAGTGCTCATGGCTCTGTTCCCACCTCTGGAGAGGGGGAAACTGAGGCAGGGCAGGCAGATGATGGAAGGCAGGCGGGAAGGACAGTGACAGAGCAGGGAGTGAGCCCAGCCCCGGCCCTGTGCTCGTGTTGTGAAAGCAGCTGGTTATCAGAGCGAGGGCGTCACACTCGGAGCGAGCTGCTTCCAGGAAAGGAAGGAAGTGTGGGGTCACCCAGCCCTGCTGCCGCCCTTTTCCAGCAAACAGCCAGGGCCTGCTGATAATGGGGCCGTGCCACTGGCCACCCAGGAATTTGGAGCCAATGGCCTCCCTCGCTGCCCAAAATGCGGGATTTCCCCGTTTCCTCTCCCACACAAGCAAGACACGGTGCTGGGGCAGCAGGGCTGATGCCACCTGACTCTGGTGCAGGGTACGGAGCAGCATCGCACCAGCAGTACCCAGTTCCACCCCAGTGAGCCTTGCTGGTAGGAACTGGGAGTCACTGGGCTGGGTTTGCTCCTGCGCTGTGCCAGGGGGTGTGGAAAGGTGCTCTGGGATGTGTTTCCTGCTGGGCTGCCCTGGCACAAGGTGGATAACCCCGGTGCAAGGCTGGGGGTGGGAACTGGGATGTGGGCTGAGATGCGAGCTGCTGCTCCCACAAGCCTGCTCCTCTCCCAACACCTCCCACTGGACACTGAACTGGTCACCGGGCAGTCCCACCAAAGTAACGGGGCATGCCAACAGCAGCAAGGCAGGATCCAACCCCCTGACACCATCCTGCGGAGCAAAGTGGCCCAGGAGGAGCAGGAGCCTGGAGCCTGCTCCTCCCCGATACTGGGAATAATTACATGATTATGCGATTTGGAAGCAAAGTGCAGATTAATCTCTGATCTTGTTAGTCCGTGTTTTACCATCTGCTTTGTGCAGGCGGGAGAAGCCCTTGTCCCACTCCAGGGAAAGGCAGTGGAAACCCCTGGGGAGAGATGAGCCCCACAGAGCCGTGGGTGCTTTAGGAAAAGGGTGGCTGGGGACCCGAGCACATCAGGACAAGCGGATGCCACCCAGGGCACCAGCTGTCAGCCACAGCCGCCTGCCCCAGCCCCGATTCCTGGAAGCCAGGCTGGATCCGGCTCGGCACGCACGGGGCTGGGCTGCGCTGGGACTCCTCCTTTGGCCAACAAGGGCAGGTGACAGCGATGACGACGATGGCCCGGGGTGGAGGGGGGCTGCTGGGAGGGAGATGGCAGAGTTCAAACCACGGGGAGAGGTTTGTTAGGGTCCAGGTGGGGTATGGAGATAGAGAGGAGTGACGGAATGCAGCAGGTCTGTGGATGGCCCCGCATCTCCTGGGCTCCTCGGGGGTTCCCCCCATTCTCCTCCACTCGGGAGGTTTTCGCCAAACAGGGAGGGCAAGATCTGCCTTTTACTGTGCTCGTGCCAGGAGGTTTTCTCCTGCCCCAGCAGCCCAGGTGCAGAGGCAGGCCCAGCCTTTGCAGCAGCATCAGGTCTCGTGGAGATAGGGATGGCTTTCCACTGGCATCTCTCCAGGATGGGGCAGCAGCAGTGAGAGACCCTCTGGCACTCAGAGCTCTCTGGGGTGACACTGGGACAGTGAGCTGTACCCAGGAACCTGTGTCACCGCTGAGCTGGTACCTGTGTGCCATGGGCACTGTGGGGTGTGGGGTGCCCCTCTGCCCCATCACCTCACGTGTTGGGGGTCCCAGTGACCCGCTGAGCTGCACAGGGGGACAAGAGCCAAACCGAACTGCCCATCGCCCATCCCGGGGGTCACCGCTGTGACCTGGCCAGCTCATCTTCTCACCATCCACCCCATGTGGCAATTCAGCCTCCTCCAGCTTGGAAACAGCATCCATCCCTGCAGGAGCCTCCCGGGAGCCTCCTCTTTTCCAGCTGCAGACAAAACCCTTTCCCGCTCGCCCCACGCGCTCCCCGGCCGCGTGTCGGCAAAGGCCCGGGAGAAGATGAAAGGGATTTCCCGGCTGACCTCCTCACCCCGCACTATTTGCACCTCCTTTCCCGCACGCAGACAGGCATTTTTCCCATGCTCAGGGGGTCAGGGCCCTCCCTGCACTCCAGGACAGAGCAATGCCAGGAATGTACCTGGGAATAGGCAGGGTTTTGCAGGCTGGAGGGGGAAGAGGAGAGCTGAGCACCCTCCTGTCCACAGTCAGCCACCAACATCATTTTATGACTTCTAAAAGTGCTTTTCTTGTGCAAACGCTCTGCAGGAAGAAACCTGTTAAGCCGGGGCAGGTGTGGGGCTGGACTCAGGCTGAGCCTCGGGCATAGAGGTATTTTGTGTCCCCCAAGTGGTGCCAGCCCATGGTGCTGTCACTGGGGCAGATCTGAGTCCCCAGGCTGGCAGGGGTCTCACCTGGGCACAGGGTCTCGCCAGAGTAGCCAACAGTGCAGGTGTAGCAGCTCAGCCTCCTCCAAACACCACCCAGCTAATTCCAGCCACCTTTTCCCTTTGCCCTTTCATGCCCTTTATGGGGTGGAATAAGCCCATCTCCCCACTCCAGCCTCACGGGGGCTTCCTGGCCCCTCCGTGCCTCAGTTTCCCTGGGTTAAATCAGGGAGAACAGCCTGTCCCTAGCACACACCCCCTGGAAGTGGAGCCTGGTTGCCCGCAGCACGTGGCAGTGTCTCTGCCATTATCCCAGGGTGGGCAGCCAGGTGGGATCCTGCAGCTTCCCTGGGCCCAGCTTGGACCCTGCACTTCCACCCTGTGACAATCCCTTCCCAGCTGCCCTAACAGAGATGGAGAATAATATGGAAAAACACAGGAGAAATGTGTTTCCCTTCACTCCTCCCCACCCTGACTTCGCATCACCCAGGATAACAATAAAGGGGAAACGAAAATGAAGTGTTTTGGGACAAAACCTGGGCCCCAGCTCAGGATGTGGTGAGATGATGCCAGGAGATGCCCAGGTCTGGGGGCTGCTCCCATCACCCAGCAGGGCACAAACCCCTTGCCCAGGCACTGCCCCAGCCTGTGTCTCTGTGCTCTTCTCCCTGTCTTTCCTCCCGCGGGTGACACAAACCCTCTCATGGATATTCCTGCCTGTGCACAGGGATGATCTGGGTGTCTGCAACTCAGGGCGACAGAAGGATGGGAAACCTGCCTGGGCCACAGGAGGACACAGTGGGCAAGCCAGGCCAGGCACCCCAGGACACGCCTCATGCTGCTGGGACCCCGCTGGCGTTGGGGACAAAAGCACTCAGGGGCTGGGGGGATCACCCCGCTGGGCAGGGATGTGGGTGGCACATGTCCTGGCATCCTCACCATCACCCCGATGCATCCCACTTTCCCCTGTTGCTCTCGGCAGGAGGCTTTGCTTGTAAACAGCAGCCCCTGGGTAACACTTCTAATCCCTCTCTTGGCTATTATTCATCCCCAGCTAACCTTAAAGCCTCCCCCTTTTTCTCTGCGAGGCACCCCCAGAGCAGAGGAAATTCCTCAGCCCTGACGTGATGTGAAACACGAGCGGCTCGGCC
>VZRM01002795.1:92335-102737 GCA_013397955.1 Grantiella picta | reverse complement strand
GGGGGGGCGGGACCCGAGACGCGGGAGGGTGGAAACCGGGACAGCGCGGGGGGAGCGGGTGTGGGGTCAGCAGGGGACGCGGAGCATCCCGGGCCGGGGGATGGCCAGCACCGATGGGGGCGGGCAGGGGGGACACCGGGATGCCCAGGACTGGTGGGAGCGGGCAGGGAGACACTGGAGCATCCCCTGGGCGGGGGGATGCCCGGGACCGGTGGGTGAGGGCAGGGGGACACCAGAGCGCCCCGCTGACGGCAGCGTGGTCCCCCCGCAGCCCAGCGGCAGCCGTGTGCCTCTGGAGATCGTGCTTCTGAACAAGGTGGGCTCCGGCTTTCACGGCGTCATCCAGCTCCTGGACTGGTTCGAGCTCCCGGACAGCTTCGTGGTGGTGATGGAGCGTCCGGAACCGTCTCAGGACCTCTTCGACTTCATCACGGAGCGGGGATTCCTGCCGGAGGAGATGGCGCGGGGGCTGTTCCGCCAGGTGCTGGAGGCCGTGCGGCACTGCAACAACTGCGGCGTCCTGCACCGCGACATCAAGGACGAGAACATCCTCCTGGACTTGGCCACCGGCGAGCTCAAGCTCATCGACTTCGGCTCCGGCACCTTCCTCAAGGACACGCTCTACACGCAGTTTGACGGTGAGCGCACAGCCGGTGCCGGGCATTGCCGGGCCGCGCTCCGGAGCTTTCCCCGTGGCGGGGGGGGACGCGATGAATTCTGCAGCCGCTGCCAAGTTGCTGTTTGGCACGGGGCGGATGTTGTGANTTTTATTTTTCTTGCCATTGCGGGTGGGGGGGGGAAAAAGGCAGGCGTGGTTTTTCCCCACCCGTGGGTGGGTTTTTTCCTCGCATGTAACGGCCGGGCCTTCCCCGAGCCCTGCTGCCCTCTTCTGGCACCGGAGCCTTCCTTTTACAACCCAAAGTTTGTAAACAAGAGTCACGTGCTGGCGGGAAGGCGGGCGGGTCACGCCGGGTGCCAGCGCCGCCCAGGGATGCTCGGGCGCGGGGCTGACGAGCTCCTGTGTCCCGCAGGAACGCGCGTGTACAGCCCACCCGAGTGGATCCGCTTCCACCGCTACCACGGCCACTCAGCCACCATCTGGTCCCTGGGTGTCCTGCTCTACAACATGGTCTGTGGGGATGTCCCCTTCGAGCAGGATGAGGACATCATCCGGGGACAGGTCTTCTTCCGACGCCGCGTCTCTCCAGGTAGGTGCACGGCTGGGATCATGGGATTTGGGAGGCAGCAGCTCCAGGGAGCTGTCCGGGGGCTTCATCTCCCACTGCTGGCTGGAGGAGGTGGCACATGTCCTGCCATCCTGCTCTCCTCCCAAACAGAGGGTGCATCGGGCGGGCTGGGCAGAGCTCAGACACTGCGGACAGAGGGTCAGGGTGGACAGGAGCCTGCTCTGACTGACCCGTGGTTGCTGGTTTCTCTCCCCAGAGTGCCAACACCTCATCAAGTGGTGTTTGTCCATGCGCCCCTCGGACAGGCCATCGTTGGAAGATATTTTCAACCATTCTTGGCTGCAGGACATTCACCTGGAACCATCACCGTCAGAGATCCACCTGCACAGTTTGATCCAGGAGCCTGACAAGTAACAGCTCCACACTGCTCCTGGTCATAAGAAGCAAAGAAAACCAGACTTTTTTCATCTTGACCATAGCACTGAGCAGGGATCCTCAGATGGGAACGCTCACATCTCGCATCTCGTCCTGGAGCTGGGCTGGAGATCTGCTCTTCCAAGTTCTGGTAGCCACCATCCAAGCCAGCTGTCCTGGACTCCATCTGAATGACCTTGTCTATTCTGAAATGTTGCCACTGATATTTTCGGACAGCTTTTGGTTTTGGTTTCGGAGGCTCTCAAGTGTCATCTTGACCTGCTGAATTGGGGTTGGCAAGAGGATTGGAGACCTGATCGCAAGAAAAGCTTCAATGGGGGAAAACTGATTGTGGGGAGGGCAGGGTCTGTGGCCAAGTGGCTGTCCCTTTTCGCTGTCCCCGTGCTCGTGTGCCTTCTGTTTGATCTGAGCTGTGCTGGAGGAAAGACTTGACTTTTCCTACAGTGCTGCTTTTCTGAGACTCACCTGGGCCTATAGTTCCTTTTCCCTTTTCAAAAAGAAAATGGGTCAGAAGATGCTTGGGAACCAAGTGGGTTATGCCTCGCCTCCCGTGCCTCCATCCCACGTGGGTTTTCTGGGGTTCTTTGCTTCTCTGTGCCCTCACGAATGCACAAACAATGCAAACCAACAGCTGTAAATGTGTACATAGTTCTACAGGAGCAAAGCTTGATGTACAGTTGTGAATAGTGATAACATTTTGCCTTTTTTTTCCTCATTTCCAGGTTTTGTTTTTAATTTATTTTCATGAATTTGTTGTTTGTTTGTTTTTGTTGGGTTTTTTTTAAAGGAAGAGTTCTAGCCGCTAGGATAACTTATTTATTTATTTATAATTCATGTTTTCATGAATTGGAAATTTCCATGGGTTTCCAGCCCATGCCTTGCTTCTACAGCTGCTGATCCCCCAGTTCTCTGTTCGGGTCTTCCCTCTGTTTCTGTCCCGTGTCCATTCCTGGGCCCGTCGTGTTTCTGTCAGATGTCTGGCGGAGGTGTGGGGTGGCTGCTGCTCCCCAGGTGTCTGTGTACATAATTCTGGGTGCTGTTCTTTCCTTGCCACGTGCAGATCTCAGTTTGCAGATGAGTTTGGGTTTTCTCCACGGGTGTCTCGTTTGGGGCTGGGGAGGGGGGAGCTGGCCCGGGCTGTCCGCACCATCCAGTCTGTTCCTGTAACCAAGTGTGTAGCCGGCGGGTTTTGTTAATAGTTGATATTGTACAGGGGAATTGAGAAATCTTATTTTTTTTATGCGGTTTTAAATAAAAACAAAACACTTGATGTGATGGAGACATTCCTTTGTTGCGGGGTGGATGGAAGGATACGCTGTGAGTTGTGGGCTACCAGTGACCACACCGTGGCTACTCCGGGGACCGATGCCCTGACCCCAAAGATCCCACCCCAGCATTTACCGGGACCAGCCAGTCAAAAGCACCACGGGGACAGCCGGATCCATCCCTCCACGGGGTGTTTCCAGAGCTGACTGCTCCTGGCAGCTCTCCTGGGAGAGATCAAAGAGGTGCTGAGCCCTTTTCGTTCCCATTCATCCGCACGCTGGTGCGGAGCATGTGCTGGGGCTGGCGAGTAAACAAACATCAAAGCGCCCTTACGAAACGCCGGATGTTGTCAGCCAAATTCAATTTTGGTAAGGCAGATCCTGTTGCTCCGGCTCCGTTGGGTGTTGCATGCCGGGGGCTGGTGGGTGCAGGAAGCTGCCAGCGGGCTGTCCCCACCTCCAGCTCGGCCAACGCGGAGCAGAGGAAGCTGATCTTCAGATTACGAGAAGTCGGTCGCTATCAGTCAGCAGCGGTCGAGTTTTTCACCCACCAAACTGTCAAACCCCGTTTCCAGCTCTGCGGCGCTTCAGGGATGTTTGTTTGTGTGTTTTCTTATCTCGGTTTGGGGATTTTTTTTTAAAATTAATTTATATCTGTTTAATTTTGGAGCTCTGTTTTTGCACGACCTCCTGGAGCAGCTGCTGCTGCATGGACAGGGCTGTGTCTGCTCCAAAGAAAGGGCGGCTTTCCCTTTCTGCAGGTGACTTCACAATCCCCAGACTAGATCTGACACAACAGGACCCTCCTTTCCTTGGCGGTTTCCATGCCAGGGAAAAAAAAAAAACCACCCCATGGCCTTTTCCTTAATATCCCCATGTCCAGTGAGCAGTCCCTTTCCCCAGCTCTCCCCAGGTATCTCCTGTCCTCTCCAAGCCATGTGGCTGCTAGGAGGGAATGGGTGGTCCTGGAGCCACATCCCAGCCTTGCAAGGTGACCTGGTATCACCTCTGTGCCTCTGCCTTGGCGAAGAAAATGTTAAGTTGGTTTGTTTGCTTTGCTTTTTTTTTTCTTGTTTTTTTTTTCTATTTCACTCAGCTGCAGCTTTCATCTCCTTGGGGCTGCTCAAAGCAGGAAACGCAGCTCCAAACGCCTTCAAAGTTTGGGCCTATTTTGAGATGTGGTTTGTATTTACCCTCCTCTTTCTCTTTCCCCCCCAAGACCATCCGGGAAGCTGCTCTTACACGAACACAAACGTCCCCACCACACCTCCGAGACCCCCAGTGACCACTGTGCCCCCCCAGCAGCCCCAAACACTATCGTGGCCTCGCTGCGGGCTGGCCAGGCCCACCCTTCCCGTAAGCTCGCCGGCTGTTGCAGCGTTTCTTAGAAAACTGAGCAGAAACGCTGAGCAGGTCCTGTGTGGAGCTGGCTGCTGATAGCCCCTTGGCTTCCGCCTGTGGCTGGTGATTTTGTCACCCCAGGCTTGTGCTGCTGGAGCGGGACGGAGCTGGTGTGTCCCCCGGCCAGATCCTGCTGACCCAAGGCACTGTCCCGTCCTGCCAGGGGGACTCTGTGCATCAGGGGTTGGGTGTTGGATTGGTGTGGGTTTGATCACCAACGTTCTTGAGCAGTAATATATTCACAAGGCTGAGAGCCACCAGATTTGTGTCCCAGGCCGCTTTGCAAAAGGATCAGTGCATGTTTGGTTCCCTGTGCACCAGCCTTCCTGGGCAGTTACACCTCCACGAGGCCAAGAGTCACTAGATTCATGTCCCAGGTCTCTGCCACCGGGAAAGGATCCCGGAAGACCCAAAAATAGGCAGTTACACCATCAGCTGCCTGTTGTCCCCTCCAGACTGCCCAGCACCATCACACACAGGGCCTGAGAGAAAGAAGACACCTTTTCACCCCTCGTTTTTCCTCACTGTGGGGATGTTTCCTGCACTTTGGGGCCATCAGCTATGACAGGAGAGGATGGAAACACAGGAATTATCCGCTGGGAAGTGACTCAGAGGCAGCACAGCTCTCCAACCTCCCTTTCACAAATTTGTCTTGCTCCCCTGTGCCAGCAGGGGAAGCACCCACAATGCAGAAATTGCAAATAACCCAATGAAGGGTTGAGAAAAAACAAAACAAAACAAAGCAGGATGAGATTTCAGGCTGCTGGAACTCCACTTCGGGGAGCATTGGAATCCCATGGATGACTGAGGACTTTCAAAGGGCCAGCACTCATCACACCTGTGCCCTTCTGTACACATCCATCCCCAGCTAAGGTGCTTGGTGATGCAGGAAGGACCAGCCAGGGCAGCCTGAAGCAACAGCAAAAGCGATATTTATGTTTTACACGTCCCTTTCTGGGAATGGGAGATGAGCAACAGTCGAACTTCTGCCATGGCTGGAGAAAGGCAGATGAGCACCAAGGAGAAAAGTCACCTGGGGAGCTCAGCTGGGCTCACCGCAGGGACCTGCAGAGCCAGAGGATTGGAGGTGGCACCTCACCACCTCCCTGTCCCAAGGAAAACATCAGCTGCCCCCGAGGCGCTGTCTGAAACCCATTGGCCTAGTTGGCATCATGAGTCACAGGAGCTATTTTCAACTCCCGCCTTAGGATGAGGTGAATTATCAGCAAACCCGGTGTCCCACGGCTCCAGCTCCCCGGGAATGAACCCTTGTGGAAATCACTCTCCGAGGCTTTGCCTGCAGCCTGTGTGGCAACAGCATCATCTCCATGTGGGGAAACCGAGGCACAGTGACCCAACTCGCTGGAGATCTTTTGCGGTGGAGCTTGGGCTCACCTGCTTTCCCCTGCCCTCTTTCCTCAGGCTGAGATTTACCGCAGGAGCTCCCGGCTTTAATCCCTCGATGTCCCCAAGTCCCCCGGGAAGGGGATTGAGTCCTGCAGGAGCTGAGACCAAAGCCCTGCCCCCTCTCTCTGTGAAGCTGGGGTGAAACTCGTCCCTTGCCAGGCCTCCTGTGACATCCCCACCGTGCTGGGACAGCGAGGAGGGCAGGTGCTGGTTTCAGGCACCTGGAGCCCCACTCGAGCCCAGAGTCTCATGTTTTGAAGTTTACAGTGACTGTTCCAAGAGCAGATCCGCACTAACCCTGCCTCCGTGACACATCGAAACTGCATCACTCGACCTGCGAGTTGGTGGGGGTTTTAAAGAGGAAAAAACACTTTATTCACCATAAAAAACCCCAAACCAACCGCAAAACCTTTCCAGCATGTAAAGCTGAGTCAAATTTAGCAGCTTCAGCTAGAGAAACATATTTTGAAAGCTGTAATGGGAGTGTTTCTTTCATCCCTTTCCAAGCTTTTGGTCCCCTACCTCCAGGGTAATATTTTTGTGTCCTTACTCGCTGGGTTTATTACAGTTAGGAGGGGGTTAAGCAACCCCAAAAATGAAAGAACAAGCTCCTATTACAAACTGCAGCAGCCACTTCAGCAGCCCTCAAATACCGCAGAGGCACGAGTGCGAGGGGCGAGCGGGTGCCGGGATGGAGATCTCACCCGCTGAGAAAGCTGTGAGAAAAAACAGAAGCGGCAAAATGTCACTTCAGGTCACCCCAAATTCTTCACCTCTCTCCCCAGCATGGGAAGGCAGCGCTAGGGCACTCAGCATAAGAACCAACCCCAAGGGGATCCAGCCCTGCTCTGCCAAGCGTGCAGCACGGGTGTGCCGAGGCAGCCCTAATCTCAGTGCCAGGCTACTCCGCGGAGTAGATTACTCACCGTAGGGTGATACACACACTCGCAGGGTGCACACACGTGCCCAGGTGTGTGCAGATCCCCCCCCAAAACACACCGATTTGGCTCCGTTTGGCCCAGCTTGGCTGCCGCCCTCGTTAATCAAGACCTGACGTAATCAAGGCGCAGCTGTGAACGCCAAGGACTTGGGTTTTCATCCTTTCCTCACCCTCCGGGTGGGTTTTCTCACTTTTTGGGAGCGGGGCAGGATGCGGGCAGAGCAGACAATGAGCCCCCTACCCTCGCCAGGGCGGAGGGTCATGTTGCTCCAGCATGATGCTCCCAAACAAAACCTTGATAAAGCCCAAACGGGAAGCAGGAGAAGATGATGTGTGAATTGCCATAAAAAAGCGGGAGGGAAAACTCCAGGAAGGATCTACCCCTCAGGCTGGGGAGGAACAGCAAAGCCAGCCCAGCCTGCTTGCAAGGAGGGGACGGCAGGACCCAAAGGAGCTCAGCAGGGATTCACAGATGCTCAAAGTGACTCTCGGACAGATGGACGGACTGCCCGTGCTCAGCCTCCCGCGGGGGATGGTTTCCATTTCCCAGAGTTCGCAGCCGTGTTACGGGATGAGGGGATCTGCGATAATATTGTTGGATGTGTTACATGTGATAAATATCCCAGAGGTGTGGAACTCCGGCTGGAAGGAGCGGCGTGTCCACCCAGCTCCTTCCTGGAAGATTTGCTAGTCCAACACAGCCCCTCTGGCCAGGCGGGCAGTGCTCTCCCTGCAGCTGAGTACCTAAAATGTGCTAGTTTTACCAGCTCTGAAGTTTCTTTTCTCCGCTTCAGCTTCGGGATGGGAAAAGGATCTGATTCTTCTCTCTCGAGTTTCATTCTCGTTCCGAATCGAAAGCTGTTGGAGATCCTGGGCTCGTCAGATATCCAGGGCTCGCTCTGTCCCCCAAAATATCTCCCCATAGCCTGGGAGCAGGAGATGGAGAGGGAAAGAGCAAAAAGCGCTGGTCAGGGAAAGCCAGCAGGTGCCGAGGCGCCAGCGACGAGCCCTTGCCGCCCTCTGCTGTCAGTCCCAGCCTCCCCAAACGGGCGGGCTTGCAGAAAATCACCCGATTTTGAGTATTTCTTCCCATTTTTCAGTGCTTCCAGCTCTCCCGTGTCCTGAAAGGCTTTTTTCCCCTAGGGCTTGGTCGACCTGGCCACAGGCAAGATGAATTTTGTGTTCAAGAAAGGACTGGATTCAGTGCTCTGGTCTAGCTGTGGAGGTGGGGAGTGGACAAAGGTTGGACTGGACCACCTCAGAGGTCTTTTCCAACCTAAATAATTCTGTGGCTGAATTCAGCTGTGCCACATTACACTCAAAGTTCAGGTGAGGCCACCAGGCTCCCAGAGGTTCTCCCTTGGCTGGGGGCGATGGGATTAATTCTTCATCCCCTGCCAAGTTGCTGTTTGGCAAGAGGTGGATGTTGTGAAACAGGAGCTCCTGGCTCTGCTGACAGCCTCCGTCACCTACACTGGCTGGGGCTGGAGCTGGAGCCAGTGTGACAAAAACACCCAGAGATGGGCTCAGAACCTGGGCTCTGTCCTCTTTCATTTGCAGGCACCAAGGCCTTGGGCTGCTCCTCTCCCCTTGTTTGCCCTGCCTTATGATCGGGGTTTTTGGCCAGTGCACAAAGGCATAAACCCCAGGTTTTTCCCCACCCGTGGGTGGGCTTTTTCCTTGCATGTAAAGCCCAGGCCTTCCCCAGGGCTCTGTTGGCCTTTTCCAGCACCAGCAGCCTCATTTCACAGCCCAGGGTTTGTAACCCAGGCCCAGGGGCAGGTGAGAGGGCAGCAGGTCCTGCCGGGTGTCGCCGGGCAGCTCCTGCATCCCCAGGGGAGAATCCGGAGCAGCAGCACCTGCCTGGTGAGCTCCTTGCAGCATTGCTCCAAGCCCTGTCCAGCCTGGCCTTGGACACTGCCAGGGATCCAGGGGCAGCCACAGCTTCTCTGGGCACCCTGTGCCAGGGCCTCCCCACCCTCACAGGCAGCAATTCCTTCCCCGTATCTGAGCCTGCCCTCTGGCAGTGGGAAGCCATTCCCTCGTCCTGTCCCTCCGAGCCCTTTTCCAAGGTCCCTCTCTGGCTCTCTTGGCGCCTCTTTAGGCTCTCAGGTCCCCAGAGCCTCCCCTTCTCCAGGCTGAACATTCCCAGCTCTCCCAGCCTGGCTCCAGAGCAGGGTGGCTCCGGTTTTTATCCCTTTTCCCGGGCTGTTTCTCCCCCGTCACCGCACCCGCCCCGAGCCAAGATGGCGCCGCCGGGGGCGCTGAGGGGGCCGCGGGGCTCCGCCTGCAGCACCCACTGCGCTCGCTGGGCGGCGCCAGAGAGAGCGGGCTGGGCCCTAGTGCGCAGGCAGCATTGCCCATGCGGCAAAACTACATCTCCCGGCATGCACCGCGAACCCGCCCCGCCCCACGGCAGCCTGGTGAGGAAAGACTCCAGCTCCCGGCATGCCCCGGGGAAGAAACGGTGGCACCGTGCTTTCTGACCCTGCGGGGACACCGTCCTGCCCGCCGCACCCGGAAGTGCCGCTCGGCCCCGCGTGGGTCCCACATGGCGCGGCCGCTCGGCCCTCCCTGCGCACCCCCGGGACCCGCCGGGCATCCCCCGGCACCGCCCCCGGCCCGCCCGGTGAGCTCCCAGCGCCCGGCCCGCCCGGCCCCCGTCCCTTCTCCCTCGGTGTAACGGCAGCCCGGCGCCGCTCGGCCGTTCCGCTGCTGCCTTGGCTCACGCCGGGCCCGCCACGGCCGCCTGGGCAGGGCAGCACCGGCACCTCGTCCGGCAGCACGGGCTCCTCCATCGTCAGCCATCCCGCACAGCGAGGCACTGCCACTGCCAGCCTCCCTGCGCTTACCCGGTGCTCCCCACAGCCCACACCGGGGGCTGCCCTGGGCGCACCGGAGCCCCAGGGCTCACACCGGGGATTCTCTGGCCGCACCGGAGCCCCAGGGCTCACACCGGGGATTCTCTGGCCATACCTGGGGATTCTCTGCTCCAGCCCCGGTCACTGCTGGAGCCCGGCGGTGGATCCACTGCAAGGATAAACAAAATCCCTTCCGATTTCTTCCAAACAGGCCTTCCTCTTGTATTATCCGGCATTTAAGATACTGAAGTATTTACTGTGTTTATCTGTATTTGCAGTTGATTTGCGTTAATAAAATGCATAAATTTTTGCTTGTATTTCCTCACAAAACCAATTTTGGGAAGAACAACCGTGTTATTTCCACAGGGCTGCGATGTGTGGTTAAGTGATTTCTTAAGGATTTCTCTGGCGCTACAGAAACGAGAATTTCATGCATTGGTGGATTTCTTTGGCATTTGTTTTTTCCTTCTGCACAAAATTGTTTGTTGCCAGCTTTTCATGTGTAACTGAGCACCAGAGCGGCTCCCAGGGAACCCCGCAGGATTCCCAGGCACGGGATTTTCTGCAAAAAGAACTGGAAAGGCAGGAGAGTAAGATTTCCAAAGGCACTCAAGTGCTTTTGGGTAGCTGGGATGGTTTCCAGCCAGCTTGTCAGAGCATCCCTGGGACTGGCAAACCCAGGATAAGCCCCCAGTGCCCCTGGCTCCTTGCTGAAGGCAGCAGAGCACTTTTTAAAGCACTGCTCTCGGTGCTGAGAGTCTCCGAGGTGCGTTTGATGCCTCCACCCAGGATTTCCTGGAGCATCCTGGTGGGAATGTGCTCTCAGAGGAAACTGGTGCTGCTCAAACTTGGGCATTCTGGGGGCAGCCTGGCCGGGTTGAAGGCTGTGGGGACATCGTGAGAGAG
>VZRM01002795.1:73542-92318 GCA_013397955.1 Grantiella picta | reverse complement strand
AGAGCGACCGGGAGACCCCGAGGGACACCGAGAGACACCGAGGGACACCGAGGGACGCCCAGCCTGCCTTTGGTGAGCACGGTGTCCTGTCCCTGCACATGGGCAGCGCAGCAGGGCCTGGGCTAGTTCCTCCTAGAACTCCCGAGTAAAGAGCGTAAACAAGGTCCAGTGAGGGTAAATAAGTGTAAACGAGAGTGAATAAATGCAAATAATGGTAAATAAAGGTAAATGAGGCGTTTCCAGCAGACTCGGCGGGCGCAGGTCGGGGCTGCGCTACCGCCGCCAACCACCAGGGGGAGGCAGAGCGCGGCCGCCGCCAGCCGGAGCTTCAGCCCCGCCGAACCGAGGGACACCGAGAGACACCGGGGGACACCGAGGGACAACCGTGGCGGTCACGGCGTCCCGTCCCGTGCCGCCGGCACAGCGCGGAGCTCGGCCGGGCGCACCGAGGCGCGGCTGGAACTCCGCGGTGCGTTCAGGGCAGCCGCAGCGGGCGGGGGGCGCTGCAATGCCGGCTGCGGCCGCGGGAGGGCGCGCGGGGCCCGGGCTGGGGCTGCCAGCGCTCAACTGGGAAGTTCCCCAAAAACTCCCATTTTACACCTTCCGGCTCTTCCACACCTCACACAGCGGGAGCTGCAGCCGAACGGCATCTCTGTCACGGGGGGAAAAGTATGATGATCTCGAGCAGACAAATTGAGGCTCCTTCCCAGTCACCCCCATGTACCTAAAACGGGGAATTTCAGTAAGAGGCATTCCCGGTAATCAGCAGTGCTGCTGATCCCAGGGGGACACCGGATGTGCCTCGTGCAGAAAATCTGGATTAATAAAAGACTGAAGCTACCAACCAGAAGTTGGAAGTGTCCAAGGCCAGGTTGGACAGGGCATGGAGCAACCCGGGATGGTGGAAGGTGTCCCTGCCATGGCAGGGGTGACACTGGATAAGCTTTAAGGTCCTTTCCCACCCAAACCATTCCATGGTTCCTTCAGCTTTTACCAGTGTAAATGCTGATGGCACTTGCTGCTTCTCCTCTCAAACACTCCTTGCTCTTTCCTTTCCTGTTTTCTCCCCCTCTCTATGTTTACACACTTCCTTGGAAAAATGTCACTGAAATGAACAATTCAGGTCACGTTGCTTCTCTTCCAAATTGCTTCTCAGAGATTTACCCCGCAAAACTAACAATTCTACCCACCCGAGCTGGCCTTGCTGTTTCAGAGTGGTTTTGGGAGAAGGGAGGTAGGGTTTGAGGATGTCCTGGGTGTTTTGGGGCAGGATTTAGTTTGGGCTCACCTTCGTTGGTGCCTAAAGGGAGGGGTGGCGAAAGGGGAGGAAGAAGGAAAAGAGTGATAAGGGAAGGTGATAAGATAAAGAAGAGTGATAAGAGGGACAAGGGAAGGTGAATTTTTGAGATGGGGAGGAAATGGGGGAAAGAGAAATGGGGGGAGGAAGTTTGAGGGGAAAGGAGCGAGAAAAGAAAGGATGGCAGGAAAAGTGAGGGTGAGACAGGGGAGGGAACAAGGACAGAAGAAATCAGGAAGGGAAGAGGGGGAAAAAGCAGATGGGAAGTGAAGAAAAGAGGGAAGAGGAAGGGAGGGTGAGGGGAAATGAACTGGGAGAGGAAATCTGTGAGGCCAAGGAGCTGTCCTGTGGATACCCCAGGCAGCATGTCCACCTCCCGGGGCTGTGCAGAGACACAGGGGAAAAAATGGACCTGAGTGAGAATCAGAAGAGGAGGGGAGGGGCTGGGGTGGTTTTAAAGTGATTCCAAGAGGAGATGTGCAGAGTTTGGAGATGATGATGCCTTTGGGAAATCAGGTGGGAAGGCAGGGGGAAGCGCTGGCTGTGCAGCTCAGGACATGCTGGGAAGATGAGGAAGGTGGGAGATGTTGGGAAGGGTGAGGATGGAAGAAAGAGGGAATTGCAGGTCTCCAAGAGCAGCAGAGCTGTGACTAGAGGGCAGAAAGGGACCTCAGGTGCTCTGGGGTCCCAGCCAGGTGTCAGGTTTTCTCCTCTCCCCAGCTCCTAAGCTGTTTCCTTGGTGCTGTTGGGCAGCTGCAGGCTGAACCTCATCTCCTCAGGTGCCCTAAAACCACCAACACCTGGCTCCACCCCAAAGCAGATGTCCCACCCTAGATCTCTGTGCTTGTCCAAGGTGGGATCTCCTCTGCTGAGAGATTCTCTTCTTTCCATTTTTAATGGATATCATCCTGCTGTGCAGGATGAGTACCAGATGGACATCTCTTCAGTTAAATCAAAAATACAGACCGAAAAATGTGATTCAATTTAAAATGCACACTGCCAGGTGGAAGCCAAGCCTCAAAAGTGCCTTCACCCTTAACCTTGAGCACCAGCAAGTTCTAAAATCCTTCTCAGTGTGAGGAGATTCTTGATTTTGCCATTCCAAAGCAGCTTTTCCTTTTGTTGCTGACACCAAGTTTGTGGAGGAAGAAGTGAAGACTCTGGAAAGTTTGTGTCACACTACACTGCCTTTGGAGTTGCCCACTAAGTCTCTATAAATATTTCTTCCACCATGCTGCCCATCTCACCGGGTTACAGTGAGAGCACTTCTGCCCAGAATTTTGTGAAAAACCCGTGCAGTAAAAATCACAAGTTAGCGCAGAGAGGAAATACATTAAATAAGCTCTAAATAACACACAGACTAAACAGAAAATAAAAGAGATTTTCTCTCAGAGGTGAGTGTTCTGGTGGACATCCCAGGGCTGTACCAGACAATGCACTTTGAATTTGCTGTCAGCTGTGGATGAGGCTCTGCATCTTTGTGTTTGATTTGAGGTTGGTGAGGTTTTGGACATATTCAACAGGGTGGGTTTTTTTAATCTGTTTCTTGCTTGCACTGTCTTTGGTGCTTAGGAAATTTACCATAAACATTTTGGTCTCGTAATACAAACCTTTTTTCTTCTCCTTAAGAAATAATGAGCATAAGGAAATCATCACCAGCGGGTTGGGCTGAGTGAACTCAAACCCTCTGCATCCACACCCTCTCCAAAACGCTACAGAAAATGCACCTCATATTCCAGCAGAGCTTCTCCCTTCCCTCTCCTTCCGTGATGAGACAACTCAGAGCAGTCCAGCCCCACTCACCCTCCCCAGCACTGAGGACTCTTTCCTCCCTGCAGGACCACAAACATGCACTGGTCCATACTGGGAGGGGTCAGAAAGGGCAGAAGAAAAGCTCTGGAGGATCAAATAGGCCACCCAGGCTGACCTGAGGCTGCTGCAGCCACTGCTGGGTGGTCTCATCCTCGCCTTTTCCCCTTTCTGGCTGGGTCATTCAGCCTGGGTGGGCAGGAGAAGTGCTGGTCACCCAGAGGAATGTGTTTGCCACAGCCCTGATCCAAGGAAAAACTCCCCCCAGGCTCCATCAGGGTTCAGTTTTGAGTGCCTTGTGCTCCCTGGCATAAAGGGGATCAAATAAGCTGCGGTGTGTATTGAACTGCTGGAACGTGGCTGCTGAAGGAGGAAGGGGAATATCGGGGGATAGGGAAAGGGTTTTCTGTCCTGAATGGCAGCTGCCAATTCCTCAGGTTTTCCTTCAAAATGTTGAGATGTTTACTGTTTCAAAGCTTCCTGTGGGTCCCTGGGGGTGAGGAAGCTCCTCTACCCAGCCCCATTTCAGGCTCCTGGCTCTGTGCTCCCACTCTTGCCTGGCTCTGCAGGGTATGGAATCCCAGAAACCAGGGAATTCTGGATTGGTTTGGGTTGGAAGAGACCTTAAAGCTCATCCAGTTCCACCTTCTGCCATGGCAGGGACACCTTCCACTCTCCCAGGTTGCTCCAAGCTCTGTCCAGCCTGGCCTTGGACACTGCCAGGGATCCAGGGGCAGCCACAGCTTCTCTGGAAAATCCATTCCAGCCCCTCTCCACCCTCACAGGGAGGAATTCCTTCCCAATATCCCATCTAAACCTCTACTCCTTGTATTTAAAACCATTCCCTACTATCCCATCACTCTCTGACCACGAAGATTTATTTCCTCATGGATTTCTCCAACAACTTAGAAATTTCCTGAGCAGTTTGAGTGCATGGAATGACACTGTCAAAGCCATGTCCTGAATCAGACCCCAGAGAGGAGCCCTGGGTAGGGAGGGGAGATGATTACAAACTTTTCTGAAGGGTTAGAGTTCCAGAGCTGTGTCTTTCAGGAGTTCCTAATTAAGTCCAGCAACCCCAAAATGCTAAACAAGGAGTGTGAATCCTCAATGGAATGCAGTGATCAATAAACCACAGGCCCTCAATCACAGCAAAATCTGAGTCAGAAACTCCTGGCAAAGCTATCAACCCTAAGCAATGGCCACTAAAACTGGGTGAAAACCTGGAAATGCTGTTAAAATTGCTTTACAACTACTTTGGGGTGATTTTTTGGGGGGGAGACAAGGCAGAATAGTAGATTTTGTCTGCAAAATAGTGTTTCTGAGAAGTCTTTAACGCTATTTACACATTTAACAGGTTCACAATTGCAAAAACCTCCTCTCCTGAATTAAGGCATTGAATGGTGCTTCCTGTTATGATCCTCAGGATAAAAAGGGGTCAAAAGAGTGTTGAATACCATGTGAGAAAAAATTACACCAAATCAAAGGTTACTTTACCATTCAGAACGAGAAAACTGGACAGCGACTGACTGAGAGCTCTTGCTGGTGTTAACTGGGGCAGAACTGGGATTTTACAATATCTCAGGGAGAAAAAAACCCACAGAGAATATTCCTATATTTGTATGTAGAGAAAGCTGATGAGAACAACCACAGGGGGAAAAGATCTTATGGAGGTGACATTTTCAAAATGAAGCTGAAATGAGAGCCTGTATCTCTGCACTAGGTGACATCCCAAATTGAACCCGACGAAAAGCGAGTGAGGATTTTCGCTGGGTCACAGATTTATGATCTGCCAGAGCTCCCAAACAGACACAAACCCCACATTGTGGTGAACGTGAGGATAAAGCCGAGTTGTGACCCAAGAACACATCTGATGAAAGACAAAGAATTCGGGCAGAGCCCGTGGGTTTCTGATGGTCCTTTTCCCTCCAAACAATTCCTTCATTTTTCACCAAGCAGCATCATCCAGCCTCAACAGCTAAACTCGACAGGCATTTTTGCCTGCTGGGGTTTTGCAGGGGTTACTTTCACCACTGATAAAGCCTGTAGTGTTATGAAATTAAGTCACATTAAATGGATTGAACAGAGAGCATTAATCTGGGCAAATTACTCCCAACCATTAGAAAACCACGGCTGTGGCAAAGTCAGACAATGACTGACTTTGGAGAATAGAATAGAAAATTAATTAGAGAATAGAAAATTAATGTCATATCTAACCTCCTTTCTCCTAGGCCCTACAGCTCAAGGAAGCTTTTTGTTCTACTGTGATACAATTTAGAAAATATTTCGTAGATCTCTGGTGGTGCAGAGGATTAGTTTTCCCTGTTAAATTACTATGAAGGGTTGGGATGATGGGTGAAAACACTTTTGTAGAACCCTGAATTCCAGCTGAGGGGAGAAGGTGTGGGAAGAAAAGAGAATTGCAGCATTTTGAATTTGTTTTGAAGTGTCACTGGAAGTTAAACCAAGCTGGTCCCAGTCCTGGTGTGCACTTAAAGCTCTTTTCTGGCAGAGGCTGTGCCATCTGCAGCAACATCTGGGCAGAAGAGAGGCGTGGAAGAAATGATTCATTCTGCAATTAGGCTGGAGATAATTGGGGAAGAGGAGAAGTTTCCACAGGTTTAAAGTTCTTCCTGTCCCATGTCCTCCCTCTTTTGGGATTTTTCTCCCGTATTTCAGCCATCCAATTGTTGCCTTTTGGCTGGTAGAAATATGAGGCAGACACAGTAGTAAAGGGGAAAAAAGGGTATTTACTTTGGTATTTAATAGGATTTTAGGTGCACAGCTCTTCAAAGGTGAAAACACACTGAGGAGCACACACTGTATAATGTGTGTACAATTTTATGGACCTCACAAGTGATCATATTTACCTAAAATCCCCTAATAAGAAACTTAATAGATGAAGTAATTATCTCCCTATTCTTGTTACTCCCCTCAAAATGAGATTACAGCCCAGTTTACAAAATATGTTCCAGAGAAAAGACTCCATCCAAGGCTGGAGCCTCTAGTTCTGAGATAGTGTAGAGCTCTTGGCCTCCTACTGTGACTGTTTGGTCTTCTTGCTTTGCAAAACCTCCAAACTAAGCTAAATATCAGACTGCAAAAATTACAAGTATGTGGGGCTAAGGTACAAAGAATGGGAAAAGGGTACAGAGAATGGGAAAAGGTATAAAAATGTATAAAAAGGTTATATAAAAGACAAAAAATCATCAGGCATCACAGCAATCTGCTTTCACTTCCCAAGCGCTGGTTTTCCACCTATTTTCCCTATTCCATCATTTAGGGATTCTGCTTTGCTGAGGAGCCTCTGCTGCCTCCAGTGTTTCCAGCCATGCTGGTTCTCCCTCCTCTTTTCCATGGGAAAAGATCTTTGTATTTTGCGAGAAATAGTTCCCTCATCTTAGAAAAACACATCAGAGACACACAGCCCTTGCTTAGGCAGCCCTTAGTTCTCCTTCCAGTGACCCTTCCTTTAGTGAATTCAGAAATGAGTTTTCATTTCAATTACTTATCATCCAAAGGTTCTTTCTTTCACTCCCAGACTGAATCCATAGTGAAGCAGAAAGTGAAAAAAAATAAAAAAAGAAAAGAAAGAAAAAAAGAAAGAAAAAAAAGAAAGAAAAAAAGCAAGCCTCTTATCACTGTGTTTGTTCTCTCTAGTGCCCATATTCACAGAAAATTAAACATCTCAGCACATCAGTGTAGGCTGGAAACAGTCGCCCTTGTTATTTATCTTATTTTCAGGAAAGGCTTTTGAGACAAATTTGGAGGAAAATCCCATCTGAGGAGCCACTTGAGTGAGTGTTTCTCTCCCTGAGTTTCTCTGAATTACCAAGGACAGAGTTTAGCAGCTAAATGCACTTTCTACACAATAAAACAGACTCAAGCATCCAAAAGAACACTGAAATGTCCTCAAGTCTTACACAGAATATCAGAATAATCTTTATACAGATTATAAATAATCACTGTCAATAATATTTGTAAGGCATTATTGGTGGGACATGTGGAGGAAAAATCTGGTGGATTTATCCAAGTGCTTTCAGTATCTCAGCTCCATCCCCAGGCAGCAATATTCCTACTCTGACAGTCTGAGGGGAAAACTCAGCATTTTTCATTCTGATCATCAAAAACTTGGTGCTGAATGTTGAAGTTCCAAGACAAAGCCTTCATTGAGGGAAACAGGGAGAGTGCCTCATTCATGAGGGCAGAGAAAAGGAGCCAGGGAGATAAAATGACATTTTGCAGGCCTGAATAGTGGTGCAGAAGCACTTTGGAGCACTTTATCCACATGGAATTGCCCTCATTCCCTCAATCCTCAGGGAATTCCTCCCTGAGAGGGTGAAGAGAGGTTGGGATGGAATTTCCAGAGAAGCTGTGGCTGTCCCTGCATCCCTGGAAGTGTCCAAGGCCAGGCTGGAGCAACCTGGGACAGTGAAAGGGGTCCCTGCCATGGCAGGATTGGCACTGGATGAGCTTTAAGGTCTCTTTCCAACCCAAACCATTCTGGGATTCCATGATTCTGGAGAGAGGAGGAATGGATCACATCAGAAATTGAGTGGTTCTGTGTCTTGTAAAGCTCTTTGCTTGCAGGACCTGTAAGTGCAGCAAGTGCCAAACAAAACAAGTTGAGGGAATTCCCTTTTTATTAAAGTTACCCACAGAATCTGACGGAAAATGGACAAACAGGGAATGTCGCCTGGAAACTTATGAAGAATGAAAATTGAGTAAATCTACTAAATTAATTGCTTCCAATGAGAACAGCAGTCAGTGCAGCCTTCTCACTGCACATTGACCTCATGCCATTAAAGCTCCACATGCCACGAGCTCTTCCTGTTTGTCACACTGATCAACCAGACAGCGATGAGATTTTAATTCTCTGAGAACCCTATAGTGGTTATAATATAACCTATAAATGGTTATATTCAGTGGCTATAAATGTGCCACTGAAGCCTGCAAGAGCAGGAGCTCCCCTGTCCAGCTGGGTCATGGTGCAAGGAACTTGAATTCTTATTCCCAACCTGTTTTCAAAAACACACATGCACAGAGGAGTAGGGATCCTCATTGCTAAGCCTTGCAATAAACCTTGCTGGATTTTAAAAGAGATACATCAAGAAACTTCCTCTACAAAGTTACTATAATAAATAAACTTCCCTTTGGTTTCCATTTTCAAATCCAATATGTTTGCAGGAGCTATTTCAATCCCCCATTATTTTTGTGGCTGTAACTCCATGCAGTTTTTTGAGCTATTGCATTAAAAAAAAACCAACCAAAAAACCCTCAACAACTCAAAATCGGTCATCTCTTGCTGTAAATTATGACATTATGCTAAATTGGCATTGATGAAAACCAGGATCACAGGTACTGAATTCATTTGGTGCAGGAGATTTGGCTCTGACATCTTTATGAAACACTGCAGCTGAACAACTTCATGTAGTTTTTATTCCAGTCAGCGTTAGACTTACAGAAAGCAGTGGGATTTGGGGAATTTGGTGTTTGTTACTGGCAGTGGGCACTGGTAAACTGCTCTGTGTCATTTGTTAACTGCACCTGTGAACTTGTATTTATTCAGAATTTCCTATAGGGAGTGATGACAAAGGGAAATGTCACTGTCAGAGTAAAGCTTGAGCACTGCAATGCAAACATTGCTCTTTTCATTGCAAGTTTTGTCAAAAACCGGTGCGAAATACACATTTAAATTGTGCCCAGCTCAGAACACAGAGATCAGCGTGCTGGTTAATTCCCAATTATTGATCAAACTTAAAGTTGAGGTTTTGAGGAGGTCAGTCTGGCTGCAGTAGACAGCAAATACAAGGCTAAATTGCTTTTTCCACTCAACTGATCTGAACAGAGCCCATGGTTCCAGCAAGTGCACAGTTTGCTAAAATTGAGTGTTTGCAAAGCAGTGGCCACCAGCTCGGGGTAAAAGCTTCCAGCTGGCTCAGGTGGGAAAGTATTTAAGAGAACAGTGAAAAGACAGCTTAATTAGCCCTGAATTGGGATGAAGTTACAGTCTATTAATTCACAATGAACACAGGATAGCACGAGAGCATCAGCACGGCCTCTGGAAAAACTCATCTCTTATGGTGACCTGCTTTGAGAGTTATTTTTGACAAGTTGTATCCAATCCATAGGCTGACAATAGTGATTTTAGACTCATGGATTTTAACCAAAAATGGGGTTTGGCCTCATACATAAGCAATTTTTCGTGTTTAAAGCTTGGTAAACACTTATTTAATCCCAACATATTTAACCAAGATTCCTGCAGGATCCACAGTGGATAAGGAAGTTCCCAGGTTTTATTTGCAGCCCTCGCACTGGCAGTAGCCCCAGGCACAATCTGTCACCGTGGGGAGATCGATACAAATTCCTGCCCCTGGCTGTCGATTCCATTTGCTGGTCCTGCTCTGAACGAGGGACAAAGCATGGAGAGGCTGGAAGAGGGAAATGAACAGAGCAAGAGGAGCAAACTGTGTGCTGAGCAGAAATCTCTGTCTGTGTGTGTGTGTGTGTGTGCATGTCCCTTGTCCCTTGTCTGGCCAGAGCTCATGGCAGGGATGGACACTTCCCCTGGGGAAAGGCTGGGAGAGCTGGGGATGTTCACCTGGAGAAGAGAAAGTTCCAGGGAGATCTTAGAACTCCTTCCGGTGCCAGAGGGGGCTCCAGGAGAGCTGGAGAGGGACTTGGGACAAGGGATGGAGGGACAGGACACAGGGAATGGCTTCCCACTGCCAGAGGGCAGGGAGAGATGGGATATTGGGAAGGAATTGTTCCCTGTGAGGGTGGGCAGGCCCTGGCACAGGGGGCCCAGCGTAGCTGTGCTGCCCCTGGATCCCTGGCAGTGTCCAAGGCCAGGTTGGACAGGGCTTGGAGCAACCTGGGATGGTGGAAGGTGTCCCTGCAATGGCACAGGGGATGAGATGAGCTTTACAGTGCCTTCCAACCCCAACCATTCTGGGATTCCAGGACACCACAGATACCTCCCTTCATTAAACACCTCTCCCCACAGTCCCACAAATCCCAGCTCTTCCATGCTCCCTGCACTAAGAGCCAGAGCTCAGCCAGGTCCTCCCAAGCCCAGAATTCTCCTCACCGCACTTTCCTCATAATTCACCCACCACCTTCTCTCACTGCTGCTGGAGATCTTACAGCTGCTCTCCACAATTCAGCCTCCCAGCCACACATTCCAGCAGGAAGGCCAACTGTCTCCCACAAAACCAGTTTTCCAGGCCAAAACCAGCATGACTCTGGGAGAACAGCAGCATTTTAAGAACACTCTTCAAACAAACTGGTGTTCCAGAGCCCTTCCTCTGCAGAGGAGCCCAAGATCTACTGGCCACCATCTATAGCCAAGTCCTCTTAATGTTAATAAGGTCAAAAATAAACCTCAGGAGGCTTTAATATTAAACAGTTTAATATTTAAAAAGCTCACCTTTGCCATCAGTAACCTTTCAAAGTCCCTGCCTGGAATGAGAGTCTCTCCCAGGGCTGTCTAGGTGCAAAGCTGCTACCCAGAGCAGCCTTCTGTCCTGACTGTGCCTTCAGTGAGTTTTCCAGCTCTTTCCAAGAGCATAGCCAGCTGCCTTGATGAGCTTACCTAAAAGAGAGGCTGGACAAAGTTAAGAGAATAAAAAGCAGTTCAATTTATTGAAGGCCTTCAGGTGCATTTAGAGCAGACAAAGCCCACCTGAGGGGGGCTACACCCAAAATAGACAGTGGGGCACGAGTTTTTCATACTTTGTAAGTTCTGCCCATTTGGATATTGAGCTTTAATCTTCCAATTACAGGTTCAGGTAATGATGTCAGTTACTCCAAATTTGCTCCCCCAATTCACTGTTGTTTACATATCTTGGGGCCTGAGACAGTAAGGTGTCCTTGGATTCTAATCTTTAGAGGAATTGTTTTGTCTAAAAATGCTGAGAACAGGAGCTTTAGCACCCTGCATGGAGTCCAGAGTTATACACTAAAATTACAGATACATGAAAAATATAGAAGCTAAAATCCTAAGGCATCAGCCTCCAGCAGTGGCTGCTCCTTCCAGATGCAGCTGTAAGGAGCAAGCAGAGCCTTTCAGCACCTCCTGGCAAGGTTTTCTGAGCACGTGGCTTAAATATGATCTCCTTCATAGAGGCAGGTTAAGTGGAGATGCCAGTATGATGTATATATAAAAATATAAATNCACACACCCCAGCCTCAGGGGCTTCAAAAACCTGTTCAAAGGCATAACAGACCTTAGAACACACAGCAAAAATCCTCAGGAAAGGAGCAGTGACAGGATCTGTGCCACAGCCATGTCAGGGAAGACCAAAGGGAAGGAGCTGCTGCTGCCCCAAGATCCCTTTTCCTTTAAGTGCTGCTCTGTGTCAGCTGGGCAGAATTCTCTGTGCCTTATATGGCTTGTTCTGAAATGGGTTTTTCTTAATGACTCCACAGATTTTTTTTTTTTTTTCATCCTATAATCACACACAAAGAAAACTTTTTCACATCATTGTCTTCATTAAGTGAAATCATCAGGGTGCATGAGAAACATCCTCAGCCTAACACCGCCGTGAAAATCTTCCCATGGAATCCTCACCAAGTGGATTTCTGTTTTATTTTCATTTCCAGTTTGTATCTCAGTGGCTTTCAGAATGTTCTGAGCCTTGAATCAAGTGGCTCCCAATGATGAGGCTGCTGGTTTGGGGCTGTTTTACCCCCTGGAGAAACACAAATGGGGTTAAAAGACCCAAACCCTGCCAGGCTGCACAGATTCTCCTCCCACCACCTTGTTCAGAGCTCCGAGCAGTGAAAAGAAACTCCCAAAGTCTTCCGCTTGTTTGGCAAGCACCAGGGAAATATTTCTGTTTGCACTTAGCAACACCCTCAATCAGAATTTGCAGGACAAAATCAGTTTACGGAGCCTTTCCTGTTACTCCATGCTCTTCCCAACAGTTTCACTCTGGCTTTTTGCCTTTTAGAGATCTGCAGGGCTGAGAAATTTTACAGGGAGCTCCACTTGAGGAAAGATGTCCAGAGCTGCTGCTCTTTCAGAGTGTCTTGCTTGTTTTTTTTTTTTTAATGAATTTACAGGAAAGCCAGGATAGCACTAAAAATACCTCCAAATTAACATGGGAACATGGAAATAGCAGTATATAAAATGACTGTAGTGTGTTGGGGGTTTTTTGCTTTATGATAGAAGACAGAGCTGTGCTGTCTGCACACAAAAATGAGAACTTTACTGTTTTCTGTCTCAAATATGAGTTATATAGTAAATATTTATTGCTGAAAATTACATATTAAAATGAGAACAAATATAAATTGATTCTAAATATTGAATAAAAATTAAGTACTCTAGTCTATTATATTGTACTATTTTATGTCATATAATATCATTTATCATATAAAATATATCTTATCTTATCTTATCTTATCTTGGGAGTATTTTTAAATTATGAGCTCAATTAATACAGTTATGAAAAAGCATCAAGAAACTGAATAATGCAGAAATGGGTAAAGTTTGTCCCTTCTCAAAGCAAAGTTACCCCCTAAGCTTCCCTCTGAATTCACAGTTTCTCATCTACTTAGAATTAGAGCAAAGAATTTAAGATCTAACCTTGCTGCAGTTCAGTAGAAAAACATTAGATGTGGATCCTGATCCTGAAATTGTCTGCAACTCTCTGAAAACTTCTTGCCTTATTAAAAGCCCAAGCAGGGTAAAAGGACATCGCTGGTAAAACAGTTTCAAGGCAGCTGCCTGGGATTTTTCATGGTAATTAGCTCAGTTTATAGACTTCAAAACTATAAACAAGACTCATTAAATACAGCAGAGCGATGGTTTCTACATTCACGAAACTACAGATCAGCATTTGTGAGCCCTCAGGAAGGCATTTAGCCCTCATCCTAATTAGATATAGCAGTTTAAAACCTGGGGAAAAAAAGGGTGAGGTGGATATCTATTGTTGTTTTATCAATGATAGCATCTTTAATTAGAATAAAATGGTGCACGCAGGCTTTGAAATGCTGGTCTCTGTAGTTGTGCCAACAACAAACTCAGTTCCACGTTCTGCTGTTGCACTTGACTGTCTCCTCAGTTTAAGGGATGTGGCCTGAGGCCATGGCAGAGAACTATAAATAACCCTGGCAGTCAACTGGCTCTGGAATTCTCGCAGGAACTGGGAGACAGCAATTCTGGATGTGTAAATGCTTTAAACAGAAAGGGTAAACTGAGCCTCGTGCTGCACCTTTGGGGGGATCTTCAGCAGAGAGCTGAGATCTTGAGCAGAAGTTCACATGTGGGGAATCAAAATACGAAATTATGGAACCCCAGAATTACAGAATCCCGGAATTACAGAATCCCAGAATCCCAGAGTGGTTTGGGTTGGAAGAGACCTTAAAGCTCATCCCATTCCAACCCTGCCAAGGACAGGGACACCTCCCACTGTCCCACGTTGCTCCAAGCCCTGTCCAGCCTGGCCTCGGACACTTCCAGGGATCCAGGGGCAGCCACAGCTTCTCTGGACACCCAATGTCCTCCCCACCCTCACAAAAGTACATTTTCTAGAATGTGGCTCTGAGTTTTCTGCAGGAAAATATCAAATATCTGTGAGGAAATGTTAATTTTTTGTGTCTAGAAGCAGAACTGGGGAGCAGGAGCCATCAGAGCACAGTTCTCCATTTCCCCAAGACAAACTCAGCAGCTCTCAGAGGGGAGTTGGAGATCCCTTGGCTCTGTGTGGAGCAGCAACACTTCCCTGCTGGATTGCAGAATTCAGGGAGAAAAACTGCTTTGCTCTGCTACTGCAGGGCAGGGAGCACAAACTGGGAAGACATTTGCACAATATTTGTCATTTAAAAATAAAAAATGACTGCAGTGGGAGCTCTGAGAGCTCCAACACTGTCAAAAGATTAGAAGCTAAATACATTTTGAGTAGAATATTGGACTTTGATGAGCCTTGTGAGTCCCTTCCAATTTAGGATTTTCTATGATTCGATGTCTTAACTATTTCATTCATCACAATATTGCAGAAACGGCCAACCTAGCACAGAACAGGTGTGTTGATTGCAGAGCAGGGGTTTGGTACAGCTGAGCTGATCTGAAATCCTGTGCTCTGATGAAGATATTGAGAGATTGAAATATTGAGGAATTGTGTGGGCAAACCCTGTCACAGGTGGGGGCAGCTCAGGCAGCTGTGACTCCAGGCTGTGCTTGTACTGATGGCTCTTAGTTTGGCTAAACTGGAGCAAAAGGAAGGGAATCCCACAACAACTGTTTGGAAATAATAATTTATAAAAGGGGAAACTGTAAACAGTTAAACAACATGAGGTGTTGAAGGGAAATCAAAGCTGAAATCACAGAATCACAGAATATCCTTTCCAGCCCAACTCCTGGTCCTGCACAGGACGACCCCAAAATCCCACCCTGCTCCTGAGAGTGTTTCCCATCTTTCAAAGGATGGGATGAACACAGGTGGTTCATCAAAACCTCAGCACCATGGCAGGAAAATTAATTCAATATTGGGATTTGAAAGGATAGCCTGGCAGGTCTGATTTCTCTCTACCAATGCCCAGCTAATTTCTCTCTCCCCTCATTTTCAGTTGTATTAGGATGACATTTCAAATCTCAGTGCCCTGCATGAATTCCAGAAGCAACTTGTGCCAGTGGGAAGGGAGAATTCAGCATCTGAATGAATTTCAGCCTCGTGTTTTGTGCTGAACGCTTGCTGTTCCCTTTTCAGATCTGGAAAGTTGCAGAGTGACATATCTCTGGATTTTTTATGTAGTGATTCTTTTCTCCTAGGATCTATGCCCTGCTGGTTCTGGGAAACTTGTGACCTCTGCATTTTTAATTAGAACTCGTAACTTTTTCCATAGCAACATATTTTGATGCTGCAAATACAGAATCTGTCAAATCAAACGACTCCTGGTCAGATGAAATCCAAATATATGGAAATGCTGAGCAGCAATAGGATGTAGGATGTGGCAGAGTTGAGAAAAAAATTAAAAGAGACAATAAAAGAGGGACTGAAAGTTTTGGTTAATTTGTAAGTTTGATTTTAGTAATTAATGAATCAAAACAAATTGTTCATTTGTTGTGTCAGTACCCACCTGGTACAAAGGAATGAACTGTTCTCAGGAAATATTTTAGATGTGGAGAAGTCTCACTCACAGGGATGAGCAGTGCAAGCAGGTGGTGAAAGCAAAAGAAATCCTCTGAAACAAAACCCAAGCTCAGATATTAACAGAATAATGGAATTCAATATGATGGGTTGAGGCAAATAATTGAGAAAAATACAGCAGTTCTGGATGGACTTGTTCAAAACCATTCATTTATGATCCATAACTTGCATGTGCCAAAAAGGGATTTCCTTCAATAACAAAGTTTTGGATCTTCTGTCATTACTATTGAAGTGTTACTATAATTCATTCACTGATTCTCAATTACAGACATTTTGGGGTGCTACTGTTTTTACTATATTTACTAAAATTTGGTATTATTTTTTAATTACTTACTATAATTTGCTACTACTGTTTTTGATATCTCTATGAGCATTTTTAACAAATTTCTGTGCCAATACCTGTGCAGAATAGTGTCACCTTTTCCTAGGACTTACCAAGAAAGGCACAACTAAATTTCCTCTCTAGCATGAAAAGCCTTAGACAAAATTAACATTATTTTCTGATTAACCAGACTTTTGCTCACTCTCATAGTCAGTTACTTGGGGTTTATTTTCCTGAAATTTGCTATGAGATCACCTTTTAATGCCATTCCAGGTGCCACACCATTCCCTTACCCTTCTGCAAGGCCATCCCTCTGGAATTCCCTGTCAGACCAGCAGCCAGGAGATATCCATGGGCTCATTCAGTTTTTTAAACAAATGCTGAAGTGCAGGAACATCTTCAAGAAGAAAAGGCAAACACCAAAGTGGGAATGGCTGCTTTGGTTTCTCCCCTCTGGTTAGTGTTAGACACATGATTCCTGTGCCTTTGTCTGGTCCATCTGTTTCCACTTTCCATAAAAAACACTGGAATATGAAGTTAAACTGGAATATGAAATTTTAACCTTGCATTGCAAACAAGGGGTTCCTGGGTGCTCAATCTCACAGACACACCCTGGGGTGAGTCTGGGCAGAGTGGCACAAAACCCCAACATTTCCTCACTGATAGCTGATATTTTCCCCTCAGAAAATTCAGATCCAGAGCCCAGAAAATGTCCTTTGTAGCCTGCAAGGCTGTCTAAACAGAGTATGAAAATAGATGACATCACTCACACAATTTGGGTTTTCTCCTTGCAAATGAAAAGCTCCATTCGTGTGAACTCCCCGACAATTGTCAGAGGAGGGAATTTTTCAAATGAAATGTTTCATCTCACTAATTCAGAGAAACAAAAACCACAACACTGCTCTGAAAGCTTTGATTTCCCAAACCCACGATGTTTTTTTAATTTATTTAGAAGCAAGAAGGAACAATTTCATAAATCTCCTGCCACATATACCATCCACTTAGGCCATCTGACAGCTTGTTTGCCGGAATACATGAGACACAGAAGGAGCATCACTATATTTATGTGTGCCCAAAAAAGACACAACATTATTTTTAAAAACCAAATAGCAAAAATGGAATGTCTTGGAGCTAGAGGGACGAAATTTCCCGCATTTTGCCTTCCAACTTTAGATTGTTCAAGGTTGTGCCTGAAGCACCAGGCGTGATTTCTGGCCAAGGAGTTTGGGGAGAGCTTGGCACTGCTTGGCTCAGCCCAGCACCATTCACTCACTTTCTGTGGTTGGAGTTTTCCCAGCTATTTCCACAGATCCTGGCTGCCTCCTGGCTCCTGAGGATGCCACAACCCCAAACAGTCTTATAAATCTAGAGGGGGAAATGATCTGTCTCCTGTCGTGAGCAGAGAGCCCACGAGAATGTCTGTGGGGTTTTACCAGCAAAGCTGCTGAAAAAAGAGCCAAGATGGGATCCCTGACCTTTCCCAGCCCACAGCCTGCTCTGGATTAGCTTCAGCTCACCCAGGCAGCAAAATTAGAAATCTTCTCCAGGGACACTCTTACTCTCTTGCACCAAAGCACTCCTCAGTGCAGCAGGGGATGGAAAGCAGAGCAGGGTGAGTTCAGAGTGTCTGTCCCTCTCTGAGGGTTCCCACAGCGCAGTGGGAATGCCCAGACACAGTGGGAATGCCCAGACATGCTCAGGCAGTGCTGGGAGGGAGCTGTCGAGGGGTAGGAGCAGAGCCAAGCCCCAGCCTGTGATTCATGGAGCAAGAAAATCATGTTTGAACTGAGTAACTGCAATTCCCAGGGGTGCAGATCCTCTCATCCCCACTGCTCGTACAAACCTGACTGGCATTCCAGTAATGGAGACTTTTTTCAAAAAAATTTTGGGTTTATGAGTGTTACTTAAGGCTTTTGGAAGGTTTATGATAACTCTGTATAGGTTCTTAAAAAAAAAAGCAAAAACAACCCTGATTATTACAGTCCCGTTTTTATCCTAAGTCACCACAGCAAGGTGAAATCAATAAATGTGGAGAATTGTCCAATAAATTAAAAATCAGATATTCCAATAAACTAAGTCCCACATATATCCAATAAACTAAAAATCCGATACTACAAATATCCAGTTGCAGTGCACTAATGTTTTAAGTTCAGGTCATTAATTGTCAGGTTATGATTTGTGGTTTTTAAATGAAACCTACCAGTTTGTCCAATTTTTCTGAGCACTTCCAACTCCTGTTCTGCTCTGGGAAGATGTGAGGACTGGGGAGACTTTGGGAGGATGTGAAGTTTGGGGAGATTTTGCAGCACACAGTGCAGAATTGACTATGCATCAGCCAGGGGGAGAGCAGCGAGCTCCAGGTGTGTTTTGGGTGGGGAAAACTCCTGTCAGGAGTTGTGCAGAGCCACAAGGTCCACCTGAGCCTCCTTTTCTCCAGGCTGAGCCCCTCCAGCTCCCTCACTGCTCCTCACCAGCTTTGTGCTCTATTCTGTGCACAGAAATCTGAAATTACGGGATTTTCCTGCAGGAATGTGGGAAGATGCATGACAAAAAGCACAGTTCATGTGCTCTGCCCAGTGACTCCCAGCTCAGCCAGGAAGGAACAGTCTGGGCTCAAAGTGCCTGATGAGAGCTCAGCAAGGCCATTACACGAGCCTGCTCTGGGCTGGGATTCCATAAAAGTCATCATATTTTTCCTTAAACAATCATACAATATCTCAAATTGAAAGGGACCCAAAAGGATCATAATGTCCAATTTGCTGTTCCATGCAGGAATGTCTAAAACTAAGTCATGTGACCAATAGCTTCACCCAGAAATATATATATATATAAAAATGATAAAAAGATATTAAAATATACATAATACATATTGCAATAGGTATATTATAATATACTGTATATATATAATGTATTACAGAACATGTAAATGCAATCACCAGAAATCTAACAGGATGTAAAAATCACTCTTTCACCTTTATAAATCCTTGCATTACAGTACCTATTCACTGTTTTTTGGTACCCTTTTACTTTTTTTGGTGCTTACACCAACAGTCTAAGGTATCTCAAGTAGCCAACTGCTTTAAGAGCACTGTTTGTCTAGCAGTGAAGAGTATAAAAGGCACATATAGTAGATAACCAACATAAAAGCAGCTTTCTCTCCTCCACTCAACTCTCTCTAGAGGCAAAAAAAAAAAAA
>VZRM01002795.1:0-73509 GCA_013397955.1 Grantiella picta | reverse complement strand
AAAAAAAAAAAAAAGAAGAGTGAAAAGATGTCCACTTTCAACTGTCTTGTTCAATGTAAAAACTGCAAAACTCATCACTTGGCTTCCTTTTTCAATGAATTCCGTATCACTGGGTGGCAGGGAAATGCAACAAATCTGTAACACAAGGTGCCTTCACATAAGCAGTGAATCAGATCAAACACTGTTTAATTAAATATCTTCCCTCCTACAATCACTGAAAGGACATGGAAGTGTGTAAGATTAGGACACAGATGTATTAAATGGCTCCAGAATATTTTGTCTTCCCCCAAAAAGTTGCTTTTTAGGGGCTTCTCAAGTCAGAAGGCAGCACTGGTCCTCCCTGTGTTTCCCTCCCAGGAATGTGCTCATTTCCCCCCAAATCTACAGGAATTTCCCACATTCACAACATTCTGCAGCAACAGAATGAAGAACAGCCATGCACCCTCTTTTCTGAGAGTGGATTTTGTTGCCCCCTGCTTCCCATGCTGTAAAAGCACACAGCATCACCTTCGCCACAGCTCTCAGGACTCAGTTCCACCAAGTCCTTCCCATTTTCCTCACGATTTTGCTCCTTTTCCCCATTATCCCCTTCCCTGTCGTTCCCACCCTTCCTTAAACCTTTCCCAGTTCCACCCCCTTCCCCCTGGAGCAGTGCAATAACTGCACATGAGTGCCCAGGGAGTTCTCACAGTGACAGAATTCATTCTCCAGGTCACCTCACATCACAGACTAATTAAAAACAAGTCCTCCCAAGGTATTTTTCCTGATTTTGATTAGTCAGCTCAGAGCCAATTACTATTAGTGCAAAATTAGGTTTTTGAAGGGGTTTTTGTTGTTTGGTTTTTTTAAATTTTAATTTTAATCCTGGTGCCTCACTTCTCATACCTACACTGACCTTATCCTTCATTCCATTTGACAGATAACATAATTAATAACATCCTCCTGCAGTTCCTCAGGGAGGTTGAAGATTAGAACCATGAAAAGAGTCTCCTTGTTATCTTCCCATTCTTAATCACTTCTGCATACCATGAGCCCAGGACCTCCTGGAAATCAGCTCTTTAATCCCATCTTTCTTCCTACCTTCTAAAAGATCCATTTCCTCGTGTAAGGACTTTCCTCTCCTGGTCCACGCCAGCCCAGCAGTGCCAGCACAGAAATTGGCTTTCTGAAATGCAACATTATGATTTTGAGCTTGTTTCAGACTAGAGAATTTTATGGTTTTATTTGGTTCCATTGAAGTGAAGGAGTGGAAGCATTTCAGGAGGGACCTTCTGGCTCTGAACAACTGACAGGAGGAAGCAGCCAGGTGGGGTCAGGTCTGATCCCATGGAAAAAGGGGCAGGAGGAGAGGGAATGGCCAGGGGACGTTTAGGTTGGATTTTAGGAAATATTTCTTCACTGAAAGAGTCATCCAGCCCTGGCAGAGCTGCCCAGGGCAGTGGAGGAATCACCATCCCCGGGGGGGTTTAAAAGCCATGTGGATGTGGCACTTGGGGACATGGATTAGTGGTGGCCTTGGCAGTGCTGGGTTACTGAAAATGAGGAATTCCAAGTAGGCTGAGGAGGAGGAGGAGGAGGAGTGTTCACTGAGCCCAGATTTGTTGTAGTTTCAATTTATACTAATTTAATTTTTACAGTTACTTACAGAACTTCTGTTTGAACACTTTAACAAGAGGGACATTGCTGCTGTCTGTGGTTAGAGCATTAAATATTCACATCTATGCAGCCACAGCTCACCTAGCACCAGAATGAGATCAGTTCATGGAGAAATCTCCCCAAGGACAAGTGACATTTCACTTGAAAGTCCCCTGAAACAAGAAATAAACACAGACCTCAGCAGTAGATTGTTTTGTCACTACTAGAACTAATAGTAAATATTCTGACAGAGTCTGGGAGACTAAGAAATAATTTTTCCTGAAGGTAACTGGTTTTACAAATGATTCTGTCAGTTGTCAGTAAGTGGAAACTAATGGGGTCTCCCCAGAGAAAAGCACTTGTATTCCCCCACAGCCTGGGGCTGTAGTTCATGTTCTGTGGTGGAGGGGAAGGGAAAGGAGAAGGAGAAGGGAAAAGGGAAGGGGAAGGGGAAGGAGAAAGGAAGAGGAGGAGAGGAGAACAACAGGAGAGGACAATGAAGAGGAATTGTGAACTCCTCTGCCTCCTCTGCTTTTAGATTTTGTCAGGAAAACAGAATACCCAGACATTATCAATTCAATCCTACACATATTTTTATAAGACAGTTAAATCATTAAACAGCTAAATTAATAAAAAATAGTGATACCAAAATTTACCAGCGTTCCCAATAATTTCCAGAACATTTTGTCTCTCTGTTGATGTAAATAACCATAGTTTACTGAGTTCGACATGTCTTCACTTTAAATCTTTCCAGACAACTTTAAATCAATGATGGAAACACTGAAGTTTTCCGTGGTTGATCTCAGCTGTGGCATTCTGGACCATGTGCTGGAGATGGAATAGTACAAAACACACAGGGAATGATGGAGGCCCTCAGAGCAGGGATTGGGATCCTTCCATTCAGAAAGGGCTGAAGCCTTCCAAGGCTGCTGCATCTCCAGGGAATTAATTCACTTGGAAATAAAAGAGCAGGATGACAGCTGATGGGAGTGCAGTAGATACACAGAGATTTTTCTCCATCACGGTTTTAAATTTGGGTGACCAAACTTCGCCCTCTGATTTCTGCACTTTGGTTCTTCCTGTCAAGTCTTCTGAATACAAGAGGCCACAGACAAATGTCACCTTTTATCTGGGCAGGATGGGAGGTGATTTTTTTTGCAACATTAAGGTTTTTGGCAACATTAAGGCAACAAAGAATAAAGAAATTCTTTTCTTTTTGCCCCAGATTCCCTAGTATTTATGTTATAGTTCTGTATCCATGTCCTCTGGGAGGCTTGGTTGGTCTGAGAACTTTCTGCCGTGGTTTTGGTCGGTATTTGAATGAACATTCAGCTCCTTTCTTTGTGTCACAGTCACGTTTTCCCCCTCCCAGGACCGAAGTTTGGGTTTCTTTACCCCTCTTTGGAGAACTTATTGTCTGACATTAATTCCCTGAGGCTGCAGATAAACCACCCTGGCATATTTAAAGTCTACATTTTGAATCCAAATGAGCAATAAAGGTGAAACATGACACTATCTGAGAATAAAAAAACATATTGATCATCTGGCAATATTTCAGGAGCTACATGGAATTGGTTCTCATCTCCTGGAGGCAGCTAGTGAATCTTAGTTTTCTTTTCAAGGCAATGATTACAAGGAATTATTTGTTAATGCTAGATGGCTAAAATGTCATATTACCAAATCATATCATATTATCATAATTTCAAACATACCAGTCCATGAAAATTTGAACTTGGTGATCTGCTACTCTGCAGTTTCATTTTGCAGAAGGAAAGTCACCGCTCAGGATATTGACTCCTCAGAAATGCCACTCTAGACTTGTTTTTCCTTGCTGAGTTCAGGATTTAACCAGCAGTGATCAGCCTTTGTTTCTCTACTGGGAAGACACTGCAGAATTCCCTTCCTTCAGCACCAGCAAGCGGCCAAATGTCAGAATCTCCAGAAAAAGGAAGAAAAGCCCATGGTTGGTGTGTCTGGAGGGCTCAAGGCCTCGGAGCAATGATAAAAAGATGGAAAAGAAATATATTCCAGTGCCTGTGATAATAACCAGGCATTTCCATGTCAGTCTAAACAGTTTTGAAGAGCCACAGGTGTACTCTAGACCACAGACTTCTCCTTTGCCCAAGAGAAAACATCCAAAGAAAACCAGGGAGTGCTGTACATCAGGATTATATCCTTAACTTTATATCCTTAACTTTTTTAGTGCCAGGTGAGCTGTGCCTGAATATTTAATGCTATTCTGTAAACTCCAAATGCAAATTCCCATAAAATACCCTGAGCTGGAAGGGACCCAGAGGGATCACTGAATACAGCTCAGGACTCCCCAAAATCCCACCCTGAGCATCCCTGGCAGCATTGTCCAAACACTCCTGGAGCTCTGGCTGGGGCTGTGCCCATTCCTGGGGAGCCTGGTGAGCCACCACCCTCTGGGGGAAGAACTCCTTAATTAATCTGATTGCATCTGAAATTCCTGCGTGTTCTGACTGCTGTCATTTCCAAGAATTCCGAGGGCCAGTGGAATACTGAGAAACTGGGAGCACAACTGTAGTGAAAATGAAAGCAACGCCTTCCAAAGAGCTCAGGAACAGATGCTGATCTTTGCCTTGAGGTTCAGGGGGTTGTGTTCGGCATCTGTTGGTGACTCACCAGCGCAGAGATTAGAACGTTGTGTTTGTGTTTAGATTATCTGCTGCAAACGCATCCGGGTGGCTGTCCTGGGATTAATTTGATGAAGGCTGACATTTGTGTGCTGTCACCTCATTGTTATCTGCTCCTCACAGGCTTTGTTGGCAGGTCCAGAAGTGCCTCCCCCGTTCAGCTGAGGAAGGGGAATAAGAAAGTGGGAAAGGTCAGATGTGATCTTCGCCATGTGCTTAACATTTGCATCACAAAAATTAATGGATTAATGGAATAACTGCAACTCCAGGCACAGAGCTAAAGGACAGAAGCTCTCTCTCCTTTGGGGTGCAGCCACCTTCTCACATGGAATTTGTGTCTGATTCTTCTCCCAGCTGCACAAGACAGTAATAGAACAAGGGGGAACAGTTTTAAACTAAAGAGGAAGATTTAGATCAGATATTAGGAAGAAATTATTCCCTGGGAGGGTGGGGAGGCCCTGGCACAGGGTGCCCAGAGAAGCTGTGGCTGCCCCTGGATCCCTGGCAGTGTCCAGGGCCAGGCTGGACACGGCTTGGAGCAACCTGGGATAGTGGAAGGTGTCCCTGCCCAGGGCACTGGGTGATCATTAATGTCCTTTCCAATCCAAACCAGTCTGGGATTCTGAGATTCTACGATAAGATATATTTCCAACACCCCAGCCTGTAGCTAAAGTCTGCTGAAGACACAGGTTTTGTCTTCTCCTGCTGAAATTGTTTCACAACATTGCAAACACCTGCTCTTTGCACAGTGAGAAATGCTCCAGCAGAGAAACAGCTGGAGGAACCATGGAATGGTTCATCTATGGGCAGGGATGCCTCCTGCTAGACCAGGTGAGATTTGGGGTGCTGGAGAGCACAGCCTGAGGTCAATGCAGAGCTGGAATTCCTCATAGAAACACATTTTCATCTAAAGCTGAAGCTTGAGAAACGCTCCAGCTCAGCACATCTCTACCCAATACAAAAGAACTCCAAATCCTGGGAATTTCTTCTCAGAGAACATGGGGAAAGTCCCACCTGGGAATTCTCCCAAAGGTGCTTTGGACCCTGCTGGCGCCACAGGGAGCTGCTCACTGCAGTGCCAGCTTTGCGAAGCACAGAATCTCAATTATCTCTCTTTGCTGCTTCTTTCCTATAGGAAAAAAGCTTTGACTATAAAAGTTCCCAGTGGGACCCATTGGCTTTAAGCACCAATTTTAACCACTTTCCAGGGGCACTAATTATCACTTCATTCCACTGTTTTACAAGGCAAAACAAAGAATCTGAGGGGGGAAAAAGGCAGTTTATGAAGTTCACAACAGTAAGTTTTAATATAACGCATTAGTTTCTCCTCATTCAATTCTAGAGAGGACAATATGATTCCAGGAATGTTTGGGCCAAAAGTTTCAATGTCACTGAGAGCCTAATCCTTAGAAAACATTGGAAGATGAACTTTGACTGTATAGAACTTTAAATAAAAATAGCATTTTTACTAATGTATTCTTCCCAAGTGCCTGCTTCTTCCTAGCATGTTTCCCATCCTAATACTGTTTTTGCAGCTGGCAAATGACACTGCCAGTGAGTCTTTATGTTCAATGATATTTAATATATTCCCATCAGAAAGCTATTTTTACTGTACAATTTCAGTATCTTCTTGAAGTGTCCTGCATATAATGTTCGTATTTTAATTTACATTTTTTCCCATAGGATAAGTAAATAGGGATTCAAACAACAATACTGAACCAATTTAGGTTTGTTTGCTGAGAGAAAGGATCTTATAGAATGGAAAATTGCTTTGTTTTACCGAAAATAAAAGGAAAAATGCAATTTTTTCAGGCAGCTATCCTGAAAATAATGGACACACCACCATCCTAATGGGGCATTTGCATTTTGTTTTATAGGTTTAGGGAAATAACACGGTCAATAAGCATTATAAATGAAGTGTTCTCAAAAGTCCCATTCACAGAACAACCACTTTGACAGGTACAACCTGAAGGGAAACACCAGCCTGTCCCAGGGCTCAGGACCATTTCATTTGGGGTTTGAGGAGCAGAAATCAGCTATACAGCTTTGCCCAGGATAGCTCTCATCACACCAATTCACAGTTCCTCCCTGCCGTACTCTACTGTATAATAATAATAATAATAATTAATACACATCCTCTGCTCCTTCTCCTGGACTGAGAAAATTTTTATTCACACACAACCAGTATAAAAATACTGTGACCCCTTTAACAATCTTCAAGCCAATACTTTCTGCTGAATTGGAAAAATAATCTTATGTGGCTACAGAAATAATGTTTGTGTTTTATCAGCGCTGTTCCCGCCAAAGGCTGGATTATCTGTTTCACATCCATTTAAACACAGGAAGGTTATAACGGGGCAGACAGCAATCTGGGCTTTATTGGCTGGGAAAACTGACCTCATAAATCTGATTTGATACATCTGTCCTTTGGGCTGTCTGCATGTATGCCCATGCATCCAGTTGGCCTTGTGCCTGCTCAGTGGTGGATCAGCTTCTGTGGCTACTGCTCAGAGGATTTTCCATCCCTGCTACAAAAATAAATACGCTGAGGGAAGTGCAGAAAGCAAGATGTGTTTATGGGTGCCTGGAGGTGCCTGAGAGAGACAGGATATTCCTGGATGGACACTTGGGATAATGTTCAGAGCAATGGTGATTATCCCAGTGGTGATTATCAGTTTCTGGCAGCAGACAGGGATATTGCTGCCACTGGCACAGGGTGTCCAGAGAAGCTGTGGCTGCCCCTGGATCCCTGGAAGTGTCCAAGGCCAGGCTGGACAGGGCTTGGAGCAACCTGGGATAGTGGAAGGTGTCCCTGCTATGGCAGGGGTGGCACTGGATGAGCTGAAACCAGTTGGGAATTCTCCATGAGTCTGTGATTCCCTGTGGGGACACAAGAGAGTGGGAATGCAGCACATCCCTTCAAAGGCTTCAAATCCCTTCATTCTGCATCCCAAATATCAACTCCCACGTCTGCCACCTGAACAGCACATTCCAAACTTGCTCCTTGCACAGTGATAAATGTTCTGGCAGAGACACAGCTGGAGGAGCCATGCATGGTTTGAGCTGGAAGGGACTTTAAAGCCCATCCAGTTCCATTCCCATCAGAGCTCCCAAACCAACAGAAAACATTGCTATCTGCCACCTGAACTCGGGTAAAAATACTGAATTTTCAGTGAGACCAAGACCTGAGTAGGGACTGAGGAATCAGGTTTGTGTAACCCCAAACCAGGAGTTCCAACAACCATTCCAGGTGCAAGGACGTGATGATCTGCTTTTCCTGCAGGGAAACATTCCAGTTTGCTTATTTATGTTGTTATTTGTGGGGTTGTTGCTGTGCAGCACAGTGCAGATACCTGCAGTGTAAAATTTGAAGTAAAAACAACCACCAATCCCTTCTCCCTCCAGTGTTTTGACCATTCCTTGATTTAGGACTCTCCACTCAGGCTTACACAGTTTTCCACCAGCAAACCAATCTAATTTTGCTAGTGAGTAAAAGAGAAAGAATAAAAGGTTGGAAAAGGTCATAATTAGCAGGTTTTGCAACAGCTCATACAAGCTCAAGAACTTGTTTGCTCCTTTCTGTTCTCTTGCCCTGGTCTCAAAGAGCCTTGATGTCAAACTTTGAACTGCTGCTATTATGTTCTACATGAAAAATGAAATGGATTATAGAAGTAGGAACAAATTAAAAATTAAATATTGTCATTTTAGAATGTTTTCCTCCTGCCTCAGATTTCCATTTTCAGTAGGCCCACAGGTAATTTCAGGATTTATAAATATTTCTGTTCCAACTGTCTGATTGAGATGCTAGATGCAAGAACAGCAGCAAAATATATTAAAAAATATTTAAAAATTATAAATATACTTAAACCCTAAGCAGCCTGGCTTGGAATCTGTACTGATTTCTGCTTGTTTCAGGCTCTGTTGTTTAACTCCATAGTGGAAGAGCAGAGGATTAAACCCCAGATTAGCCTCCATTCTCTGGGTGGATTTGGCAGTCCAGCTGTTGAGAAGGAAAGCAAAGACGAATAGGCTCTGGCTATTGATCCAATTTTCTGCTCTGTGCTGAGAGGACACAGCAGCCTGAGCTGATTTCAGAACAACTCCACTTCCCAACAGTTCTTCTCGTAGTGCAGGATAAGATAAGAAGATCATGGGAACAGCAGCTGATGGACTAATCCAGCCATTGATTTCTCCTCCCTGCTTACTCCCTGGGTTTTAATTGAATTTTGTGGTTCAGCATTGGTTTCAGCCCGTGCTTTCCGAGTCAACCAGAGTACAAAGTAAAGCAATGGGAAAAATCAAATTCTTGAATTTTGTCCAAATGGAATTGGACAAAAATAGACTCAAAGATTCTCACTGCAAATTGGACTCTGGAATGAAGGTTGTGTTGGGGTTTTTTTTGTTGTTCTGGTTTGGGTTTTTCTCCTTTTCACTCAGCTCTTGCTTGCAACAAGGCCAATGTGAAAAGGAGAATGCTGGGAAAGAGACATTTTCTTGTTCCCAGCTAGCAGGTTAAAAAATTCAGGGAGTTGGAGGTTTTGAAGAACTCACTTTTGACACAGAAGTCACAGAAGAGACTCAGCAGATGGGGACAAGTTGCTGTCAGTCACCTCTTACACAAATACTGTCTTTGCCAGCCGTGCTCTAAGTGCTAATAATTCAACTGCTGGACATCCAAAGGCATCACAGTGCTGAACATAACTCTAAAAGAAAGGGAGTAATTTAAAAATAGAGATGAACAGTTCACTTCCACTGCAGCAGCAGACAGAGTCTTTCCATGCCCTGCCTTCCCCGTGTTTCAGACAAGTTACAGAGTTTTCCACCACCTTGAGAACAACTCCTGGATCCTTATTTCCTTCTGCCTTACCTGGACAATGCCATTAAAACTTAGGAGATAAGATTTCCAAACATGGATGGTGATTTGTTTGATCATTTACAGCCAAGATTATGGATGGTAATTTCAATATGTCCCTATTCCCCAGTATCCCATGAAAACTGCAGGGAATAAATGCCTCTTCCTCCTCAGCAGAGCTGTCACAAATCCTGGTTCCATTCCCCAAGGACACTGGGCTGTGATCAAGTGGCACAGGAACTGACTGGCCACATATAAACAGAAAATCCAGGATGGAAAAAAGAAAAGCACAGGCACAGCACAAGTTTTCCCACTGATCACAAGGTTGTAAAATGATTCAGGTTCCACTAAAGAGCTGCAGGGTATAAAATTAGTATTAGATCTGAAGAATAAGGGAGGCACTCTTTGAATATCCTGAAAGTTCCCCTGGAATTCCAGAACTCCTGAGCATCTGTTCTTTACAGGAAAACATCAAATACATGTATTACCTGAGACTTCCAAGTGTGAGTTCTGCCCTTAATGTAGTAACACTTTCAATTCCCAGGTGAATTCCCGTGCAGAATTCCTTTACCCATGTGACAGTTTGTATTTGGAATGACCTAAGTTTTGGAAAGGCTTATGGAGTGACAAATGCAATGTAAAATTCTCTTTGCTTTCCTGAAAAGAACAAGGAGAGGATGACCCAAAACACCGACTGTCCCTTTTAGCATAATGAAGAAGAGTTTTAGGACAGAACATAGTTCTATGCTTCCAAGGAATGCCAGCACAGCGAGGAGAAGGTGCCAAAACACTCAGCAGCATGGCAGGAGCTCCTGCAGAGCCAAGGCTCCAACACCACGGGTCCTGGACAGCCAGGCAGGAGCCAGGCGTGATGCTCCCCACGAGGAGCTGCACGTCCCCATCGTGTCACCAGAGCTCCCAGAGCTCAGGGACACAGAGATGAGAGAGAGCTCCAGAAATCCTGGTCAGCTGGGACCATCCAACCTCCTTTTTATGGCAGTGACTGCTCCAGTCTTATCTTTTTCATGTTTGGGAAGAGGATGTGGCCTGTGCGTTGCACTAAGGAAAGGAGGAATAATACTGGTATCTAGGTTAGAAGCAGTAATTGGTTTGGGGATCAGAACCACAGTCAGTCCTGGTTTTGGGATCAGAACCCCAGTCAGTCCTGGTTTTGGGATCAGAACCCCAGTCAGTAACTGGTTTTGGGATCAGAACCCCAGTCAGTAACTGGTTTGGTCCAAGTGGGGCTTCTCCTGCCATCCGTAACATAGACTCAAGGTGAGCTGGCCAAAACCTTGCCCTCTCCCCTACTTCCAGAACATTCTGTACTTCCCAGCCCCGTGGCAGTGCTGGAAGGTCATTAACCCATTGATTCCAGGCACGAATCACTGCCAATCCCACAGTGCCAATCCATCCCCTCCATCCTCAGCTTCCATTCCTCAAGAGCACAGAGTGACTTTTGTTTGCTACACGACTGCATTATATAAAGCTTCTGCTGGCAATATCAAAACATATTAAAAGTTTAACTAAGACAATGTGTTTGAGAAGAATTTGGTTTCTTTGGAGCTGGAATGTCCCCATAAAAAGGCATGATCTGTACGAGAGAGAGCTGTCCAATGATCTGCAAACGCTGCGTTGTGTCCTGGAGTAAACCCTGCTTCCCTCAAACCCAAATTGGTTTGGATTCCCTCTGTGCATGCAAAGAGCACTTTCAACTCGTGCTGCAGCTGCATGGCTTAAACCTGCACTTGGAGGGGTGTGTGAGGCTGATTTTCACAGGTGCATTTTCATGTCACAGTGCTCCAAGCCTACTGACAGTGGCACAGAGGCTCTCCAGGACACCCCTGTGAGGGGGGTGGGAAAGTGTCCCTGAAAAGCAAAGCTGTTGCCGTTTGCAAGGCTTGATCCACTACAATGATTTGGCAAAAAAGACATAAAAAGGCTATTTTCCTTATCCCAAGATTCTCCCTTTTCCTACAAGGCCACTGAAAACACTGTTATTCCATTGAAAACACTGTTATTTCTGCAGATTTATGCAGGTTTCTCCTGGCCTCTCACCACTTCACCTCATCTCTGCAGTTTCCCATACCTCTGCTCCAGCTGTTCCACTATTTCTCCTTCAAGCTTTGTCTTCCCCAGTCTCCCCCACCTCCTTGTGGTCCCACAGCAAGAAAGTCCAGCACACATAAAACTGACTTTCTTGAGAGCTTCAATTCACTGCTGGTAATGGGGGATTTTATTTTGCAGATTATTTCCCCAGCAATCCAGAGGTGGAGATCATGGTGAAGATGAGACAAAGTCTGCATTATTGAAATAAAAACATGGTGTGAGTGTTACAGCCCTACCAGGGGTTCACTCCTAGTTTTCCTCATAGCAGAACTGAAAAGCTTTGTGTTCATTCAGTTTTCAACTCAGAATAATTCTCACAGGCAGAACTTTGCCTTTTCCTGCAGAACAACTGGACACACACTGGCTCAGCCAAAGGTAGTTCTGGCCTGGAGTTCTGCCTCCAGCAGAGCCCAGAAGTGTAGAAAAGAAGAGTAAGAAACAGGGCAAGTGCAAAGCAATTCACTCGTGGATGTACCCTCCCAGTTTACTGCCTTTTTTAGAAGTAAAAACAAGTTGTAACATTGGCAGGGAGTCCCAGCGTTTTACACTTTCGTTATCTCTATTGTTATACAATACAGAGCTCAGGTCCTGGAAGATGAGTATGATATTAAATATTTTTACACCTTTGATTTAAATGCGATCATTTGCACCTCTTTTCAGCCTTCCTTAAGATTTATCAATAAAGATAAGCAGATAGTGGACACAGAGATGATGAAGAACAAGTCCATCCTTTGAGTCTGTGGTGTCAGGGCAGGATCCCTCCAACTGGGTGCTTTTCTCCAGTTATTTTCAAATGTCTCACCCCCAAAAGAAACATAAAACCATGGAATGGTTTGGGTTGGAAGGGACTTTAAAGCTCACCTCATTCCACACTATCCACTATCCCAGATTGTTCCAAGCTCTCCAAGCTGGCCTTGAACACTTCCAGGGTCAAATTGTCAAATGTGTGTCACTCTGAGGTGGATGTTAAGTCTGTATTCCTAATTTCACAGCAGAAATCCTTCCTCCATCCCTTGTATCCCCAGGCAGTGCTGAAGGGGTGACAGCTGAGTGCAGGAGCCACTTAAAAATGCAGGGACAACCCCCATGCTTTAACACTGATATTCTGGTCCTTAGTGAGAGAAAGGAGGTTTAATTAGTGATGAAAGCCTTAAAAAAATGGAGTTTCTCCAAAAGAGGCAGAAGCAGCTTCTCTGAGCCAGGTGAGAGGTGCTTGGTAGGCTGGACTTGTGTCCAGGCTGGAATATGATCCACATGCCTGAACAAAAACTGCAGCCACGTCTGACCTTATTCCTGTGAAAGCAGAAAAGCTTTCTCAGTATCTGCAGAATTTAAACCAACAGAGAAACAAGGGATCAGCCTGCCAAAGCAATAGCACTGCTGATTTCCATGAATAAAATCCGTGCAGAAAAGAGACATTTCACACTACATTGGTGTGGGCTCCAGGTCTAGGCTGTTTCTCCTGATCAGGTTAAACCAGGCTTAAAGGAGAGCTCTTCTTCCTTCTTAATTAAAATAACATTTTGAAATGACAATTGGTCTGTGACAAGAACAAAGGGCAGCACAGCAGCTGGAGTGATCAGCTTGTAGGGACTTGCAAACAGGCACTGCCGAGCTGGAATATACTCCTGAGAATGGAAAAGGATTTCTTCACATGGAGAAGGAGTTCCTTGGGTTTTATTATGAACATTTAATGCAACAGATGGCTCCATGCTGTGCACATAGAAATGGTTTTATTGGATATCATCACTGCTTGCTAGGGAAATATGTGAGGCTCAGGATTCATCTGCACCAACCCACCGAGTCCCTGTGCAGCTCCAGGCTCTGAAGGGCACAGGGCAGCTGGAAAAAGCTCTCAGAGGGGTGTGTAGAGAGATTAATGTGATGGAACAGCTGCCTTGGGACACTGTGGTTCCCTGGGCTGGGGAGGGAGGTGGGGCAGGACGTGGGGGAAGTTCCCAAAGTGCTGAAAATGCTGGGTAAGGTGGGGATGGAGCTGCTGCTCAGGAACCCTGACCCACTGAAACCTGGGCACACTGACAGGAGAGCAGCTCAGAGCACCAGTGCTCTAAAGGCAGGGTGGGAGCTGCTGGATGCTGCTGCCACAAAAGGCTGGAAGCAAACCTGCAGGCAGCCAACTTCATGGACAACAGGTTCCTCCAGATAGAAAGGGAATTAGGGCAGAGGTGTGCCTTCAACATCCCTCCTGCAATGACTGTGAGCAAGTCTGATCTCCTGTCGTCACTTCTGGGGACAAAGTGCATTTTTAAATTCATTTGAATCTGCTGCAGTCACTGAACACTTTTTTCTGTCCCTAAAGAAGTAACAGTGGTAGCAATAATAATAAACAATAACAAATAATAACAATAACAATTATAATACTACTACTAATAATAACACTAATAACACTAATAACACTAATAATACTAATATTAATAATATAAAAATTAAATCCAACCAAAAGCCCAACCCAAAACAAGGACACTAAACACTTTTTTCTGTCCCTAAAGAAGTAACAGTGGTAGTAATAATAATAAACAATAACAAATAATAACAATAACAATTATAATACTGATAATAACAACACTAATAACACTAATAATACTAATACTAATAATATAAAAATAAAATCCAACCAAAAGCCCAACCCAAACCAAGCTAATCCATTTCCCACAGAACACAGACCCACAGAGCTCTCGCTTCCAGGCGTTGGTATACAAAGAGTGAGCAACAGTCCTGGTTTTAATTACTGCCCTGCAACAGTTATAGGAACAGAAAGCCATGTTTTACAGCAATTCCTAAGTGTGCTCCTTCTTGGAAACACAGGGAAGGGCCAGCCAGGGAGAATCCTGCAGATGGGATTCTTTTTCAAAGTTGGAATTCAACGTAAGGAAATTAAATCTTGAATGACTGGGGGGCAATCTGGGGCTCTCCCCGAAGTGTGGCCTCTCTCATGTTCACTGATTTATGGTAGAGCACAGGTAGCTGGAAAGCTTTTTCAGGGCAGAAATGTTTGCAGGAATTGGCTGATTTATGGTAAAGCCTGTCCTGGTAGCAGAGCTTGGGCAAATCCTGGATGAACTTTAAAGCAGCCAGGTAATTCCTGTTATCACAGAGTAATTGCTAACTCTGCCAAATTACCTTTTTTTACCTCAACTCCACGGCTTGGTGACATTTTGCTAGTTAATATTTCAGCCTCCTCTCCACAAATATTCTCTTAAAACTTGCAGCAAAACTGGTGTCCCTGAGAAAGAAGCTTTAAGCAGAGTGTTCATAGAAAAAGACCACGTTCAGCCCAAAGTGCAGGAAAAGGTATTTCATGAAAAGCCTAATTTTACCCTTACAAAATTATATCCCAGCAACTCAAATGCCAAAGTGTTTGTCACACCCCCTCCACAAGATTTGAGCAACAAAGCAACACTTCCTGAGAGCACCAAGTTCTCTCGTGAGGTCTGTTCTGCAACAGGAGGTCGAGGGGCTTCCTGGAATGTTTTGGGGCACCCTGAAAAGAGAAAATACTTCTATGGGAGAGTCTTTGGCCCCATGGCCATGGTCCCTGAGGTGCTGTGTGCACGAATCTGCTGTTCAGAGCCACAAAAACATCCCTGGAGAAGAAGCACAAGTTTGGATTTCTGTCCCTCGTGGGCACTGATCCCACAGCTGTGCCCCCAGTGCTGCTGCACATGAGGATTCCATCCTGAAAGGAGGCAGAACTGTGCTGTAATCATATGTCATCTGCCCACTAACAGGGCAAAAAGGATCAGATTTTAATACTCATCCCCTGCAGATAGAAAATCCCTTAAGAGGCTGCCAACTGCCAGAGGTCATGGGCAAAGCATGGTCCTGCAGCAAATTATTCCCATTATGTCAGTGTGGGCTGAGCTTGATGGGGCCAGGCTTGGACAGGCACAGCTCCTGGCACAGTGGGGTGGGAGAGCAGTGATGAGAAGGAGGGAAAACACGAGGCTCATTCCATCCATCAGAGCAGAGACAAGGCACTCCAGGCCAGAGCTGATGCTCCTCTCTGCTCCCAAATCCTTTGCAGCAAGGAGAGGAGTGATGCTGAAGCCATGGATTCCCAGGGAATCTGGAATGATATTCCCACCATCCAGACCTCCCCAGAACAGTCCCATTTCATGCTGCCATGGGGTGAATGAGTCCTTGAGCTGCTGAGCTTCCCTGGCTCTGCTGGCAGCGCCAAAAGGACACCCCTGGCAGACTGAAGGATTTTTTTTGAAAGATTGATGCTGGCACAGAACCAGGCAGAAATACTCAACCTCAACACCAGGGAAGCATGGTTTTTACTGGCTCTTTAAATGCCACTGTCAAGGAGATGAATGCCAGGGGTGCACCAGAGCAGGTGTGCTCCTTCTAAAAATCCATCAGAGGAGCTTCTGTCCAAGGAGAGAGACCTCAAACAAAATCCACCCCCAGAAAACTCTGGCAAACAATGGTTTCAAAGGAGAATTCAGACTTCTGCCCAAGTGTCTCTCAGCCAAGTACAAAAAGCTCAGTTCTGGGAAAAAACTTAGCAGCTGCTGAGCAGAATTTCTTAAAAATTTGTATCATTTCACAGAAGAGCATGGAATAAACATGTGAGTGTTGATTCACAAAATCCATAGTTCCTCTAATATTTAAAATAGCATATATGCTCTCATTTGATCTTGTTAATGAATAGCTGAATATTAACCGTAGAATCATGGAAGGGTTTAGGTTGGAAAGAGACTTAAAGCTCATCCAGTTCCACCCCCTGCCATGGCAGGGACACCTCCCACTATCCCAGGTTGCTCCAAGCTCTGTCCAGCCTGGCTTTGGACACTTCCAGGGATCCAGGGGCAGCCACAGCTTCTCTGGGAAATCCATTCCAGCCCCTCACCACCCTCACATGGAACAATTCCTTCCTAATTTCTAATCTAAACTGCCTCTCTCTCAGTTTAAATCCATTAATAAATATATATTAAATAAAGAATGTACTGCATACAAGCCTGTGCATTCCAGAAAAAAACTGTAGTTTTTTAAAAAAACTGTTGTTGTTATCTCTTCAAACGACTGTCAAGCCAAATCTGTGCTGAGTCTGGAGCAGAATGTGAAGTTTTTCTCAGAGCTCTGTCTATATATCATTGCCACTACAATTATATTCTCTCTGTAATAGCACTTGAACCATCACCAGACTTTTGCTTTTAGTCAGCTCAGGCTTTTGAGATGCTTTCATTCAGAGTCAAAGGGTTTCTTTCTCCTGTGCACTAGAGAACCAAGCAGAAGAGAAAGAAAGGATTAGTGCAGATCACTTCTGCAATCCAGCACAAATGAGAGGTTGTCTCCCCGCTCGGTTTGGATTGCAGGCTATTGGAATTGCATCGTGTCCTGATCGATTTTCCAACGCGCCCAAGCCGCATTCCCCATGTGCTATCGACTCAGCTGTGAAGCCATGAGGCAGAGACAGTTAAGAAAATATTTACAGGAGACTGAGCCCTACAGTAAATCAGTAATGAACTTGTTTGTCTGACCCATTTATTCATGACCCATAAGTGAGCTGTTGCTTTTTTCTGGAAACGTCTGCTCCCCCCAGAACACCAACAGTGATGCTGCACAAACTGACAAAGGCAAAACAGATCCTGAAATCCTCTCAACTTTTCGCTTTCTGTAATGAACACAAGAAGAGAATTTGCATTGTGATCATTCCTTCCAACCTCTTGATTAACTTCTACTTAGCCAAACGTGGGTGAGCTTCCTCCAGCTGAGTAGCAAAAGTTTAATATCTCCTCTGGAGCCAGGCTNGGGAAGGAATTGTTCCCTGTGAGGGCAGGGAGGGGCTGGGATGGAATTCCCAGAGAAGCTGTGGCTGCCCCTGGATCCCTGGCAGTGTCCAAGGCCAGGCTGGACAGGGCTTGGAGCAACCTGGGATAGTGGGAGGTGTCCCTGCCTGTGGGGAGGGTGGGACAGGATGAGCTTTAAGGTCCTTCCCACCCAAACCAGTCTGGGATTCTGTGATCTCTTTCCATTCACTTTAGCCCTGGGAACAGCTCTCAGACAAGTTTACACAAGTTAACGAAGTTCTGCTTCCTGCAAATTTAAAACTGTAAAAGATAAATATTCTTTTAGGTAAAACAGACACCGTCTTCCACTCGGAGTGTTTAATTTGAGGTACTTGAAACTCTTCCTCACACTCACATCAAAGCACCCCCAGGACAGGCAGGAGAAGAGGGTTATTTGTGATACATCTTTTTTCATGTAAAGACTTAGCATTACAAGGAAGTATTGAATGAAATGCACATACACATGTAAATAAGTGCCTCTGAAGAAAATAAAACTTGTTAAGCTCATCCCATCCCTTTGTACTTTTACAGGATCTCTGAAAATTGTTTGATGCTCTGTGGGTCCCTTTCTCAGTGACCTGACACCTCTCTAAAGTGCCAAGATTTTATGAACAGCAGCTGTACTCTCCCATGTTGCTTCCAAACCCACAAAGATTTCAGAAATAAATGAGGATTCATCAAAAGCAACATTTTTCCTCGAAGGCTGTTGCTTCTAAACACAAAAAAGCCCACACAACTTCTTCCCGAATGCCTTCTCAAGATTTTCAGCAGCACAAACACACACTGACTGCAGGAGGAATCCATAGAATCCCTGAACATTTTGGATTGGAAGGACATTAAAGTTCATCCAGTCCTGGGCAGGGACACCTTCCACTATCCCAGGTTGCTCGAAGCCCTGTCCAACCAGGCCTTGGACACTTCCAGGGATCCAGGAGCAGCCACAGCTTCTCGAAGAAGGAGCTCATCCAGGGATTGTGAGAGACCTACAATTATTCAAATTGTAGTAGAAGCAGAGAAATAATTGGAAGCAGCTCAGCAGAGAGCCAGGATTCATTCATTCAGTGCTCCCAGACTCTTGATCCAGCTGCCTCTCTGATTCCAGAGCACACCTTTTCCTTTCTGGGCCAAACATTCCAATCCCTCACCTTGCACCACTGACCTGCCAAAGCACCCTCAGCTCATGGAGGGGAAAAATTAAGCGAGGCTTTTCTCTTTAAATCTGTGGCTCCAACTACTGCTGAAGGAGAAGGATTCACCTCCGAGCACAACAGTCCCCTGGGATCAGACATTCCTCCGTGCACTGCTGCCACACCTTCTCCAAAAGCTGAATTGGTGTTTGTTTGGGTGACATGGGAACGTCAGAAAAGGCAGACAAGCTCCTGCTTCTTCCCAGGGATCCCAGCTGTGCTGCTTGCTACCCTCAGCCTGCTGGGGTGAGCTCAGGAGGGAGGAGAATATGGGACAGGAGGAGGATTTCTTCAAGAGAGAAATTAGTGCTGGTGATACAGATTAAGTACAAACACAATAGATTGTTGATTACTGTGTCCAAACGAGCTTTTGTGACAGTTTTAAGAAAAAACAGGCAGCTCTTGCCAAGAAATCAACTTAGAGATGCTCAACACAAGCGTGGACTAACTTTTAAGTAAAGAAAAGAAAAATCTTGTCATTTTAGAGCTCTCATCTGATGCTGTTTGCTGCAGTCACAATAGGCTCTAAGGCTCTTTCCAATTTTCCAGCACGAAGTCCTAATCTGAGGATATTCTAATGAAGTGAGACAAATGCTCAGCACAAGCACAGCCTGGCAGTTCTGCCATGGAACTGGAGGCTCCAGCCAAATCCTGAGGTCAAGGTTTGCAGGCAACATTGGAAGGAACTCTCTCTGTGTAAATGAAGACACACTTTGGCCTGTGACTGCCATCATGAGCAGATGCATTTTTCTTGGAGGCAAACAAAACAATCTGCATAATCCTGGCAAATTGGGAAGGCAATTTCAGCATTCACATCCAGCACTTTGTGCTGCAATTTCCTAAAGGATATTCCAGGCAATTTTAAACACATGTCACCTCCAAAAATCAATCTAGCTCTGAAGCCACTTCGGTACTGTGGGGAAGAAATTTAAGGTTTGTCTACTGGTGCTAATAAAACACGAAGTGCCTAATAAAACATGGGTGCTCCAGGTTCAGAAAGTGGCAAAGACCACGATTATCTCAAAGGTTCTTTGCCTCCTTGCTCTTCGCCTTTCTTAGTGCCTTCCACACACCCTTCCCTTTCCCAAAGGATTTAAGGACCAGTCTCTCCAGCTGGCTGCCCTCTCCTGGATGGAATCAAAAAGTGTTTGATCAGTTTCACTTAGATAAAATGCAGTGATCTGCTTTTAATTTTTTTCCTTGGGTCTATATAATCACAAAGGTTCCACTATGCCAGAATGAGAACTAGGAAATTCTAAGGGGCTGCTTCATAATCCTCGACAGAGCTGCCAACTTTTTTGAGAGTAGAATTTTTAGCCAAATTGCCCTTTTTTATATGCATATTACTAAGTTTTTCATTTTTATATTTCTTTCCTATATTTATCAGTGCCTAAATCCCGCTGTTGTTCCCTTGTAAATTACTTAATCCTTCTGCTCAAAGCACACTGGCAAACATTTCCATATCTCTTTGTTGCTTAAGGTAAGCGTGTTAAACACAGACTATTTCAGCTGGAAAGGTTCTTATATAATCTTTCCCTCTGCCTCAAGTCAGGGTCAAATATTTCTTTGCTACTCTCGAGCAGTGCTTGGCTGACCCCAGTTCAAGCCAGCTGATAATGGGGATTGCAGTTTTTGCAGGGAACTCACTTCACTCCTTCCCCAGTTAACCATTGGTGTTCCTACAGGTTTGTTTACAGCCTCCCGGGATGAGCAAAGGGCTCTGGAGATGATTTTCTAAAGGGCCCATTCAGCAGGGAGCCGGCAGTTCCATTCTGGGAGCCCTCATCTTTAAATTGAGGGCAAGGATTAGGATGCAGAGTGGAAAGGCTGAGGACAAAACATCCCTCACAGAGGGCTTCAGTCGCTGCCAGCGGCACCGGGGAGCCGGAGGCTGCTCTGCGCGTTCTGTGAGCGCACTCAGACGACCAACCACGCTTTGAAACTTTCACTGCACATCTGTGCATCCCTGCCTGGGCTCGGCAGCGAGCCAAGGGCTGAATTCCTGCGAGTCCGTGCAGCTCCCACACGTCCCCAGCGCTAGGACCCAGAGGGAGCTGGATCGCTGTGAGTCAGAGCGGCGCGGAGCCCTGCGAGCGCTGAATGAGGCTGCACCGGCAGAGGGGATGTGAATGGCTCTCGGCGTCGGGCACAGGGGACGCGATCGGGGTGCCACGGAGTGCACAACAGCCCGGACACCCCTCGGCAAGCGCAGAGCCCCCGGCGAGCAGCGCTCCGGCTCTGAGGTGAGTGACCCGCCCGGCAACTCCGGCATCTCCCCGGGGCCAAGGTGAGGTGCTGCGCGCTGCTTTGGGCTCTCCGGACGAGGCACAGGTTGGATGTCTGCTGGAAACAGCGTTTGCGAGCACAGGGTGCTCTGGGGGAGCCGAAAATCGCATCTGCTAAGGCAGGTTTGGCCGCACGCACATCTGGAAGGTGTTCGTAGGGCAGCTGTGGATAAGCTCAAGGCTTGGAAAACATCTTTAGTAAGAGCGGCTTAATCTTAGGGAAATGCAAGTGTTCTTATTCTTTTCATCCAGGTATATGGGAACTTAGTTTTATTTGCATTCTGCAGCAGTTACACCTATATGAAAATTCTTTAGTGGCTTTGTTCTGAATATTGAGGCTTTCTTATTTCCCTTTTTTCCCCCCAGTGATAATTCTGCTCCAGATAAAAACTCCTTTCTTTCTTTACTAATATAAATAAATAGGAATTCTGCTAAATCCAAGCGTGTCTGACCCAAGGCAGAATCCTTTCAGCTGCAGACAGAGCAGGACTTCACCAGAGACCGTGTATCCTCTGGGATGTCCACTTGGAAAAGCTCACGACCTCCCTGCTGCCTGTGTGTAGTGACAGGATGGAGCTGACAATGTTTATTGATTTATAGCTGGTGATAACACGGTTTGAGCTGAGACATTGCTCACAGATAAAAACGGGGACCCCAGGCAGGGAGACAGAAGGAATTTGTGTGCTGAGAACAAAAAGTGTTTGTGCTTCGTTTCTTTCTTCACTTTAAATTCTCCTTATATGCTCAAGAAGTTTTAGAAAAACACCAAAAGTGAGCGTGCTTGTCAGGCTGGTTTTCCAAGTTGTCACGACTTGGAAGTTGCATTGTAACTGTTAGACAGATAATTTATGGATGTTTTCATGCATTAGAGTATCACAATAAAGTTTTTGGGGCACTTTTTTTGCTAAGCCTAACGAAAATGTGACAATTATCTGCAATAAGACAGAGAGAGAGCTGACTTGTCTGTATGTTTCTGCTCTTGGCACTTCGAGCTGGTTCAGATATTGTGGAAAACAGGCTTTTAAAATCCCTCTGCCAACTGCCATTTCAGGCAGTTTTGTCTGAAATTCAGAGGGTTACAATATTTTCTGCATTTCCCCAAGAGATTACAGGGATGGAATGAAGAATCAAACATACTGGAGAGTTCTCAAGTGTGATAAGAAAGACTTGGCCTTTAAATTTGTTAATAATCGTAGATATGAATCATTTTTAAACAAATCTCAGCAGGGTCTGGAGAGGAGCCCCCCGACACATCTGTGCATTAACAGTGATTTCACAGCTTGATCAATCCCAGCCACTCACCCTGGAGGGATTTGTCCCTCACAAGGTGGCAAAGAAAGTAACTGTGGCTGTGTTTTTCTCATCCTCGTAGCTGAGCGGTGCTCTTTTCCCCATCAAAATCTGAAATTATCTTTTTAGACGTCTTCATTTAAGTTCAGTGGAGAGTTACGATGGGCACAAGCAGCACTTTATATGCTAAATAAACAATTATTTCATAGGATAACTGAGCAGTCTATGAAATAACTGTAAGATATTAGTTTAAAAATCAGGTTAGAAAAATACCTCAAATATTTTATTCAGATTAGCATTTTCAAGTGTAAAATGTTTTTTCTTTAATGGGATGCCCAGACCAAGGGTCAAATAGAACACATTAAAAACTAGAGTGTTTCAATCAGTATAATAAATCCCATAAACTCCCCTACTGCTCCATGGCTTTGGCCATATAAACGTTCCTTTAAGCACAAATTCTATTAATTGCTTTTCTGTTTTCTTACAAAATGCTTTTAGGACTCACAGAATATTGAATACGTACTAATTAGCATTATTGAATTAAATTAAATGCACGTGGAAAAAATACTGCTAATTTCAAGAAGTTAACAGAAATCTCTGATTTTTTTTCATCAGCATTTTACGAACAAACTGCTGATTAAAAAAAAAAAAAAAAAAAGATAAAGGGTTACTAAAATCCATGGTTTCATTCCAAAGGATTCAATGCTCTAACAGCAACAGTCAGCACTGGATTGGTGGGGTTAGAAATATTTGTCGATCCCAAAAGTGAGGCCAATAAAAGCCAGGGAAACTCAACCCCTTCCAGCCCAGCTACAGCAACGGTGACCTCTGCCGGCAGCGCCCGGGGAGCCTTGGGCAAAGGATTTATTTATTAAACCAAAGTATTTATTCAATCTCACTGTGTTCCCAGAGAAAAGGGGCAATACCTCTTCCCACCGAATTTATCTCGTGGAAAGAGAGAAACGTCTCTCAGGGCAAGGGAGCTGGGAAGGGTCTGGAGCACCAGGACAGGCTGAGGGAGCTGGGAAAGGAGCTCAGCCTGGAGCAAAGGGGATCAGGGGGACCTTGTGGCTCTGCACAACTGCTGACAGGAGGGGACAGCCGGGGGTCAGGCTGTGCTCCAGGGAACAGGGACAGCAGGAGAGGGAACAGCCTCAGGCTGGGCCCAGATAGCTTCAGGTTGGATATTGTGGAAAATTTCTTCACTGAAAGGGTTGCCAGTTTTGAGACAGGCTGGCCAGGGCAGTGGTGGAGTCACCATCCCAAAATGCTCAGAAATGCCCAGTGTGGCTCTTGGGGCTGTGGGTTTGGGGTGAACACAGGGGGGCTGTGCTAACCTGTGTCTTTTCCAACATGAACGATTCCATGAGCCTATGGAAGCAAAAAGCACATGTGCCAAAGCTCCTACAACTGCATTCCTTCCCTGGCCAGAAAGAATTCTCCCTGTGCTGCCTCTGCCCTGAACAGGGTCACAGAGGCCAAGGCATTTAAGAACATTTCTCCAACCAAAGCTCGGGCACAGATGTCCTGTGGGATGTGTTGTGGCTTTTTCTTCCCCCACAATGCCCTTTGTGCAGCCCCACAGAATTCATTAAATATTTCTGTGCGTGTGTATGTGAATTTATACCAAAAATTACGTGGTCAAGCAAAGCAAGATCATTTTTGCTGCTGCCAAGAGATCCCAGCATCAATTACTGTGAGTTAGGTTCACTCTTGTCTGCCCAGTGCCACTAATACTAAAGCCATGGAGTTTGGGGGAAAGAAAATCTCAGACCCTCAGTATAAACCCCCCCTGTCCCCAAATCCTGCGTGCTGCTTGTAGTTCTGGTCACCAGTCACATGGATAAAAGGAAAAAGTAATACTAGAAAAGGTGCAGGATGGTGAAAGCCTGGAACATTTTCTGTATTTAGAGTAACTCCAGAGATGATGATTTCGAAGTCTGGAAAAGAAATGGCTGAGCAGGGGTGTGAGGGAGATATTTATAGGCACAGTCGTCCTTAAGATGTTGAAAGGAAATGGCTGTAGTCAAAAATCAAGGGACAGGAAATCAAACTGGCAGGTGGTGACGTCAAGGCAAACAAATCAAGGTGGTTCCTCTCTCCAGGCATAAAGGAGCTGTGGAATTCCTTCCCAGGGGACACTGCAGGTCTCAGGGGTCAGGAAGCAATCAGCCACTGAAAGCAAAGATGCTGCCTGTTGTTCCATAAATCTGTGATTCCAGAGTGACCTCTGAGTGGGAGAGCAGCCCAAGGAGATGGTTGCTCTGTCTCTACCCCACTCCCCAGCCACCCCCAGCTGCTGCAGGAGGCAGAATTACTGGCCTGGATGTCCTTCTGCTCTAGTTCCTTCTCCTTGCTGCTCTAGCTGTCAAACACTTGACCTACCCCACCCAAAAAAAGGTGACTCTGTAATATTTACTGTGGGTTGCCAGGGAGAGAACGGCAATTCGGGCAAAATGAAAAGGTAAAATATCATCCCTCATTTTGATTTTTGCCCAAAAATTAGGTGTAGATCACTGTTCATGGGAGTTACCACTACAGAACGACATTAGTGATGAGATTTACAGCTCCTCAGGCAAATCAGTGCCTGAACAGATTATGATTGAGATAGTGGAGAAAGGCCTGTGGATCCTGGGGCATCTTGTGCAATTCACTGAAATGGGGAAATACCATAAATACCATTTTATCTTATCTCTTTGTGGTCTTTCTATGGTGCTGACATCTCATTTGAAACTCATTATTGAACTCAGGTCTTTTCTAACAGCTTCCACTAAAAATATTATACACAAATAAATCTCAAGGAAGAAGTAGCAGGGAAATGCCCCACTAATTCCACTGACAATAACCTTTCACTCTGAGAACTGCATCACCCTGCGAAATGCAGTAGAGAATGGCAATGCCAGCAGGGAAACCTGGATGCCAAGAAGCTGAGGGTGTTGGCAGAGAGCTGGGGAGTCACCAAGGACATGCAGAGCTGGCTGCAGCACCCAGAGTCAGCACAGCTCCTGGGAGAGCCACTTGGATCACACCAGGACTGGAGCAGGAGAAAAGGAGCAAAGTGCTGCTGAGGTTTTGAGGCTGCACACAGCTGGAAGTGCTCAGAGCATGCAGAAATCAGGCCCTAAATGTACACACGGGCTTTGGTATATTATCTAAATTCAGATGACTGCAGGAGGTAGTTTGAGATAATATTTGATGGCTTTTCTGCCACGTTTCTGTCCATCCTTTGAGTTGCCCCAGGGCACTGAATGAAACACCTCTGACTTTCCCTTATCTTGGAGGCAGAGGTTATTTCCTTTCCTCTTTTTCCCCTGAGGCTCCTGCATTTACAATGCTTTGAGGTTTTATGGCACAGTAGTTGACACCATCGGGTGACCCAAATCGAGATGTATCAATCGCATTATTGGCTGTGGCTGGGATTGGTTTTATCACATAAAATCTCAGGACTGTTTGGGTGAGAAGGGAACTCATCCCTGCCATGACAGGAACACCTTCCACTATCCCAGGTTGCTCCAAACCCTGTCCAGCCTGGCCTTGGACACTGCCAGGGATCTGGGCAGCCACAGTTTCTCTGGGAAATCCATTCCAGCCCCTCACCACCCTCCCAGGGAGGAATTCCTCCCCAGTATCCATCTAGCCCCCTCTCAGTTTAAAGCCATTCCTCCTGTCCTATCCCATGGACATGACTTCCACATTTCATAATGATATTTCCTGGGAGAAACTGAGAGATGGTGACAATGCACAGGAAAAATCCTGAGGAATTGCCTGGCCTGGACTTTCCAGCCAAACTCTACCACAGTTTCCCCTCAGTGTGACAGAAATCAAACCTGACCAGACCACTTGAGGTACTTCAAGACTTCTTTTCTTCAGGGGTTTTCTAAAACTGAACATCAACACACACCATAAACTGGTTCCAAAAATTCTTTCCCTCATTTATGTTCCTGGCTCCAAAATCCAATTTCCCTTCCCCATAGGGTCCATAACAATGTGCTAATAAAAGATCAGATTCTGCTCCCATTGATTTGTTAGGAATCAAAATCCCCACAGATTTCAGTGGGAAAAGATTCAAGTACAAAGGCAGAAAAAATCAACCAGAAGGTAAAACAAGTTCTTTAACTTTGTTTTGGGCCTCAGTTTACGGATTATTGACAAAATCATAGAATCATGGAATCATTAGAGTTAGAATAGACCTCCAAGGTCATCAAGTCCAACTTTGACTGCACACCATGATGACCACTAAAACATAATGCCCATTTATGTTATGGAAATTCTCCTTCCAAGAAAAAAATCAATGAACTGAATGACTAATTGATCAAATGAATCTGGTTCTTAACCCAGGGCAGGTCATTTCTTTTGAACTGCCATAATTGTGAAAAATGTTGCTGCCTTACAGAGGATGCAGCAAAAATTGCCTTAGCTCCATTATTTGTTAACTGCCCAGGAAATTTATAAAGATTACCCTGATTCTGACAGTTCTGACCTACAATCAGTAAATTAGCCCAGTGTAAATACAGCTGGGAAGCAGATTATGTGTTTGATAGCTTTCTATTTGCCAAGTATGGTTTTGCTGGTTGAAAAATCACTATTTTGATTTTTCTCCTGTTCTTAATCACTTTGTACTTCCCCCTGTTGTATAGGTAGAAAGGTGACACAGATTTTTTTAGTGGTCTGGTTCACTGCTTTTCTTTGACTGTTTTATTTTGTTCCTGACACAACCATATATGATCCAGGCTGTTAAAAAATCAAAACAAAACGGAGTTCTTCAGAAATTTTTGCGATGGGGATTTGCCAGGCACCTCATTGCTACGTAATACTTTGATTATGATCCATTTAAGAGCTCTGGCTCACAGAATCTGTGTTTTTCTATTTTGAAACATAGCTTTTCTTCTTCTTCTTTGACGACTTTATGTGCTGGATGAGTCAAGTATGAGAAAAGACCTGTGCTTGTTCACAAAGAGCTTTGCCCTGTGGTGGATGACACAGCCTGCAATTTCCAAATGCATCATTTCCTGCCCATTATTCCATGATCCTTTTGGGATACTCTAGGTCCCAGCAGCAGACCAGCAAGGTGTTTGGGATGGGTGAATTCCCACAGCCATGCAAACTGTTTATTTGAATTATTTGCACCATGATATGTTTACCTTGCTCTTAGAATCTTCTATTTGCCCCTGTCAGAAGCAAGGAGCCTTCACCTGCTCATTCTCATGCACTGAAAGGGTGTTAAAGGGGTTTTCTTTAAAGGGCAATAAGTTGATTATTCTTTTATCTGCCCAGTGCAGCAATTTTATCTATTTCCCACAGCAAAACTGATCACAGTAACTGCACTTCTTACCTGGGAGGAGAAAGTACATGAAGTGTGTCAAGAGAAGTAGATAAGCACAGATTAAGCCACAGAAGTGAGGTTTGGGTTTATTTTCCATGTCAAGAACCTTTTCCATCCCTCCCCTGGTCTCTGGAAGGTGTCCCTGCCATGGCAGGGCTGGAATGAGTTGGGATTTAAGGTCCCTTCCAGCCCAAACCAGCCTGGGATTCCGTGATTGGTGTTATCAGTGCTCTGACTACTCAACATCCATGTTTTTGTTCTGCCTGGATCCAAACCCTCCCTGCCCCAGTCCCTCCTGCCAAACCTTCCTCTCATCATTTTCTCAGGCACAAGCTGTAAAGAGGAGAGTGCAAAGGGTCACTGCTCAGCCTCGCATTCCAGGACACTTTATCTATGCCAAAAGTGTGAGTTTCTGGTTTTGGCAAAGCATCCAGAATCCAAAGCATCAGAGGGAGTTTGATCCCTGAGCTCTCCCTGGCTGCACGTTCCTGGTGCTGGGAAGGGCTGTTCTAGAGACCTTTTCTTTTCTCTGTGTGTTCTGAGAGAGAAAAGCATGTGGTCCTTTCCTTCCCATTTCTTCCCTTGTATTTGAAAGCAAAAAATTTAGAAAACTATTTAAGGAACTGCAGAATTTCTCCCCTTGGTTCCATATTTCAAATTTTTAAAAGAATTCAGTCTTCAGCACTTGCTTGTGCCATCACTTGAAAGTAAAAGGAAATACTTTCTATGAAAATAACACATTTCCAATGCCACCGGAAAACTGATGCAAAGTTTAAAGTTCAGATTTAAAGTTCATCCCTCTCCCTTTGAATTTGCAAAAGCTCATTTTCAAGTGACATGTATTTAAACTCTGGCCTTGTGCACAGAATGAAGTATACACCTAATCATCATAACTCCCCTCTGGTTTTCATTTTAAGCAGGCAAAAAAATGATCTTGTAAGGCTTAGACCTTGATTATCTGCTTTGAACCTAATACTAATGCAGAGAAACCCCAGAGAAAAGTTGAAAGATGCAAAATTGAATAACAATAGGCCTCTTTAGAAAGATGGTTCAGTTGGAAATCTGCTAGACATATGTTATTTTAAAAAATAGAATAAAAAGCCAATTTTTTTGTGTTAGACAATGTAAAATTGTCATGTATTCATAATCTGATGAAAATTGCTGCAAAAACAGGCAAATAGCAAAGAAAAATCTATTCCTATTGCCACAATTATGTCAGTAATCTGTGGAGTCACACTTTTCAACAGCATTTAATATTTTCATACTCCAAACCACATCTGGCTACAAATGTCATCTTCTGTCTCCTTCCACTCCATCCTCATCCATATTCTCTTCCTTGCAGTTCACAAAAAAACTGCTTTCTTGTAACCACAAGGATTCTTCCTGACAAGTGATTCACCACACAAAAGCATTAACAAATAACCCTGTAATAAATACAGGGTGCACATCAAATATCCAGACAAGGCAAATACGGTTACATATGGGGTTAAGTGTTATAATGACAACTAATTTCAGATATATCAGGTTATTCAGACTAATTAATGTTGGCACATTGGAAAATTGTTGACACAGTGGAAATTCAGATTTGAAATGGGAGTTTTCTGAAGAGTTTTTGTGGAACTACAGCAGGTGTGAAGCCCAGCCATGTGTTCATGCCCTGCTGCAGAAGAGGGATGGACTTCAGTGAAATACAAAGGCAAGTCACAATTATGTGGGGAAAAGATGATGGAATTTATTACAGAATCATTAAGGGTAGAAAAGACCTCCAAGATGATCAAATCCAACCTTGGATTGAACGCCACCACACCCATTAAATCATTTTGCACCCCTGCTGTGATTAATGCCCAACAAGAAAGGCCAAACCCACAACCAAGAGCTCCTGGGTCCCAGCAGGGGTTTCCCAGCAGATCACAATTGTAGGTCCAGTTGAGAAGCTTTGGACCAAGAGTTCCCAGATTCCTTAGGAAACCCAAACACTTCCCTTCACAGGCTGAACAGAAAGGTTGAAAAGTTGAGATGGGATATTGGGAAGGAATTGTTCCCTGTGAAGGTGGGGAGGGGCTGGGATGGATTTCCCAGAGAAGCTCTGGCTGTCCCTGGATCCCTGGCAGTGTCCAAGGCCAGGCTGGACAGGGCTTGGAGCATCCTGGGACAGTGGAAGGGGTTGGGGTTGGAGCTGGATGAGCTTTAAGGGCCATTCCAACCCAAACCATTCCAGGATTCCACATTGATTCTTTCTAACACTGCGCCTTACCTGAAGCTTTCCCACCTGCTCTGCACATTCAGCCAGAGGAGAAAATGTTCACTCCAGATGCAGGAGCTGAGCCAGATGTCCATGCTGTAACTTTAATCTTGCCATCAGTGGTGACTACAGAAGATTGTCCCAGCCTGTGTCCTGCTGCCCTGGGTCACAGGAGGACTGTGGGCTCATTAGCTGTGACATCCCATTCCGTTGTCAAGTGTGCTTGGAATTTCCGATATTACAAACGGGATGGGATAGTTTCACATGACAAATATCAAATATTCATCAAAGCAAGCAGTCAATAAAATTGTGCAACCATGTGCGTGCAGGGAAAAAGATGATTCATTTACAGATGTGCTGCTGATAAATTTTTCATTGCTGCACACAACCTGGGGCACATCAGGAACCAGACAAATGTTTAAACACCACCGTTATTTTCCACTAGACAAACTCTTGCAAGAAGTCTGACATTTCAGCTCTCCTTTCCAATGATTTCTGCTGGATGTAAGAAACAAAACCCATAGAAATATCCTTTTGGGATTAATTCTCTAAACATAACGGCTAAAAAGCCTACTGGCTTTACTCTAAAACACTGCAGTTTTTGCTGCTAGTATTAATATCTGCAAGAGGCTGTTATTATTTATCTTTCTGAAAGCTTCTACAAAGTTGTTTTAACTCCTGGAGGCTGCAAATTTTCTGTCCCAGAGACAAGGCAGCACTGCAGCATCATTCAGAAGGAAGAATGTGAGAGAGAGCAGGTGTCTTATTCCACTCTGTTAAATCTGTACATTACAGTGTAACCTGCTGTAACCCCAGAAAATGGAAACAAAAGGGAGCTCTGGTGAAAATCTTCAAATTATTGCAAAGAACAAGTTTTCAGGAAGCAATTAACTGCCTGACTGGGAATATCCCTGCTTTTCATTTGATCTCAAACTCATGGGTGGTATTTTGAAACATTTGATTGAGCTCAGTCAATTAGCCTTGATTATGGTTTGGCTTTTCCCTCGCAATAGGCTGATCCATAGGGAATGCCACTCATACCAACACTGAGGCAGAGCAGGATGACTCAGCTGATTAATCAGCTTTCTTTTTTCTTATTAAGAAGCAAGTCTTTGGATTCCCCAGCTGCTGCAGTGATCACTATCGAGCTGGTGTTGTAACTCACACGGCTTTGGTCACCCCTGACTCACATTCTGAGAGAAGGAAAGTCATCTGCAACAAAGATCTGTGATGGAATCTTGGAATTGTAGAATCCCAGACTGGTTTGAACTGGAAGAGACCTTAAAGCTCATCTCATTCCATCCCTGCCATGGGCAGGGACACCTCTCACTGGACCAGGTTGCTCCAAGGCTTCCCTCTCTGACTGAGGGACACACAGAGCAAGGCTACACCCAGTGGTTTCTGCTCACCATAAAGTCCTTGGCATTTTCAGGAGAAATGTTTCCATCCCTGTTGCTTTCTGATCAAGATTTGTCCCTAATTGGGAATCAACCATAATCCCCATGTTTATGGGGTCTGAAAAGTCCTTCCAGACAAGTAGGTACTGAACCCTCACCTGTATTTTGCTAAATAAACCTGATCACTTCCTTAGAACACAGAATCTGCAGATGAGCCGTTTTTTTCCAATCCAAAACTGTGATGAATTTATTAACTAAATTAGTGGACGGAAAAAAACCTGCTACTTGTAAAAATCTTAAGTAAACACAGAGCTTTTCCCCCTTTCTTTAATAGGTAAATCTCTCAAAACACAGCCAGGGTACAGGCACAGTGTGTCATCATGATCATGCAATGCCTACAAATGTAAATGGACTTAATGGCAAAATTAAACAAATCTCAATTAACAGCACAATGATTCCAGACAGGCAAAACCCATTGCTCTCCCAACTTCCCACTAAGTAGATCTCCAAGCGTGGAAAAGTTGCCAGCTATGGGGAACAGTTTAAAGTTAATGACAGTAAAAATGGGATTCACTGGAGACTGTAGTCCTGACTCTGTAAGCATTGCCAGAGGCCTGACATGAAGGAACAAGTACTATTTCAAGCAGATTGCAAAGCCAAGGCAAAGATTAACATCTGTCAGAATCAGCTACAGATGAGATTCTTATTGATCCTTGAATGTCACGAGAATTTAGAAGGGCTAAAAGGAACTTTAAAGAGAATAATCAAGTATCTGCGGATTCTGTTTGTAAATCTGAAGTACTTTTCCCACATTTCAGCTATTTTTTTCAAACAGCTGTGTGTGATGCAGCTCAGTGCTACAAGGCAGGAGAGCTATTTCTTCCAACTTAGTCACTGTCAAGCTTAGTCTTGTAGGAAAAGCAGTGACAGGGAGCAGTTCTGGTGCTTTTTCCAACCTCTAAGACACTGACTTTCATGTTTGGACTATGTTGCTGTGGATTTTGTTTCTGCCTTATCCGTATCTATCCCTACTAACAAGATTAAGGCTTTGCTCACATTCTTCTAATTAAAATGCTGTAATTCTGAGAAGAGATTCCACATCTCCTTTTAGCAGGGTAATCAGTGCATCTGTGAGTTCAAGTTACTATTTTTTAACATCAAAGCTTGCACAAAGATAGCTCTCTTCCACCTCGGCCATGACTTTTTATCCACACTGCTTTGAATCATAGGCTCCATTTTGTAGTAGTGGGATCAATATCATCTCCTACAAGGAAAGGCTGGGAGAGCTGGGAATGCTTAGCCTGGAGAAGAGAAGGCTCCAGGATGGGACAGAGGAAGATTGAATATTAGTGAAAAATTTCTTCATTGAAAGGCATTGCCACAGGCTGCCCAGGGCAGTGGTGGAGTAGAACACCTGGAAGTGTTCAAAAACCAGGTAGATGTGGTGTTTGGAGACATGGTTTAGTGGTGGACATGGCTGTGCTGTGTTAATGACCTTAAAGGTTTTTTCCAGCCTTAATGATCCTGTGAACTTCAAGCTGTACTTCACCTACCAGCTGCAGCCTTAACATGTTATTTACAAGTTTTTAGTTCCGTAGCTTCTCCTTGCTGTATAAAGTACCACTGCTCAGCTTTCAGAAGTACCTCCTGCCCTCACTCCTTCCCCCTTTTTTATATATATTGTTGTGGCACAGCACTAAGAAGAGGTTTTGTTTAATCAGCTTCTGCAAGGTTGTTTAGGTGAATGTAGGTTGAGGAAATATTACAGCAGTTTAGTCTTCCCACATTCAAACTATTGACTGTTCTTACTATGGAAATGGAAAAAAAAAGGTTCACAGCTAATATAATTAAAGGTAGCAAGGAAAATAATATGTTGGTAAACAGAGCTACAGTAATCTAATCCTGGCCCACTTGTAGAAGAATTCCCACATTTCCAAGTCCACATACCAGGGAAGTCAGTGAACCCCACAGAAAGCTGAAGTGTGAACAGTGCAAAGATGTCCATTGCCATCACTGATACCATTCATGGTTTCAGAGCTATTCAGACCCAGAAGAGGGCCAAAGAGAGTTCTAGAAAATGTTGTAGAAACACTCAAGGGCACAGTTTAAAGGAAGAAGAGGCATCTTTCCCATTATAATTTGTACTGTAGCTAAAAATGCTTTCAACAACCAGATGATGCCAGAAAATGTTAAGACCCTTCAAATGCTCCTCACAGAAGTGAGTTGCCAAACACAGATTTATAAGAGCTGCTGAGACTGCCAGGCCAGTCCAACTCCCTGTTTCCTGTTCTTAAGCAAAGGTTGCTGAACTTCATTTAAACTTCTTTGCGCTCTGCTCTCTGCTTGAAGGATTCCCACAGCATGAGAAAGACTCCAATATCTCCTTTACAAACACTCTTCTGTTGAGCTGTCCTTTTGCACAGAGTAACTGTGTGGCCAGGAGAATTGTTTAAAAGCATTTATTCCAAAGACAGCTGCAGGCTCCCAGCAAGGGAGGACATCCTGCACTCTACAGCATCACCACTTCTCTGCATATTACACCAACCATCCTTCAAGCTGTGTGTGAGGTGAGGATATTCCAGAGCTGTCAGGCTCCAGAGGTTGAGGATTCAGACAAACAAACCCCTTCACACATTGAAATGTCACCTTAAATTTCATTTCACCTTAAACGGCTGAGTGGGGAATAAAAACCTCCTATCTTAAAACATCCACAGCAGCTGCCTCCCCTCAAACTCTGACATAATACAAAGATGGAAAACTCCAACTCCCCACTGCTCGCTGGGTCTGCGCCCAGCAGCCCACAATGTACAGCTGAAATATAGCCTCAGTTCAAACTGTCTCTGCTCTTGGGAGCATCAGCAGATTTGTTGTGCAGCAGCTGCCTGACACACTCGGCGTGCTGAGAGTGCTGAAGTTTGGGTTGTGTTCCCCTGGCCTAGCAGGTTTGGTGTCAGGGTGGCAACTGAAGCAGAGCTGAGATTCTCAGAGCATAGGAATGAAGTAACTCCTAAATCAATCTCTGCACTGATTCAGTGCAAGGAAACGCAGCTTGGATTAGTTTTGCTGAATATATATTTTGTTGCTAATGTGAAGAATCCATTACATTTTGTTACCACCCCTCTTTAGGGAGTCCAGCAGTTGTCTGGCATTCTGAGTTAATACAGTAATGAGTTAAAACAATCATCCAGCAAGGAGTAAATACCTTCCACAGCAGATGAAAGCCAAGATGCTGAAGAGGTCCCACGTGTGCTGCAGAGAAGACTGTGTGGGGCAGCAGCTCTGAGGCAGCTGGACACAGTGTGTGAAAGGAGAAGGCAGGAGCCGTGCAGATAAAGGAGTCAGAAAGCACGTGGAGCAGCACTTGGAGCTGGAGAGGAAACAAAACAGAAGATGTCAAGACATAGGCATGAGCAGGGGCAGGAGTGAGAGCCAGGGAATAGATTTTTAGGGATGGCTGTCTCACTCTCCTGCTGCTTTTTAATCCGTTCACTCCATAAAGAAAGGTGCAGAAAATGGTTTTGGTAGAGGGAGAAGGAGCTGCAACTCACATGGATTACAAACATTGGCAAAACCACTCTTGTTTTTCTACCACTTGAGGCACGCACACACTAAAATACAATGAACAAATAAGGACAATAAGGCAAATAAAAGCATGTGAAGGAATAGGATCGGTTTCCCAAACATCCTGAACACTAGTGCTTTGCAATGGTTTACTCCGCTGCCAAGTAATCAAGATGATCTTCCAGGCTGAACTCAGGAAAACAGACAGGGGGGGAAATGTAGGTATGGAGCATTTTGCACAGTGTCAACACACACAGAAAGCAGGCTTTAATCCTTGTAAGTGCTGAGTACAAACACATGAAAGCCCAGGGGTAAAAATTCCAGCAGCACCACAGTTTACAAAGCAGCTCTGTGTCTTCACAGAAGACGATGCAGCACCGTTGCTTCTGGAGTGCTGCAACTCCAAGATGAAACCTCATTTGCTTGTTTCCTTTTTCTGATCATGTTCAGATGACCCACAGCATTAGAAGGAATATCTTAAATGTCTAAGCAATAATAAGAACCTGGTGTTTTTCTTGGTAAACTACCCTAGATGTCAGGAGATTCCTATTTCTCCTGCAAGAACTACTTGTGCTTGCAGAGAACATTACGAGATGACACTGCAATCTGATAACTCAGTGTTTCTGTGGTTTACTCTGTTTTATTTGGTGGTGTTTCCAGATTTTTTGTGGACAGCTCTACTACAGACCCTGTTTCTTAGGAGGTTTTACCCTCTCATTTCAAAACTACACCACATCTAAGAGGTTCCTGCTGTGCAGGGAAACAAAACCCTTTATTCCACCCCTTTGGTAACTAAATTTTTAAGCCACCAGCAAGTGGTAAAAAAACTTCAAAGCTGAAAGCTTTTCTTGCACCCAGCTAAGGTATTTGCTTAGTTTAGATTTAACACTAAGATTATTACTTAATATATTACTACATTACTATTTATTTAGATCTGCTTTGTTTAAAACCCACCATATTTCACATCTCTGTAGTGGAGTGCTTAGGAATTCTAAAGGAATTGTTTTGAACTCATTTTAAATGGGAAAGGCAGGTGGAGTACAAGGGTTTGAGCATTACTGCACCTTCACAACCTGCAGAACAAACACAGGCTTTGCGAAGAGGAGATGTACAAATATCTGCCCAAACCTTGAATGTCACCTCGTGTACAGCAGGACACAAAGCTTATGTCTAGTTGTCTAGAAATTATGGAAATAAACTTCTCAAATGTACAGGATATGTCAAAGAATACAGAATTCAAACAGCCAATGAGCAACAGCCAAATTACTTAGCTTTTTGTACAAACAATTCACAATGGGGTATGATGGTTTAAGGAAAAATATTAATATTTTTATATAATTAAAAGTACTATCCCTGTGCCTTGTGAGTTAAAATAAGGAGGGCACAGAATGACTGGAGCTGCTGTGGGGTCAATATAATTTCCAACTGCAAAGAAAATAAGGAATTACACTTCTAAATGTGTCATTTGAGGTTTTTTCATCATTAACTCCCTATCATAATGTAAAGTAAATCATGAGGGAGAGAATTCAATCCCTAAGAAGGTAACTGAATTCTGTAGGACACATGAAAGTAAAACAGATTTAGAAATAGGAAAAAATAACTTAGAAATTAAAAAAAATAATAAAAGGAGGTGGGCAATGGAGAAGAGGAACATTGCTACTGCTTGGCAAGAACCCTGTGTTATTCTTTGGGTTCTTCACATGCTACAGAAATAAATTCTACAGACCATAAGCGAGTGGGGAGGATCATTTTATTAAGTGTTTGTAAAACCACTCGACATTTCTGGATGGAAAAATCCTACATAGGCAAAGCAATATACCATTCCAGTATTGACTGTTTCTTCCCTATCTCAGCACTCTCTGAGGGAACACAAGAGCACCTCCATGTCATAAGGTTTCGTTTTGTAGATTTTTGTCTATATCCTTAAGGGGGTTTTTTAATGGAAAAAAAAAAATCCCACACTTCAGTTTGAACTGCTCCAGAACTTTTTATCAGGTGCAGCCAGACCCTCAGATCTGTAGAACAGAGGTTTTAAAGTTCTCTCAACTCTCTCCTTTGCTGCATCCTTCTGTACTCTGACTCACCAAGCACAGACACCCTTCAGCTTCTCTTTGGAATTTCTCGGAATTCCTGCCCCATTAAAATATCATTGCGTCATTTAAAATAGTTATAAACGCACTGGAAGATTTGTAGGAGATAAAATTCCTTTTGGATGTAAATAATTAATAGAACGAGAAAGTCTGAAAAGTCATGGCCGTAATTTATGGCTGCTGCTTGTCCTTACATAATGTTCTTTTCCAAATTTATGATCCAGAGGAACACTGAGGATGATGGATTCTACCGCTGGGAATCTGATCATGACATCCCAGCTCATTTTTGTTTTCTACCTCATTTTTGGAGTCCCTACATTGATGCCTTACTACAACATGAGCAAATGCTAAAAATCGCCTTTGTTTCAAATCCATTTGTGCAGTTGTAGAAAAGTGAAAAAGGAGAATATAAATGAAAATTATGAGCTTGAATAAAAACTAGCACTGCTGCTGGGATTCAGATGTTTCTTATTAATCAGGGTTTGGAAAAGAATCAGGATTTATATTCCCTTCTGAATAGCTGGAATAAGATCACTAGTTGGAAAAGTTTACTGGCCTTGAAGATATTGTATTTTTCAGCCTTAACTACTCTTGGCTGTAAGAAGGGATGTAACATCACAGTCTGACTGCCCTCATACTTTCTGTTCCCAGCTGAATTCCAGTTCGATTTTGGTAGTTTTGTGAAGTCTGAAATTCCAGTTCTTTCATTCCTGGTAATTTTGTATTGGAAACCTCAGGGCCAAGTCTAGCAAGCCAAGTCTTCCCAAATTTAAATCCATTTGGGAAAGGTGTAGAGGGGAGAAGGACAGGCCATGCTGCAGCTTCAGGAAGGTCTTTGGGCTCCCTGATTTAAGCAGCAACAGGGAAAGAGTTCTTCTGTGTTTGGACAGGAACTGTGGGGAGCAGCAATCTTGGGCTGGCTGACAGCTGGGAGGATGGAGGAATCCAACTTTATATGGATGGATTTATCCCATTTATCCTGCAGTACTTTCCCTGTCAGTTAGTGCCTGAGATCTTTAGTCACTCCTTGGTGCCTATGAATTAAGATATATGAAACCCTGGGGTCCTATAAAATATATCTCCAGCTCCAAGGCTGTTTGGAAAGTTCCAAAGTAATCATCACATGCCAATCATTGATTTTAGGATTGGCTTTCTGGACGATAATCTAGGGATGATATACAGCTGTGGTATGCTCTGATAACTTACTCCTAGCCAGGATTTTTCTTTCTAGCTCATTTAATTTACCAGCTTTGTGCCACTGAGGTAGTTGACTTCAGGAGAATCAGATTCACATTCTCCTCCAAAGGCTGTTTTCTGTCATTTATCTTCGAAGATGTGTGACCAGTTTTGTAAGTGATGGGTTTTCCTTCACTGTATTTAAAGAGATTTTAATCTTGACAGGGACAATTTCTTTATCTTTTCTTTAATAACTGTCAGTTTGGTTTTGTTATCTGAGACAGGATAAACCTTTCTGCTGTGTCAGGGTGGTTCTGTGAATGTTCAACGCTCACTAACAGCCAATCTGTCACTGCAAGAGCTGCATCCTGTCCCAAGCCTTTACTGGCATGGCCATCCTGACCTGGAGATCATGGCCTTTTCCCAAAAGAAGCACATTTTAGATGGCTGTTGATGCCTCTAAATTCCCAGGAGAATGTTGTACAAGTGAGAGGATCACAATGCCAAACAGTGTAAAACAAATCTAGAGGCAAAACAAATGATCACATTGTTAGAAGTTTCAGTTTTGTTTCACCACTCAGGAGTTTTAAACGGAGCCTTCTAAAGTTGAGCTCTGCCTGTCCCATGTCACCAGACCTGTCACCTGCTGTAGGAAACCCCCAGCTGTGGCTCCAGGCTGGATCTGTCCCAGCAGGTAGCTTCACTCAGCACCAAAAGCTCTGAGGACATGGGGTGTCAGTGAAGGTGATGTGAAATACACTTCTTTTCCTCTCCTTGAACTTCTCTACAGAGACACCAGCAAGTGAATATTGATGTAGTGGCTCAGGAGGATAGCAGGGATAAAATTAGCCCCTTGCAAATAGGCCATTTCTATTACTTATGCCCCAATAAATACAAAACAAACCTTATGAAGTGTTTTCCAAAGTGTCACAGACTTTGAAATTGGTGAATCCCCACCCTGCAGAATCCTAGAATGGTTTGGGTTGGAAAGAACCTCAAGCACCATCTGATTGCACCCCCTGCCATGGGCAGGAAATATTCCACTATTGCTCCAAGCCTGTCCAGCCTGGCCTTGAGCACTTGCAGGGATGGGTCGAGACTCATAATGCTATTAAGTGCCCCAAATTAACAGAAGCTTAATGGCTGATGAAGCACCCTGTTATTATCTTTACCTGGGCCAAAGGTGACTCAGAGCTCTGCAGGCAGCCCTGGGTGCACATCCTGTGATGACGAGGAGCAGCACAGTGCCATGATGATGCTCATGCTGCAGGGCAGCATTTTTCTCAGTCTACTGCTCTCCCTAGAAATCCTCAAAGGAACGTTTCAGTGCTGGAGGCATTTGGGGAAAATAAAAAAAAAAAAAAAAAGGAAGTGTATGAGACACAGGTAGCTTCCAGCTGGCTCTCCAGCACCCATAAACCTCTTATTTACGGGCTGAGTCACTGCAGATATAATGGAGGAATGAATTGTTGAGTCCATTAGAAATTCCCATTTCCTTGCTCATCAGCTAAGATCAAGGGAAAGCTGTGCCTCTGACACTGCTCTTAGTCATAATGGCTTCAGGATTCCCTTCAAGGCCTCCCAGGGCTCAGAAATCTTTTCCCTGAATTGCTCCTGCTAAATTTTCATTCATATAACTCCTATACCTGTTAAAATGTTTCCGTGAGAGATGTGCCAGGGACACCTTCTCTTCAGCAGCAACTTCAGCAGCAACTGCCTCCCTCGCTTCTCTCTCACTACCAGAAGCAGTGAAACAAAATTAATTCACTGCTTGTTACTTATTTTGGTGACCTCCACGATCCCACTTGCTGCACTGACAGCCAAGCAGTTCTGTTTATTTTTTGCACATCCCGAAAACACGCCAACAACTTCAAGAATGACAGAAAACAACATTCCAAATTGTATCGTGCCTTAGATTACAACATTCTATGCTCATGTTTATTGCCTATGTTTATTTTTATTTAGAAAATAATTTACTTGCCCTTTTTGACTGAGCCAAATGAGCATTAATTTATCTTTTCTCTGTGTAGGAGCTACTTGAATTGCATGAGGTCAATGTGCAGTGAGAAGGCTGCACTGACTGCTGTTCTCATTGGAAGCAATTAATTTAGTAAATTTATTAAATTTTCATTCCTAATAATTTTCCAGGCAACATTCCCTGTTTGTCCATTTTCCCTCAGATTCTGTGGGTAACTTTAATAAAAAGGGAATTCCCTAAACTTGTTTTGTTCGGCACTTGCTGCACTTACAGGTCCTGCAAGCAAAGAGCTTTACAAGACACAGAACCACTCAATTTCTGATGTGATCCATTCCTCCTCTCTCCAGAATCATGGAATCCCAGAATGGTTTGGGTTGGAAAGAGACCTTAAAGCTCATCCAGTGCCACCCCTGCCATGGCAGGGACACCTTTCACTGTCCCAGGTTGCTCCAGCCTGGCCTTGGACACTTCCAGGGATGCAGGGACAGCCACAGCTTCTCTGGGCACCCTGTGCCCAAATCAGTCTGGGATTTTATAATTCTACTCTACATGTGTTGAGATCAAGAAATAAGATTGAAGTGAGATTTTCTTACCCACAGGTCTATCATACTGCATGCGTGTAAATCCTGAAGAAAGACTCATTTCAGTAGGATATTTTATGAATGTCTGGGAGTGGTAGAACAGAGGAATAGTCTATGGATGCTGAATAACACCGCATCATTTACTGGATTCCACCACAGCCAGGAATCCGGGAAAAAGACAGTAAAAGAACTTTAAAAAAAAAAAAAGTCCTGCTGAAAATAAACGCTTTTGTGGTTAAAAACCAGCCAGTTGGAACTGCAACAGTGTTTTCTTAGGGTGGCAGAACAGTTGGAAAAGTTGTTGGATTATTTTTGGCAGTGGCCGGCACATTATAGCTCTATCATTACTGGTACTCAACTCTCCAGAGTTCACTGAAAGGGTTATTACTTCACTAGCACATTCCTGCAAAAATACAGCATACTCCATCTGTAGCATGAAGCTTTGGATTCTGGCACTCTGAGTGACCTTTCTGACACACTGAGTGGAACCAGCTCAGCCCCTAAACACTGCAACACCCAGGGGGAACCTGAGCCACAGCCCCAGACACAGCCGGGGTGGCCAAACCGCTGCGCAAGTGTTGCACAACGAGCACGTAACAGGGTGACTCCTGTGCCCTGCTCGCATGGAAACAGGCTGGGAAGGTTTCAGCTGGAGGTTTAGACATCAAGTAACTTGTGCTGGGGTGTTGCTGAGAGCCAAACCCAGTGGCTGCTGTTGCTGGCAGGCAGCGCTGCTGAGGACAGACACCTTGCAGGTGGAAAGAGAGTCCAGTGCATGCTTTGGCATTAGCAGCATGTTCTCCTTAGAGAAGGAGAACCTCTCCCCAGTGCACTTCAGCCTGAATGCAGCAGGATTTTTGCAGTACAGGAGTACCTTATACAACCCCCATTTACCTTATACAACCCCCATTTACCTCATACAGCCCCTATTTACCTTATGAAATGAAACAGATAAACTATTGAATAGTAAGATTAATAAAATACTATTTCTATCCCTTTCTGTGCTGTGAGTTTACAATCAGAAATGTGTTTTGCTGAAAGTTACACATCCATCAGTGTGCTGGATTTAATTGGTGAAAAAAACAATGAGGTCTACAGGACCCTTCACAGTGTAGTAATTAAGACTGGAGTAACTGCTGACCAGACAGTAGCAGCACAACAAACATCTAAATATGTGCTTTTATGTGCAAATCTTCTCAAATATCAGCCACAGTCCAATCAGCCATTTATTGGTCTGCCAATAAATGGTAATCTGCGCTTCACCTCCTGAATTTAATTGTAACCAGAATTGCTTCCCAGAACAGATGTTGGGGCTGTGAGCCCTGCTTTGTCCTTGGCTGCTGTGCAGTGCCATCAGGTATTGCTGCCCCAGAGAGCATCAGCCCTGGGTTTGATGAGCCTGGAAAGTGCCTGAGAGGGGTGGGAAGCAGTGGATTGATAACCACAGTGTGGTAAAGGTTCTGAGTAAAGGCAGCCCTGTCTTACAAAAGTGCTGCTGGGCAAAGTCTGGAACTGCTTTAGACAAGACAGGGGAAAGGCACAGCTCAGAGAGCCGAGGGGGGAATGGTGCTGAAAACCCTGCTTTGCTGGCTAACGATTGACCCCAACCCTTCTGCTCCTAGTGACCCACGGCACACGCAGCTGGCAGGCTCAGCAGGGCCCCATGGCAAGGTGCAGCCCAGCCCGGCTCAGCTCTGGATGAAATAAGGAATTGCTGGGGGAGCAGTTCTTTGTGCAATCTGCTCAGAGGTAAGCACAGCTCTCACTGCCCTTGGGGCTCACACCAGAGGAAAGGCTTAAACAACACTTGACCAGTACAAAATTGGGGTTTAGTCCAGGTGGTGTGATTTTGGCATTAATTTTGTGGCCAGTGTTCCCATCAGAACCACTAGCACTGGAGCAGGCAGCTGCAAGGTCAGGTGGCTGCATGTGGCATCCCCTGTGAACACCTCTAGAAAGCACCATGGAAAAGTCTGATTACTAATTATGTGACAAAGTTTAGAGAATCACAGAATCCCAAAATGGTTTGGGTTGGAAGGGACCTTAAAGCTCATCTTCTTCCAAAGCCCTGCCATGGGCAGGGCTGCCCCAAACTCCCCAAAATAGCCTGTAAAATACCTCTATGTGCCAGCAAAACAGTTCACAACCCTCACAGCCCAAGGCATATCTATTCTTTAAATGTTAACTTCTCTTGCTTGTGTTGCCCTCATTCACTTTTTTAATGTGTCAGTTTCTATTCTCCACTAACTCAATAATTGATAAACAGATTCAATTTTGAATCTTCAGCAAAGTCACCACATGTCCCAAATACATTCTGTCTGTGTTTGGGCCACACTCCACAGACTGATTTACCTCAAGGAGAGGAAACACAAGGCAATTAAAGAAAAAAGGCAAGCAGGCAAGGTCTTTCTGCTTTTGTGTTAATGGCCTTAAAGCAAAAATCTCAGCGCGTGCAGCACAAGAAACCCAGAAACGGGAGGTAAATGTAGCTGCATTTTAGAGTAGCATAGCTTGTACAGCACAAAACCAGAACCAACTCTTTGCTGACATTGCAGCATCTCTTTCCTATAGAAGGAAATAATAAAAAAGGGGTTTATGCATAAACACAATAGGTTGAGGCTGCATTGGCATGGCTAAATTGTGCCTGGATTTTATTCTGCAAACCTTTTCCATTAACATTTCTGTCGGGAAAGCTAACTCTTGAAAGATGTAATGAACCATCTGACTTTAATTTGGTTGTAGAACAAGGGGTTACTCTCTGGATGCTGCACAGCCAAGCTCTGAGCTACACCCAGCTCTGTTTCCTTATACAGAGCATGACGAGTGCTCCAGCACAAGCAGCACGTGGGAAAGCAGCAATCCTCAGCCTTGCTTTAAGCAAATTAAAGTGGCTTTGGAACAGTAAGGATTTGCTCTGTGACAAAGATTTGACTCTCCTCGTCATCATTTTGTCCCCAGCTCCTCCAGCCCAACTGTTGCACAGACAAGTGCTCACACGGCCTTTCTCTTTGTTCCTCCCCTCCATGCAGATTCTGCTTCTCCACCCTCCCCAGTCACTACCTTCATTTGGCATCTCCAGCTGTTCCTAAATGTTTGCTCAGCCCTGCACAAACCCTGCTGTTTATGTCATTTCAGCTCCTGTCCGAGATAACACACACGAGATCCTATGGGACATCTTAGACTTGTTCTGCATTTTCCACAGGATTATACTCTGGCAGAGCACCCTGGTTGAGTCCTTTAGTGCTGCTTGGGATTCCAGTCTGAGAAAGCTCCACAGAGAGGGGGAACTGCAACCATAATTGACCCACACCCAGAAAAAACATTAAGACATGCTGGGAAATCACAGTGGAACTGCAGAGGCTGATCCCTCTGCTACAAAACCCTGTTTGTCCAGTGGCTTTGGGGCTCCCTGCCTGCTGGCCAGCCACAGCAGAGCTCAGGGCCAGCTGAGACTTGTCAAGAAAACAAGGCAAAGAGACGGGGAGGAGCCTCAGCTGGGCTTTTCTGTTTATACCCTGTCTCTGCTTATTAAGTCTTTACAGAGGAAATACAATGTCTGCCCTTCACTGCAATTCCTGAGCGTTTTTGAATGTCTCTCATTCCCAACATGTGGCTGAATTAGTCAGCACATGGTAGTTGCCCAACGAGGTATTACTGCTGCTGCTCTTCCAGCATGAAATGGGTCTTAACAAAGGTTTAGACATTTGGCTTGCACTTTTCCATGCCCAAACAGATGTACACATCCTCTGCATCGAAGGAGGACCAGCACTGGCACTGCATCTGCTCTGCAGGGACTTTTGGGGAGCTCTTGCTCGTGGCATTCTGGAAAAACCCAGGTGCTTCTGTGTCCAGAATTCCCAGTACTTAGGCCACAACGGCTTTAGCTTTGCTGTATGTAAAGATGCCAACACAGAGGTACCTCAGCACCCACAGTGCTCCCACATTTGCCCTTGAATGTGGAAAAATCCCACCTGCCCTTGTGACACAGACACCTCTTTGAGGAAGGAGCCTGGGCTTCATCTGCCCTGGGTCAGTGATGTGGTGTGTCCTGAAAGGGCAGCTGGGATAGCTGCTGGAGGCTGCTGAGCCAGCTGGGGCCTGGCCATGCGGCACGTGAGTGTGGTGTGATAATGGCACGAGGTGCTGGCTTGGTGGCCCCTGCCATGGCCACAACGACACCTCTGCAGACCCATTCAGGGAATGGACAGCTGTTTTAGCCAAGGGATTGCTCCTACTTTCGCTCCTCTGCAGCCAAGAGACCAGGCCTGGCCAAAAAGGTTGCTGCAAAACTCACTAGAGATCTGACTCCTGGGAACATGCTGTCGCCATATGGTCTCCACATTAATAACACCAAACAAGTGCTTCATAAACAGTGCTCTAACAACAAATACCAGAGGAATTAATAATAATCTTGCTATTATTTTCTAATGTTCTCGCTTTATTAAGAACATTTATGCTGTCTGAATGAGCTCTTCCGGAAGAACAACATCTGGCAGCCACATGAATACCTGATGAAATCCATACGATCCCTGGTATCTGATAAATTTATGGCCAGAACGGCAGCGGTTTGTGCCCGCCTGGCTCACAGTAACAGTGCCTTTCTCTCTCGTTCTAGGTCATAACGTAATGCCCACGCTGTTCTACACTCTGACTGTAGCTTTTTTGATCGGCACACAGGCAGCTCCCAAGGCAGAGGACGATGCTCCACTGGAGTATCCTGCAGAACACTCCCTGCTCAATACCCGGAGCCACCGACCCCAGCTTGCCCAGGCAGCTCCGCAGACATCCCACGGCCACGCCGCGTGGAGCCTCGGCAGGAGAGAAGCCGTGAACATCACCGTGGACCCCAAAATTTTTAGGAAGCGGCGTTTCCGGTCCCCCCGGGTGCTGTTCAGCACGCAGCCCCCGCCGGTGGCCGGGCAGGGGCGGAATTTGGGATTTCTCAGCAGCGCGGGGGCTCTCAACAGGACTGCCAGGAGCAGGAGGAGCACTCACCCCGTGCTGCACCGCGGGGAGTTCTCGGTGTGCGACAGCGTCAGCATGTGGGTCGGGGACAAAACCACGGCCACCGACATCAAGGGCAAGGAGGTGACGGTGCTGGGCGAGGTCAACATCAACAACAACGTCTTCAAGCAGTACTTTTTCGAGACCAAGTGCAGGGACCCCAAGCCGGTGTCGGGCGGGTGCCGCGGCATCGACGCCAAGCACTGGAACTCGTACTGCACCACCACCCACACCTTCGTCAAGGCCCTGACCATGGAGGGCAAGCAGGCGGCCTGGAGGTTCATCCGCATCGACACCGCCTGTGTCTGCGTGCTCAGCAGGAAGGCGGCGCGGCCCTGAGCCTGCCTGGCACCCTCCGACCCCCCTACCTCAGCCTGTAAATTATTTTAAGTTATAAAGGACTGCATGGTATATTTATAGTTTATACAGTACAGAAAGAACCTCATTATTTATTAAACTCTTTTGGAAACCTTTGGTGTTTTGTAAGTTATTTAATGGCAGGGCTCTTGAAAATATGTGTTCGGTTTAGTCTCATTCACCTCTGCAGCTCTGAAGTGTTCACAAGGCCATTGAACAAGCTTTCTGCAAAGAGAAAATATTTTCCACACAGTTTTCACAGATATTCCTCTCTTCCACAACAAAATTTCCCTCAGAAAACCTGCCAGTTTATTGTAGATTTGTTTTAAATTGCAATTTTTTTGTCCAAAATTTTTTGTCCAACCAAGAGACCGAAAAGAACTTTCTAAACTTGCTCCCAGTGTTACTAATTATCCATAAAGGTATTAATAATATATAATTAATCATCTTAGTCCTGAAGTCCTGGTAGAAACACTAGTTCCTCATTGCTGCCAGATCAATTTCTAAGTAAGACCTTTAGTCCATATTTTAAAATTGCCAAACTATTTTCATTGCAATAATAATCCATTCTGAACATTTGTCTGCACAAGAGTAGAATCTCAAAGCGTGTATTTTTGTGTTCAAATGGTATTTTACAGCTCATTACTTCAGAGCTATATTAGAGTGATGGGATTACAAATGTCAATATAGTCTTATAAAATAAAAAAGTTCACATGCCTTATAACCCAAATTTGATCATTTACTCAAGCCAGTATTCTGGTAATGGGGACCTGCCATAAGAGCAAGTCTTTTCATGCATGACAGAATAAAATAAAAAAATAAATATTAAAAAAATGTATTAAAAGAAACCACTGAGGTTGTGTTTTAGCAAGGACCACAATAACCCTGTGCTCAAAATTTCTGCATGTTGGGGACATCGACCTCCAGAAATACCCAGCGGAGCCCCAGGCCTGTGCTGGGCGTTTCACTGCACACTCCAAAAGCTGCAGATCCTCTCGTTGTTTCCCTTGGAAGAGCAGCTGTTCTCCATTGCAGAAACTGTTTCAAAACAAATACCATCAAGGTTTTTCAGCGTGGTCCCTTCCAAATCCTAGAGGGCACAGCCACCCTTGCCTTCCCTCCCGCACGGTTCTTGCTTTAATGCAAAAAGCAGAGCTGACGTTTGCTTTCTCCACGTAAGCAGCACAGCAGGGCAGCAAATCTCCAGAGAAAACGTGCTGGGGTAGAGCAGCGCTAGTGGGATTAACCCAGCCCAGGCAGGAGGTGCTTCCTGGTGGGGCAGTGCCAGTCTGGGTGACGTGGAAGGCACAGACACCACTCCTGACCATCACTGCTGTGCCGCTTTTCACCCCTCTCTGATAAGTTTATATGACATGGTGCAGCAATGTCCCAGTGAGAATGTTTGGCTCTCTCCAGAAAAATGTATTTGCAATACTTTCGTGAATAATCACTTATCTGAAAGGTTGAGGAGAAGGCAGACTCCTGACTGTCCTGATCCTCCAAATAACGACTTGCTCTGGAGCAGGGAAGGAGCAAGGAAGGCTCAGGGTGCTTTGAGTGCAATCACAGAGGGTCCAGATGCCCTGACACAGCAGCAGAACACAGGAGCAGGGAAAACCACCTCCCTGTCATCCTCACAGGAGGGATGGAGGGACATCAGGGACACACTGTGTTCTGAGGCAAAGGGAAAAATATGGAATTGGAGCAGGGTGTGCTCCAATTCCATATTTAAAGCCATGGAGCACAGTAACAAATTGCTGTAGAACTGTTTTCCAGATCTGACACAATGGGACTGCAGAAAAATGGAGCTGCTGCTCATTCAGGACTCCCAGGTTTATGGACACTGACATTATTTTACCACTGACATAAGAGAATTGCAATTGAAAGTGTCTTCTGAATGCCTTTGGTAATTCCAAACATGTGTAAGACTTGGCATTTCTTCAAAAGCCCGGAAGTGATGCCTTTCTTCCTCAGGAAAGCTGGAGAGGGACTTTTGATAAGGACACTTGGTGATAGGACAAGGAGGAATGGCTTTAAACTGAAGGGAGGTAGATTTAAATGGAATATTGGGAAGGAATTCCTCCCTGTGAGGACGGGGAGGCCCTGGCACAGGGTGCCCAGAGAAGCTGTGCTGCCCCTGGATCCCTGGCAGTGTCCAAGGCCAGGTTGGACAGGACTTGGAGCAACCAGGGACAGTGGAAAGTGTCCCTGCCCATGGCAGGGGGTGGAACAAAATGATCGTAAAGGTTCCTTCCAGCCCAAACCAGTCTGGGATTCCATGATCATTAAGGAATCTTGGGAGCTGCCATTCCTTCCACAGACTGATGGCAATTACAGATCACACCAAGAGGTCACACAGCAGAGCAGAGGGGGAAATCTGCTTGTTGATGTGACTTTAAAAGAAGAAGAAAACCATTTCAGGATTCAACTGCTCCGCAAGAACTTGCTGGGTTCTGAGCAAGATCTCGGGTGATCAAACCTCACCCACAACTGCCAGAGAAAGGGTGAGGGACTGAAGGGCCAGGTGACATCACAGCTCAACTCACGCTGCCAAAATGCTGCCAAAATGCTGCCAAAATGCTACCAAAATCAGCTTCTTCTGCTTTGGTTCTCCTGTATCCAAGGAGTAACAGGACCATCCATCCTGGGATAAGTTACTTTCATTTGTGAAAGCTGCGTTAGAATCTGTATGATGAGGCAAGACTGGAGTTCAGCATGGAGAATGGACTTGTTGCCCTGCTCAGCTTTTTGTGGAAGGTGACAAGAAGTGTCAAACCTGTGAGGAAGGATCTCTACAGACCAACTTTGTTCAACATTAACTGCTTGCTCACAGCACTCTGCATTTCCCCAGAGTGTCCCCACAGCTTTTCCACTGCTTTGGAAACAAATGCTACTCACTATGTGCTGAATTCTCTTCTGACTATTTAAGAAGTCTACCAGTTTTAATTATATATATAAGCATGATAACCAACTGCTTCCCTAAAGATGAAGTGCCTGCATTTCTTCTTAAAGCCCTACTTCTAAATATAAGGACTGAACACAATTATGGGTAAGAAAAAGGAAAGCTACTTCATCTAAAATAAGATCAACTCGAGTGACTGTTAAGAAGCAGTTTTACTGGAAGAATTGCACAGTCACTATTACAAGAATTTGAAATTCTCTTCTCCAAGGAAAGAAAAGCAATATTTCTTATATTACTTACTTATTTACTTATAATTATATATAATTGAAATATATTTACTTATATTTCAAAAGTAAATCAGATCAATTTGGTTTCACCTTTGGCCTAATGCCACACGCCTGACACCCACAATTTCACTCCTGCTCAGCGGGTCTGACTCAGGAGTGGAGGTTAACTTTCGCCTGGAGGAAAACAGATCAATCTCTAGAGATATGGATCATAATCAGTTTCCATCCCCCAGCATGGGACTCATCCTCTCATCACTGCTGTTATTAGTTTGGTGGGGCTTTTTGTTGAGAGGGGTGCGGGAGGTGGCAACAACAGGTCTGAAAGCTCCCAGGTTACTCAGTCATTGCTGCTGCCGAGTGGATGCCAAGAGCCAGGAATGCCACAAAGCCATTCCAACGCCTACACCTGCAACCAGGCTGCACCGCGTCGGGCCTGGGTGATTATTTGCACTTCAGCTGCAATACAGACAGGACATGTTGACATTGACAGAGAAGAGATGGTTTACATAACAGTCGTGCTTTCTCCCAGTTCCTTTCATCCCTAACATGACACTGCTGCTCCACTCTAATCCCTTGTTCAAACACGATTAAAGAGCAGCCACACCCTTGCCAGCTCTTCCTTAGTAAGCAGCACCTTTCATGAGAGCAATTACAACCACTCGGAGAATTTACTTGCAGGGTTTGGAATCACTGTGCGTTGCGTTTTCACTTTTCTCAGTCTGTTTTCCTGAGGAATTCTCTGCTCTGGAGAAGTTGAGTCTCTGTGCCTACAATGTTCTGAAATGTCATCTCCAGCCTGATACAAATCATTGGACCTGACAGGCAACCCTGAATCCCTTGGTCAGTAAAACCGTCAAGGATTGCACATTGACACTTCAGTATCACCCTTCAACCAAGCTGCTTTAGGACGTGAAAAGGAATTAGCAAAATCTGAGGAACACTGAATGTAGCACAAAGCAGAACATAATATGGAAAAACCACTATGCAGCAGTTTAATACAGAAACGGTCCAGCAGAATTTATGGCACAGGGCTGAAATTAAGAAAATACAAGACAGAACTATCCAGCTTCTAATCTGACCAAGAGACAGCATCTATTGGTTTTAGACAGCAGAAGGGAATCATGGCAGAACCAGTACCTCGTTAGAAAAATGGATGTTCTTTGGTTTGGTTGGTGTTAAAGAGGAACAGAAGATCTCCTCTTTGTATGTGCCAAATTTTACAGCAGATTCCAGGCACTGGCCTCAAATTACCAGATAAAATATTTAGTACTTAATCTCCCGGTGATAACTGTGCCTGCAATGACTGGTTTTACTTCAACAAATAAAGTGGCTGGGATGGAGTAAGAGGTTTTTCTGTTGTGTTTCTGACCAACTGTTCTGGAGGCCAAATTTTTCTCGCTTTACACAAAAGAAAAAAAGCAACTAACAACTCGAAATTGCTCCTGTTTAAATCAGTAAAACGGATTTCTGCTTTAAATGCAAATGGCTTTTTCTTTTGAAGCATTGCTTAGGCACACATGGCTTTTAAATAGAATATTGCCAGCCAGCTCCAGCACAAACCGCAGCAGTGGTGCGCAGCTTGGGTGCCTGCGTGGAGGCTCCTTCTGCCTGGAAAAGGCAAGCCTGTACTGAGTGCACTGACTCATGGACTGCCTCTTTTTTTATCGTTGCCTCTATTTCCATAATCCAGCGCACACAGTGGTCCCTGTCAGGCATTTAGCAAGATCTTGCCCTCGGGGTTGTGATCTGACCGTGATCAGTGCGGGGTGACTCACCCAGCTGGGAGCTCTGCAATAACCTCAGCCCAGGTAATACCTTTAGCCTCAGATGAACACAGATGCTCGTGGCACCTCTGTGAGAAACACATCTGCTGTTGTTACTGATCAGATGTATCCTCTGGGGATTTTGTTCCGTTTCCCTTTTTCCTCTTGAATCATTGATTTGGTTACATTCCAATTCTACTGCAAGGAGTTCCAACTCTGAGAACAAGTTTAGCTGTGGCAGGAAGGAAGGAGTGTGCACAACCCCAATTCCCCAGTGACAGCTCTATTAAGCAATAAATAACAAGCCTTTTATTACAGGTTCTAATTAGAACAGGGCTTGTCTGATTTAGGAGCTAAACTGAGCATTCATTCCAGAATTCAGTTTGATCTGTTGCAGTAACATTCAAGCTCTGTTTGTTTTCTTTTTGGATTGATGATGCACAGTAAGGAAAGGGAAGGGAAGCTGTTCATGTCACCAGCTGCAAAGGACTGCTTTGGTTCTAGGCTCTTCACAGAGACTGGAGCCCAAATTTCTGAAAACATGAGCATTCCAAGCCTTTAGACACCATGAGAAGACACTTTAATCGGGGTGGAACATGCTGGACATAGGAAGGAGCTGCTCAACAGGAAAATAACAAAATAGTGTGTTCAGTTTGCCAGTGTCCACTATATCAAACCTATAAATGCAAACAACGAGTTTTTATTCTGTTTTCTCACACAAGGTTCAGAATACTTTTCAGAAAGCCATGAAGAACATTCTCCTATTAAGGTAGTCAAAAACAAAGTAGACAGATTTTGCACCAATTTTTCAAGAGCTTTTATGTCACTGACAACAATTATAAGAAATTTTTAGCCACAAATATTGTTTAGCAAACAGCAAAACTGGAGGCTTTGTTAAAAATATTCTGAAATGGAACAGCTGTAATGAGCTAAAATGAAGAAGTGAAGGTGACCAGAATGCAAATTATGTGAAAAGTCCCTTGTCCTCCATTAACTTCCTAAGACTATAAATCAGAATAGACAAGGAGACAGATTTTGAAATCATATCTATAAATTTAGATAATTAGTAGCACAGGAAAAGCAGTATCTAATGGGAAAGTGCTGTTCTAAACTGGGACTGTTTACTGGACAATGATGGAAGCCCAGTTCTCTCGTTCTAGAAAGTCAAGAGTTCTTGAAGTTCCCTTTCAAAGTGCACTCCCAAAGCAGATCCCTGAAGCCAAAGACAACAAACTCGGCCAGGGTTATTGTTAGGCTGAAGCAAACAACTTCAGAGCTGTGTGACTGCAGCGAGCTGTGAGCCCAGAGCAAGCAGAGCAGCCAGGCAGCACCAGCAGGCAGATCCTGCAGTCCTTTGCCAGCTACAGGGTTAGCATTGCCACACAACTGTGTCACTGAGCTGCAGGAAAACCTTTTGCCACAAGGCCGTGAGCTGATGCAGAACAGCCACGTATGACAGACAACATCTTCTTGCTCCACCCTGGCCACGTCAGTGCAGTGACCTCCACAGAATGCAGCTCATTATGCATTGATGGGATTGATACAATTAGTGACTAATTGCTGACATAGGAAAGAGAAAAAATAATAAAACATTTGGTTTACTTGCTCTCGACAACCTTCTGTTGGAGTTTTCATGCAGCTGCAGTAAGAGAACACTCAGAGCCAGGAGAACTGTGGCAATAAAGCTCTGGGGAAAGTTAAAGGATTTTTGCTCGTCCTGAGTGGAATCAGTTAGTCTGATTGTAATTTCCACAGCCAGCACAGGCAGGAGAGTGGAACTGGGAAAATTAAGGCCACACATTCCAGGAGGTGCGGATTCTGTATCAGCTCAGCACTGCTGACAAATGCTCCATTTTCATACAGTCACAGATTCATGGAATGGTTTGGGTTGGAAGGATCTTAAGGCCCATCCTATTCCACTCCTGCCATGGCAGGGACACCTTCCACTATCCCAGGTTGCTCCAAGCCCTGTCCAGCCTGGCCTTGGACACTGCTAGGGATCCAGGGGCAGCCACAGCTTCTCTGGGAAATCCATTCCAGCCCCTCACCACCCTCACGGGGAAGAATTTCTCCCTAGCATCTGATCTAAACCTACTCTTTGTCAGACTAAAACCATCCAATTAAGTTACATGAGATTTTTCTTTCTGAAATTGGAAGATGTGGTCCCCAGCAGCTCAATATAACCAACCTAAAAACTCCCTTCAAATTTGCACCTGAAATACTGAATTGCTTCTATTTCACCAATGTATTGAAGATACTACAGGTCCTAATTTTCTGATTTGTTTAAAAATAACCAAGACATTTATTTGGAGAAGTTAAGATACAGATTATCCTATCTACAATGAATTTGGGGCAAATTGAAAAAATAAAATTATTTATCTCATCTTCCCTAAACTCAGATCACCTTCAGCTTTATCAAACTGCTTAGACATTGTCTAATGTGAGTTAACAGATGATTCACTTGGTGATTAATAACTCCCAACACAGCTGTCATCTGCAGCAAGGCTTAAACACCGACCTCGGAACATCAAAGCCATGCAAGGGCAAACAGGGAGAATCAAATAAATAAACGAGATTTTTGCAAACTGGATCTGCTCTGGCTCCTTTAGCACTGGGCTGAATAATGATGTTGATGGTAATAGTTTATTCCTAATGTTCATAACAACCCATCATTCTTCAGACAGAGTATACAGCACTTATCTTCCCATCCATCAGCCAGCCCTGGGTTTGTGTTAACCAGTTGTAACAGGATCTCGTGTTTGAGCATCGGAGTGATTCAACAAACATTTCACACTGTCACTTTCTCAGCATTGCCCAGTTTCTGTTTTGATTTAGCCAATTATCTGCATCCCATTCTTATTTCTCTTTTACTTTCACAGACTATTTTTTTTTTGTGCTCAGGATCTCGCTTATTAATATTATTTTTAAAATGCTCCTCAACAGCAGCAGCTCTCATTCTATTTTTCCTGTTTCTCACAACACTCACCTACTTTGCATCTCATGCCATACTCATTCATATCCCATTTTGCTGCCTGTTTGTTTCTCAAATTGTCACCCAGAAGATGCTGTGACTGGTGACCATGCACAGAGTGGGTGTTCCATCAATCTGAGCCTTCAAGCCAGGTTTTATTCCTTCCCCAAAGGATCTTCTCTGTCAATACCCTCAAGTGAAATGGCAGCTGGAGGCAGGAGCACCCTGGCCAGTTTTAGCTGCTTATGATGAGGGAAGAAACACATTTTACCCTGCAGAGCTCCTGCACAACAGGCTGCAACAGCACCAGTGCTCCTGCCAGGATGCTTCTCTCCTCCCTGCCATCCAGCTGCCTCAGCTCTTTCCCTCAGGTGTGTATTAAATGCTGTTTTTCAACTCAAGCATCAGTTAGAGCTGGAGATAAACCCAACCTGCAGAGTGTTCAGAGCAACCCATGGAAATATTCCATTTCTTGGCCATTTGCCCCAGATGTGTGAGAGCTCTGCAATCCCTCCACTGCAAAATGGCTAAAGAGACCTCTCTGCAAGGCTGGGCCTTTCGACACCTTGGAGATGTGAGGAAGTTCCTACAGAGGAACTGAGCAATGTTTTGTTTATTCAGTTATTTATTTATCTGAGGCAGGACTGAAAATGAGCAAACCCTCATGCACTTATGGCATTTATGTTATGTTGCACATTGCCCTGGTAGTCTCCCTGTAGGTATCACGTCTCAAACATCACTGTAAAGCCCTAAAATTCTCTTTCAAAGAAAAAGTACATTTTTGAAAAGGCTTTTTCCTTGGTTTATTGAGGGGTTTTGTTTGTTTGTTTGATTAAATAAAGCAGCTACAAGGATAAAAAATGTTTCTGGGCTGACTCCAGTTGCTTTCCTGGCTTTTTTCCAGTGATGTTCAAATCAGAGGTTGTTCAAACTAGGAAACAGTAGTTTTGCCATTTACTCATACAAAAACTTGGGAGCTCTGGTATTTTTTTAGTACTCATTACTAACAGGGTTCAAGAGTACCCTCTCCTCCGTCATGTGGCTCTGGCTGTGCATAAACATTGCTTTGACCAATAGGGGCAAAATTAGATACTTCCCAGAATGATTTGCTGCATTCTCACGACAGTTGCGATCCCAGACTGGATTAGATCCAGTGGGAAAATGTTTAGACAAAGTCCTGCACCAGAGAACACTTCTGAGAGATGTGTCTGTGGTTTGCCTGGGACAGAAGGCAAGGTTACAGCCAGGCCTGGAGAAATGGCCTGTTGTGGGTGAGCCTGGGAGGGTTTTGTCTGTTCACAGGGCGGAAAAAAAATGGAGCATCCAGCAGATGTGCAGCTACGTTCATCTTCCTCCCTGTGAGGATGGTGAGGCACTGGATTGGATTTCCCTGAGAAGCTGTGGCTGCCCCATCCCTGGAAGTGTCCAAGGCCAGGTTGGAGCAACCTAGGATAGTGGAAGGTGTTGGGGTTGGAGCTGGATGAGCTTTAAGGTCCCTCTCAACCCGAACCACTCTGGGATTCTGTGATCTCTAACACCAACCATTTGGTTCAGCTCTGTATTTCTCAACTGTCATGAAATGGAAACCAGAAAAAGGAAGAAGGTCCACAGGGAAATCAGAAAAGGAAGGTATTACTCAAACCTCTCTTCAAACACTCTCTCCTGACCCGTTAGATTTCAGGAAGTCTTTAGGAAATATTTAGCTAAAGACTACTCCTCATTCAGTGATCCAGCAGGAGAGATAAGCATATCAGGACTGAGAGCTGCAAAGTGCAAATGCAGCATGAAATTGGAAGCAGGAAAATGGTCTTAGCACCTCCACTGTGCTGCAGCAGGCAGAGCTTAACCAGCCTCTGAGGCCTTAAAAACTTAAGCCCCTACTCATTTCTTCTCATCAACTCATTTGGAGCAACTTTTCCTATCAGGTGCTTGGGTTTTTTTTTTTTCTCCTTCCTATTGGTTCCCCTTTCTTCTATGAGAGTAGTTTGGACTCATTCAGCTTGCAGATTCCACTCCAGGCAGTGGAGTTGTAATGATTCTCATTCAAAACATTTCTCTCTCAAAGGCATTTCTGCCTTTGCCTTCCCTTTGAATGAAGATTGTGCAACCTGCATAGTTTTGCCTTTTTAGCCCCTTTGAGTGAGTTTTATCAATTTTTGTTCCTCACTGATCCAGCAGATTGGTCTGAGTAGCAGTTACTATGTGCACACATCCACACAACACAGAAAGGGTGAATTATGTCTGTAAATCTGACACACACACTGTTAGAAGTTCATTTAACCTGCATTCCTGCAGTCATATTGTGACAGCATGCTTAGGAATAGATTTCCTGACTCAGGTGACACCATCATTCAGCTTTTCTTACCCTCTTTGATTGCTGGAATATCACCTAAAGCTGTTTAGAAGACAGAAGATGTGTGAAATTGAAATCACCTGGAGACAGCTTCTTGTCTGCCACTGATGACAGGTAACATTACAAGAACTAATTTGTTCTTATTCTTAAATTCCTGTTACTTTCATTCACATCATTGCTGTGAAGGCACAGAAGATCCTTTGTCAAGCAGAGTCCAATCAACAGCAAAAGATAAACAGAATATGCAGAAATGACTGAGTAGTGCTTCAACTGTATGTCCTTCACTTTATGTTTATTCTTAGTGTTTAAATTGCCTTCCTTTCTAAGCCAGAGGTCAGAGTGAAATTTCTTTTATTTATTTTCCCAGTGTGATGAAGCAGCAGAACACGATGATGCTCCTCTGTTAATTGGCACTGCAGAGAGGCTCAGGCTCCAGCTGAGGGGTGGTTTGGAGCAGTAAGAGAGCAAAGCTGAGCCCACTGCTCTCAACCTGAGAACCTGGGAACTGGGGTGCCTTTGGGACAGTCTGGTCCATGAAAGAGGGGGAAAACTTCAAGGTTCTTGGTTCATTTTATCAGGGTGGGAAAAGAAAATAGGAAAAAAGCAGAGATAAGAAATAGAGGACCTCTGAGCCAACAGCAGCAAACCCTCAAACTTTCTGAACCTTGTCAAAACCAGCTCCTTTTAGGACCTCAACAGGATTTTGATATTACTGTAAAAGTATCTGTGCCTCTATTTAGCCTCTTCCTTTACAAATGTAAGGCACTGAGGGAGCTAGGAATGAGCAAGGATTCAAACAAACATTTCAGCCTCCTGTATGGCACCTCACCACCCAAACTGTCAGCCCTGCAAGCAGCTTGAGGACACACCAGAGTTACCAGGAGTCTGGGAAACCCTAGCTGGGAAAGACAAATGCACTTCAGTGGTGGAAAAAGGTCAGCAGTTCAGTCTCATCTGAATTTTGCAGGACACAGCAATGTACATTCAAACAAAGCTGCTGTGGCAGGAGGCAAAGTGCTACAGAAAGTAAAGGACAGACTACTCCTCTCCATCCTCCCTGCCATGGCTGGAATATACAGAATTTATCGTTGTACTCATCCCTCATCATGGGCTGCATGTTTCCTGTACCATTATCAGCATATTCCATAGGCCTTGCATCCCTCTTTCCCTTCCCTTAACTTTTCACCATCTTTTAATCTATAAATACCATTTAAGTTCATATTTCAAAAGCACACAGGCTCTTGGCCTCTAGAAAATCTCCAAAAAATCACCTTTACTTCCCACAATGTAGACCCAGAGCATCCAAAGTCTGTTTGCTTGTTATATTAATAGAATTCAGAAAATTGCTCTACAACATTCCTAAAAAAGAGAATCAGCCAAAGTTAGACTTGGCATCTGCACAAGTCTCAGTTATTTTTTGGAATACTTTGACAACACCCTTATGTTATTGTCTCTGGGTTCATTTTTCTGCTCATGTATTCCCCAAAGAAGGAAAGAATGGTATTCCTGTTCTCTGAATAAGGACACATCTTGCTTGTCAGAGTGATTTCATTATTTATTTTCCCTTCTCCTTCTTGAACTGTTGGATCTTCAGATCAGGAGGTTTCAGGTCTTTCTGACTCTTGCTCTTCACAGAGTCATCCTACTGCCTCCAGTTAAGAAATGAGAACAGAATTTTACCTGCAGAGCAGACACCTTCAATTATTGTCCTTTCAGCTGGATCCTGCAGGGAGAACTTTTGGAGAGCAGAGAAAACCCATTAGGTTCCTAACTCTGATTTAGTGACACAGAAAACCTGAGCTATTCAGTGCTGGCACAGTGGCAAAGCCCCAGCTCCACAGGCTCCACTTGGCTTCTCCTGGGTGCACCTAGGGACAAAATAAAGGTGTAGCATGAATGAGGTGACTCCTCCAAAGCTGCTTCTGAAGGAACCCTGCAGTCAATTGAGAACATTTTCATTTTCTTTCTTCCATTTGATCTTCTCTGCAACATATTTTTCATATTATTCCTCACATTTTACTTCCATCTGGTTTCAGCTTTTGATTAGAAACTTGGAAGCTCAGCTTTAACAGCTCAGTGCAGAGACCTGAGCCGCTTCCAGCCATATTCCTCCTTGGAGGAGCTTAATTCAGCCGTATGGTTCTTTTTACTGGGGCTGTATCCTCAGTAAATAGTTTGCAACTCTTGGAAAGAGCAAAAACCCTTGCAAACAGAGGAGGGGTTTGTTATCCTGGAAGAAACAAAAGCTGCAAGACAGATGATAGTGATTGAACAATATTTGCTATGCAAAGTGGCATTTATAGGGAAGCTGTGAAGTGCCAGGTTTAGCAGACAGGACTCAATACACATTTAATGTTGGTGAAATCTCACCAGTAACACAGGACCAAGAGTACCATGATATCTGAACTCAGCTCAGAATTCACTGCAGCCACCAAAAACTGACACTGAAGTTACTGCTCAGAAAAAAAAATTTAAAATGTTATTGTTTTGATGGGGTTGTAAATTGTAGAACCACTGAATAGTTTTGGTTAGAGGAGACCTTAAAGCTCATCCAGTTCCACACCCTGCCATGTGCAGGGACACCTTCCACTATCCCAGGTTGCTCCAAGCCCTGTCCAGCCTGGCCTTGGACACTCCCAGGGATCCAGGGGCAGCCACAGCTTCTCTGGGCACTCTGTGCCAGGGCCTGCCCACCCTCACAGGGAAGGATTTCTTCCTAACATCTGATCTAAACCCACCCTATCCATGTCCCTGGGCATGATCAGGAGAAACTGGCAGTCATCAGCTTGGTGGATGGTTCCATTTTCACCACTAAGAGAATCATCTTTACCTTAGAAGCATTAAAACATCCTGAGGAAGAATAAATCTGTGTCTCCCCAAGTGTTTGCAACAGGGCATGACTGGGACACACAACAGGCACAGACACCCAGCAGAGATGTGGGTGGGAAGACAAAGTGGGGATTTGGGAATGGTGATCCTCCCACAACACCTCAATGCCAGCAGAAGTGCTTCATTCTCAAGGACCTGTGAAAGTCACCAAAAAAAGCCACATAAAGGCCAACATCAGAGGCACCCGAAATGCTTGATTGCCACCATCTTCTGAACAGCACCAGGAATTTGCCGAGGCATCCTGAATCACCACCTTCCACAAGCATCCATGAGAAGTTACCTACCGGGCCTGCAGGCATTCAACTACTAAGAATCAGGGAAATGGCTCTGGATTTCCCACATTTCTGAGCAATCAATCAGGACAGCTAAAGAAAGACAGAAAGCAGGATTCTAATCACAAAGCTGTGAAGGAGCAAGTTTCCAGATTCATCCAGCTTTTGTCACTTGGATTTTTTTTTCTGCATTCTAAGCTTTTTTCCTCCATTCTGATACCACCTCATCTGGGCTGTGCTTTTATAATATTCTTTGCTGTATCTGCAGAGTTCACAGTAAAGACTTGAGCCATATGTAGGACATATGCAGGAGATACCCTGGAACGATCTCATGTTTACAGCTCAAAGAAGGATCAGAGAGCTGAAAGTTGGTCTGGGTTGTCCCCTAGTGGTCCCCACCTTTCCTGGGGAGAACCCAGAGGGGCTGTGAGTGCTGACTGCGGTGGTCACCCACAAACTGTAAATTGTCTACACTAACCAGGGGTTGCCTCCTTCCCTGCAGCATTTTCTGCTCAGCTCGCAGAATCTCCCAAATTCCTCACTGCAGACCTTACCTGCCGTTTGCTCCCAAAGCTGCCCCTGTGATGATGATTATTCCTATACAAATCCATGATATGATTAAGTTATAGCTACTCTTTTAGAGGCTCTCCCCAATCTGGCATTTATAATTCCAGTTCTGTCCTCCCCCATTCTGGCATCGTTTTACAGCTTTGTTGTCATTTATAAATTCCCGACAGAGTTGCCATTATATTGTCCAGGTTATGTAAAAGAAAATATTTGCCATCACAGCATTAGTTGTCATTTACCCCACAGCTTCATCTCATGAGCTTTAAGAAGTACAAAGAACTGGCGCAGGTTATTTTACCAAAAACACCCAAGGAAAAATACTGATTTCCCAGAAACTTCTCACAGATCTTTGCTCACATTTCTTTTGTTTTATTCAGCTATGCAATTTAGTGAAACAACTCCATATCTAAAATCTGAAATGCTGCTTTTGCACTAACAGGTCAAAATTTTGAGTCTAGATCTGCTGCCAACTCTGCCCATGCACAATTTTTTAAATTTACCTCTTGTCCAATCAAGTCATATGACATCACATAGGCTTTCCTCCTGCATGTTTTTCCACATTCAGAGCACTGTTTTGTAATTTAATTGGAAAGTTGATAGTTCCAGACATCCTAAATCTCTACACAGTCATCTCCTCCATGTTTGACCTCAGCAACTGGAGGTTTTACCAAGAGCTTCAAACCCAGGGGAGAAGCTTTTGCTCTAATTCCTTCCTTTCTGCCTCAATCAACCCCCAGCTCCACGTGCATCCCAGCAGTTTGGGTCAGACTCACATTCATTGTCCATTGTTCTGTTCTTCTTCCTCACTTCTCTTTCCCTTTCCATATTCTGAGCCTCTCTGATGCAATCTCAGCTGTTTTGCTAAGCACGCTCCTGTCAGGCCACACATGCAGCAGCACAGGAAGCCCAGAAGAAACTGTGGTATTATGTGGCTCAAGTGCAATTAACTGAAGGATTGTCATGGGAACAATCTAATTTAAGCTAAAGAACAAAATCATTAGCCCCAGAATTTCACTGAACTTTCACTTCTGTTCTCTCTTCCACCCAAAAACACTAAGGAAGGAGGGAGTCCACCAAAAACTTCAAGTCATGGTATTTGCTTAAAAAACCTCAACATAAAATTAATTAGAAGACCCAACAACAACAACAACAAAATATATTTGCAAAAAAACCTCCATTTAGCAGGAGGAAAGGAATTTCTTCTTATTCCAGGCACAAATCTACTCAGTTTTAAAGGATTTTCTCCTTTTAGAGAGACATTTATTCTCCTTTTAGTGTTCCCCTGTACACAGCACTGAAATCATCCAGGAGGGTACTACAGTAGAACTCCTTTTATTATCCATGTGCTCTAAATTCTGATTATAACTCAACTGCAAAAAATCCCCTTCAAGATACTTCAAAGAGGAGCTTTACAAAAGTGATAAAAATGGAAGGATTTGGGTGCTCAGTGTTTCTAGTGGTGCTCTTATGCCATGGATATCCAGGATATCCATGGAAAGCATGGCAAGATTAGATCAATATGTCAGTAGTAAAAAATAGATCTGTGCCTCCATCCACTCTAACAAACTCAGGTTTTGCACTGATCTTATTAACAGGTTCCAAGCATAACCCAATAATACTCCAAAAAGCAAACCCAGCATCTGCCATGGGACATTGTCCCCTTCTCCTCACCCACGGGAACACAGATGGAATTTCTCGTGCTCCACTCCTTGCCTCCTTGCTGCTGGAGCCAGATCAAAAGAGCACACCTGGCATGTGAATGGAATGCAGGGAGGTCTGAGGTGGCTTCTGGATCCTGTGAGGGCTTGTCCAGCAGCCCTCAGCCAGCTCTCACAAGGGTTTTTCCTCTCCACACAGCTCGTCCTCGCTGCAAGGACGTGCTGCACGTGTCAGCCTGTCAACAAACGTGTCCCACCTGACTGCTGGCAGCAGGAAAGCCCCCAGGTGCCTGGGTGTTCATGAGGAAACTCATTCTGAAAGCCACAAGTGGTAGGTCAGCAATTCAACTGTAGTTTTTGAAGAGTTGCTGCAGGTGGGGTCTCAGGAAAGAAAAGATGAGAGGCTGAGGAACAGCCAACACAGACAGAAAGGTCACAAAACTGACCAGCAATTCCCTGTGACTGGGGGAGTGCAATCCACAAAAAATGAGTGTTCCACAGTACACACAAAGAATCCAGTCCTTCAGAAGAAACCTGACTTACCAGAAAGTGTGTAAATTGCCCAGAAATTTAATTGCAGCTCGTAGCTTCGTTTCAGTGATGACTGAGTGAAGCTGCTGCGAGTTGGAGTTTGGTTGTGGCTGTCAGGGCAAAAGGAGAATTGATTCAAACTCAGCCCCTCGAGTGTGTCCTGCTTCAGAGACAGCCAGTTCTCGAGCAGAGTTTGTTTTACAAACACATTATGGTCACCTGCAGGAAATTAATGGTCAGTGGCGCTGTGAAGCAGCGCCTCAGCCTGCCAGGCTCTGCACAGGCAGAGAAGGTGCCCAGGAGCTCCTCTGCCAGGACGGGCTCCAGGACCTTGAAAGGTGGGGCCAGCAGCAAAGGTAGGGAGGCCTTGATCCCTGAGAGATCAGAGAATCATTTATTCAGTTGGAAAAGCCTTTTATTATCAAGTCCAACCATTCCCCCAGCACTGCCATGTTCACCACAAACCCACATCCCCAAGTGCCACATCCACATGACTTCTGAACACTTCCAGGGATGGTGATTCCACCACTGCCCTGGGCAGTGTCTGATCACTATTTCAGTGAAGAAATTTTCCCCAATATCCAACCTAAACTTCCCCTGGCACAGCTTGAGGCCTCTTCCCCTGCTGAGCCTCCTTTTCTCCAGCTAAACGCACTCAAACTTCTGGGTGTATTTTCCACACTGGGAACCAGATCTGCATTTTAATTTTTTTTAACCAAACCTCTGAAAGCAGTGAGGCCTGCACTATCCTTCTAGTGTTCAGTATTTATTATGGACACTTTACAGAAGGGCTGTCAAGTGCTGTTGGTTCCATTCCCACAAAATCAATCATTTTAGGGCACCACATCCCAAATGGGGAGAGGATAGAACTGGAGCAACACCAGTAGAGTGGGAGCAAACTCCAAAGAGCAGCTCAGCTCTCCAGACATTTGTTCTGCTTCAGACTGGATTTTCTTTGGAACTCCCAAAATATCCCACATTTCTGTGGCTGATCCATGTACAAAGGCAAAACACTATTGCAATCAATCAACAATTTTTTGTTCAATCAATCAACACTATTTCCTCCTAATCGCTCACAGTACCTACAAAGCAAAATTTAGACCTCGAAATTCACACCTATTTCCCCACATTAGGCTGCTGGGGGAAATCACTGATTGTTCTGCCAACCTGATCCTGGATAAATCCTGGTAATTCCCATGTTCAGTTCAGCACTTGCTGCTTCTGGATAAGCATCCTCCCACCCTGACCTTTACCTACTGGGGAGAAGCAGCTCAAGTGCCCTCTAGTGTGGTTTCAGAACATCTAGTCCATGCTTTTCCCAAGTTTTTGGTACGAAATGAGAGGGTTTGTCTATGGTTTGAAGTATTTTCCATAGGTCCATAGAACTTCATATATATTTCCTTCATGACTTAAGCCACTGTGAAAAACAGGTTGACTGCAAAATTGATGGTGATTGTGATTTTTTTATAAAATTGCTGAATGACAGTTATGCCTACTTTCACTTTACCCCCGAAACAGCAAAATATACTCAACATATCTGGAATTTTCATGACCATTATATCTGCTTGTGGAGTGTTGCTGTTTTTGGATTGTTTCTCTTGATATCAAAGGGTTTAGAGCACCACCATTCTAGAAAAAAAAAAAAAGGTAGTACTTCTATTTACGTTCCCAGTTTCTTATAAGCCCAAACTTTTAATATATATTTATCAAAGTTGATTTTATTTTTCTTCCTCCAACAAACATATGTAGTGGCTCCAACAAACATTTCCTGAACCGCTCAAGCGATTCTGCCTTCTCCATTTGATTTACTTTCCTAGCTGATTCAACCCGAAGAAATTTGGCCCTTTTAAAAAGCTATTCACAGCCTGAATAATGAACGTGCTGAGATCATCTCAGAGCACATGTTTCTGGAAGCTTTCCTGGCTGGGCTGCACAGGCTTTGAAATAAGCTTCCTGTTTTAGCTAATTCTGATTTAGCTCCAGTCGTGTGCACACCATGTGAGCGAACAGACTCAGGCACCAAATGGGTTTGTTTTTTCCAGACTGGAGGTGGAAATGGGAAGAGCACAGGCTGGGGACTGATATTGTTTCAGTTCCCAGAGGAGTGAAATTCTCTGAGCTGACTTGAAAGAAATGCCAGAGAAATAAATAAGTGTTCTGGTAGTACCAATGTAGTACTTGGTAGTACCAATTTAGCATTTATTGGCAGCCACCAGTAAATGCTAAAGGAAACAGCTTGGGAATGGAAGGGTAGCAATAGGAGGAGCACATTCCTAGTATTGGCCTGCTGAAATTCAGTGATGTTTGTTTTAAGAAGAACAGAAGAAAGAAAATTTAGAGTAATAATAATGGAAATAAGGACAGGCTGAGCTGTGGGATGATTTCAAAGGAAGAGTCCTGTCCTTTGGCTCATGTTCCACAGACTGGAGCACTGGAAATGAGTGTCTCCAATTCTCCTCTGCACTTCGTAGCCAGGCATGAAAACGCCAATACCTTTCCACCAATTTTCCCTAAACACTTAATCCTACTCCACTCTTAACAGCCTTTTCTATTACTTCTTAGACCTGGGAAAATGTAGGAGGCTATTTAAACTCTGGCAACTTTCCAAGCAGCAGCAGCAGCTGTGCTCAGATCGGCTCTCCCTGATGGAAATTTTCTCTTCTTGTACCCAAACACTATCACACCACGATCACATCAATATATTTCCTTCAAATGTTAAAGCAAGAAGCAGAAAAGCAGCACCCGTGAATGGGACAGAAAATGAGATTCTATCACGATTAGAATAGGGATCCATGAGAAACAGGAATTGGGTCCTGATACTGCCATGATTTTCCTTTCCACACTTGCAAATATTTTTCCACGCTGCAGATATTTTAACAGTCCTGATGAGGGTTTCTTACAGGGGTTAATAGGAATTGGGGAAGGGGAGGAGGGTTATAAAACTCAGTGATGTTTCCTGGAGTAAAGATACAATAAATCATTATTTTAGACACGGGCTGATTTGACTTAGCATGAAAATAGACATTTTGATCTTAGTGGCAAGTTCTTGAGATAAACATCAGTCATTATTAGTATCTGATTTCAGTCTTAAAATCAAAAGTACTTGACTTTTCTACCCAGATCCATGAACAGTTAAACACCTTTATGAGCTGCCAAATATGTCTGAATTAGTCTGAGTACATTTGCTCTGGAAGGACATTTTGTACCTTTCTAACATGCAGTTACAGATGAAAAGGTTTTGTATAAATAGCACAAGAATAGCTTTGGATACATAATTTTTAAAAGTCCCTCTTCACCCGAGTTCCTCTGCTTTCTAGCAAATTTCCATGGAAGATGGAAAACTCAGCAGCATTTCTGTTTATTTGAGAGGGAACCATTCAGACAGCAAAGTTCATTTTGGATCTTCCCCTTCTATTTTGTCCTTGCAAAGGAGTTACTCAGGGTAAAATTCAGAAAAGCTCTTTGGACTCCTCAGTGATTGACTGAGATTCTGTCCTGAGCAACAGCTCATCCTGCAGGGAATATTTTTACATTTAAACAATGCCAAGACTCTGGACCCCAAAATTCCCCCAGCACCAATGAGGAAGCTGAGTTAAAACTATTAAATTCAGTGTGCAGCCCAGCAAAAAAAATTTACTCCTGGAGTGAGGAGAAGGAGGAGAAAAGCACTGCGGCTGCCAGTCTAACTTGAGTGGAGCCCTTGCCATCCTGTAGCCTGCAGGAAAGATTAAAAAGCAGAGAAATCTTCCCAAAAAATTAACAAAATCATTTATCGTAAACATGTTGGACTGATGATTTCTTTGAACAGAACCCAAAACTTCTCTCAGATAATTAAATGCTGTGTCCAAATATTCTTCTGATACAACACAGGCAGAGTTTTCCTGTGCCAAGAGAAAATCACATTTCATAGTAAGGGTAGAGCAGGCAGAATGGTGGTGCCCCAAATATAACAATAACCAAATGTTAATAATGCTGAAGCTTTTTAACTCCAAAATATTATTTGTCTGTTTGTTTTAAAAGCTGCCTTTCTTGATGGAAAGCTGTCAAGATTTAGAGAAATAGGAGAATAAATAGGCTCACTAGGCTTCTTCAGTTCTCTTGTTTTCTTCTATTTAACCAAACAAACAAATTTATATCCTTAAAGGCCATAAACATGTTCAGATTTCCCTTTGCCTTGGGTTTCAGGGAGTATTTCTCTGTGATACTGAGCACCTGCTACAGCTCATACATCATCTGCTGCTGCTGTCCTTGTACTGAAACTTGAAAAAATGCCTAAACCTCCATCAACTCCCAGCTCAAAGCAGTTTTGTGGAAGCAGACACTCCTCTTTAAGGATTTCTGCTGTCTGCTGGGTACCCCTCCACCATCACAACAAGATGCAAACCCTTCGAGTGCCACTCAGCCCCTGCTGTCAGTGAAATCTCCATCTCCTGCCAGCTAGAGGCAGCTCTGAACCGCAGCCAGGCTCTGCCGGAGGGAGCACACCCAGCACTGCATCCTCCCTCCCCAGCAGCTGACCCGACTGCCAGACCTCACTGGTGGAACTGGTATTTCTCATGGTGTTACGAATCACCCCTGTCCCCTTGTCAGTCAAGTGAGAGGCACAGGGGACGTGGCACATTTCAGCACTCACTTCTCTGATTTCACATTCCAGTCGGGATGCATTTTTGAAGGACCACAGAAATGCACGGTTTAAAACCTGTCTAGTAAACTTCCTTGATCCTGAGGCATAAGCTTTGAATTTGAGCAACTTTCTTTTTTTCCATTGCCCTTTGGAGCAGTTTCCTTTTCCCTCTCGGCTCAAACAAATTTCAAGTCAAGGCAGCAGCAGCAGCAGCAACAACAGCATGTTCCCTGCTGTGCTGCAGATTGTGAGTCAGGGCCTTTGGGACCTCCGTGCTGACTGCACGAAATTCCATGTGCCCCAGGGGATTGCCCCAGGGGTATTCCTGGGATGACTGGAGAGGTTTGGAGTCTGTATAGCACCCTGGGTTTCTGCTGTTGCTACTTTCCGGGCTAAGGGCAGAGCTGCACAGCCTCCCCTAGCTCATAGAATCTTTAAGGTTGGAAAAGATGATGGAATACAGCTCAGAGATTAGCAGAGCTTTTTAATAGGCTTTCTGTAATAAACAGTCCCAGAGTACCATGAAATAAGTCACTCTTAGACCCTTTTATATGTATTAGATTTTAATTCCCTAGAGAGAACAAAGATTATATGGGAGTAAACCACAGGGCTGAGCTAGGACAAGACTCAAGAACTTACAGTTATGGGATCTCTCCAGTGGTCTAATCTCTGCAGAAAATCTCCACTCCACACTGGTTGTGTGATGTACCCTGGATCTGAGGAAGCCTTCTGAGCCCAGAGGCAATGAACACACAAAGCTTCTGGGAAAACAGCCTTTTCCTCTCTCACTGGGCATTGAGAGCAGGGAGCACTGGCAGTACCTTGAGGTGTTCAGTCTGTGAGAATGAGGGTTAGAATGTTAGCCCTTCTCACTGGGAAGGCTGTAAACAGGAGAAAAGTCCACGTGCAAGTGGGACCTCGTTCTCCCGGGAGCTGCTCCCGCTGTAATCCACAGCAGAGACTCTTTGGCCTGGGCCAAATGAATTAATCCCTGTCCAGCTGTCCCAGACCCCCTGTGACTCATCATGGAATCAGTTCCATTCCTTATTTTCCATGCTGACCGAAACAGCCAAATTAGCTCAAAAAGACCTCAGCCATCACACATAGCAGAAGAATTCCTTCTAATTAAACTTGAGCAAGAGTTTTGATAACCTGTTTTTCCTTAGTGTTTTTTGCAGTTTGACAGATCATGTTATTATCTTCTAGGCCAGGTTTCCTGGGAAACAAAGCATGTCCTTACTTTTCTAATCCTTCCAGGGAAATGAAGCCAAAATAAAACATTTCATGAGCATTCATTACATTTTATCAGAGATGGTTCATGGATATATCAACGTCAACTGCCCAGAATGTGCTACTGCTTAATGGGGAGCAGAAACAACTAAAGCTGCTTTTTCAAAGTCTACTTCATGTCCAGGGGCAACATGAACTAGGGATAAAGGTTCCTCTCTGGCAGTTCTGAGTTTTGGTCAAGGAAACTCCACTGCTGAGAACTGGATGTTGCTATGTGTGACAGAGGCTCTTCCCATGGACACCAACTCCAGCTCCTGCTACACAGCACAGAATCCCAGACTGGTTTGGGTGGGAAAGGACCTTAAAGATCATCACATTCTACCCCTGTCATGAGCAGGGACACCTTCCACTATCCCAGGTTGCTCCAAGCTCTGTCCAGCCTGGCCTTGGACACTTCCAGGGATCCAGGGGCAGCCACAGCTTCTCTGGGCACCCTGTGCCAGGGCCTGCCCACCCTCACAGGGTTTCTTCCCAATATCCCATCTATCCCTGCCCTCTGGCAGTAGAAAGCTATTCCCCCTTGTGCTGTCACTCCAGGACCTTATCTCTCTCCATCTTCCTTGTCCAGCCCTTCAGTCCTGGAAAGCCACAATTAGATCACCCTGAAGCTTCTCTTTTCCAGCCTGAAAAATCCCAATTCTCTTAGCCTTTTCTCCCAGCAGAGCTGCTCCATCCCTCTGATCATCCTGGTGCCTCTTCTAGACTTGCTCCAGCAGCTCCATGTCCTTCCTATGCTGGAGGCAGCTCTGCAGGTGGGGCAGAACTATGATATGGAAGCTTCTTTCCCTTGACAAGGGAAGATTTCAAGGGAATTTTCCTCTGGAACACTCACATCTGAGAGGCTGTGCAGGCTGTGGCTGTTACGAGAGCCTGCAAAGCTCTGGGCAAACATACTCTGTTCCTGTTCACCAAAATCACACAGGATGAGCATCTGGAGAACTACCAGGGACCTCTCACCTGCACCTTGTAGAGGAACTCAGCAGGAAGAGCTGCTGAATCCAAGTGAGATCATGCAGCTCACATCTACCTGAGTAGAGAGAAACCAGGACCAAGAGCAGAAGGAATCTTCAGAGAGCATATAACTGGGAATTGGATGAATCCCCCTTATTTGTTTGGTGGAGAGCTGGGAGGGGACTCAAAATGCCAAACTGGGACTGGGAATGGCTTGTTGGGACACAACAGCAGAGAAAACTGTTCTTCTCTCTTCCTTTCCATTTAGGCCTTCAAGGGGTGATGCTAGAAATAATATCTGGATGGTGCTTGCTGTAGAAATCAAGTAGTTTACAGAATTCTGGGATTTTACACCCTTGCAATGCAGAGACAGGCTGGGATTTGAAGCACAGCAAATTCTGAACACTCTTGAAAAAAGAAAACCAGGCCAGTGCAGTTGTCAGGGCATCCAACCAGTTCTCAACAGCTCCATATGAGCTTTGCAGACCGAGCCAGCATGCAAGTGCCTGATGCAAAGCAAGTAAATATACTGAAAAAAAAATCTAAAAGCATGGAAGGAAACAAAGGAGCAGACGATTTGCCCAGACAGTTGGAGAAGCACAGTCCCTTCTGACCTCCTTTGTATTCCAGGGAGCAATTCCTGAGCTGAATTCAGAGACAGAGACAGTGTTGCCAGGCCCAGAATTCCGGCAATTACTCATTGGAAATGGAAACAGCAACACAGATGCCAAAGGTATGATGCAAGTTACATTGTCCCTGGAAGAATGGGAGTCCAGTTTGGGTTTTGGGCTGTTTGCTTGGAATTTAAAATCAGTTGTAGTTCCACGTAAATTAAATATTTAAAGCCAGTGAATAAGATTATTTTTGTTAAGAAAGCACCTCCTCATTCCCTGGCTGATGTTTCTCTAAAAGGGCTATTTTGGACCTTGAACAGGGAATCTGAGCTTATCATGCAGAGAAACAGCTGAGAAACAGGAAGCAGATAGGACAGGGGGGAATGGCTTTCCACTGCCAGAGGGCAGGGTTAGATGGGATATTGGGAAGGAATTCCTCCCTGTGAGGGTGGGCAGGCCCTGGCACAGAGTGCCCAGAGAAGCTGTGGCTGCCCTGGATCCCTGCAAGTGTCCAAGGCCAGGTTGGACAGGGCTTGGAGCAGCCTGGGATAGTGGAAGGTGTCCCTGCACATGGCAGGGGTGGAACTGGATGAGCTTTAAGGTCCCACCCAACCGAAACCATGCTATAATTTTATTCTATAATTCTATGAAATCTGAGCAATCCTCTGTAGAGCTAAGAAACACTCATAGGAGCGTTGCTGTTCATAAAGCATAAAAACAGAATTGTAAACCACTTAAGAAACAGCTAAACACAGGAAAGAAAAAACAATATTGTGTTCTCCTGATATCTCAAAGGTCAATGGGTTACCAGAGAACCATTTGGAAGACTGAAAAACAGAGGAAGGGTAGGTCAGACCTGAAAGCAGAATGGCAAAATTCAGGCCTGTACAAACACATTTTAAAATATTTTAATTCTCACGTCAGTTTAAGGATTATATTTATGGAAATAATAACTGAGGCTTTCTTCTAGCGATTGAAATTAAACAGCACTTGCTCAAGCAAGGACAGTTTCTTATCCATCTGTCACAACAAGTAAAAGTAATTCCATGTGTTTAGCAGTATCTGAACACCTAGAGCTACAGCTGGATAACACCTCCCTGAAAAGTTTCCTAGTATGATCTGCAATCAGAAAATAACCAAAACCAACAAGTCTTTGCCCCAGGATCTGCATAATTGTAAATCTAACTGAAAATAAATCGCCAGACTTGAAGTCTGTTACAAATATCCACATACTTGTGTCATCTAAGAACCTCGGGAGGAAAGGACACTTTGATAACAGAAGGGTCTTTAATATAAAAAGCAATAAAATCCCTGGATTTTGAAGCTGGACATGTTCAAGATGCAAATCTCACTTTTCCCAGCAAACAGGACTAACTAGAGCAGCTCATGGAATAATGCTGTGAATTGTCTACCAAGAAAATGTCTCCTTCAACCTAATAATCCTACTGACAAAAATATTATTCGTCTCTTCTTTCCTTAATGATTTTGATTTGTTCCACATACAGTGTATGAAATAAAAACGTTGATCACCTTTGTGCTTTTCCCCAAAAACCCCTTGATCAGTCGCAAACCGGGAAATCACAAATACTATTCTGGGGAGCCGCAGGGCTGTAGCGGCGTTGATTCTCAGGGAGGAGCAGAGCAAAGAGGAGGAACGAGAGCGCTCGGTGTTTGCGAGCGATGAAACCAACCCGCCCCGAGCGCAGTGCGCTCTCGCCGCCAGCAGAGGGCGCTGCCGCCCGCGGAACGGAGCAGAACCGCGGAATCCTCCTGGAATTTGGGAGAACCGGAGCGAGGAAGAGAACCGCAGGGATCAACAGACACCCAACGATCCCACCCTGTGCATCCCTGGGAGTGCTGTCCAAACTCTCCTGGAGCTCTGGCAGCCTCTGGCTGTGCCCATTGCCTGGGGAGCCTGGGCAGTGCCAGCACCCTCTGGGGGAAGAACCTTTCTCTGATATCCATCCTAACCCTGCTGGCACAGCTCAAGCCCTTTCCTTGGCCCCTGTCCCTGTCACAGACAGCACAGACCGGAGCTGTCCCTCTGCTGCCCCTCGAGAGGAGCTGCAGCCCCCGATGAGCTCTGGCCTCAGGCTCGTTCAGGCTGAACAAACAAAGTGCCCTCAGCTGCTCCTCACATAGCCCCTGAAGACCCTTCACCATCCTCATGTCCCTCCTTTGGACACTCGCCAACAACCTGATATCCTTTCATACTGTGGCACCCAAAACTGCCCCCAAGACTGCACCCCAGTGCAGAGCAGAGCAGAACAATCCCCTCCCTGGCCAGCAATGCTGGCCTGGTGTCCCCAGGACAGGGATGTCCCTCCTGGCTCCAGGGCACTGCTGACTCACATTCAACTTGCCATCGACAGGAGCTCCAGGTGCCTTTCCACAGCACTGCTCTCCAGTGTCTCATTCCCCAGTCTGTCTGTACATCCAGATGCTCTGCAGCTCATCAGGTGCAGAATTCAGCACTGGCCTTTGTTAAACTCCACATGGTTGGTGATTGCCCAGCTCTCGTATTTATCAAGATCTCTCTGCTTCTGAGGGAGTCAACACGTCCTCTCAGTTTAGTGTTGTCAACAAAATCACTCAGTATCCTTTCAAGTCCTGATCCAAGTTGTTTTTGAAGACACTGAAGTGCACTGGCCTGAAAACTGAGCCCTCCAGAGCCCAACCAGTGCTATTTTGCCAGCCTGGTGTAACCCATGTGCCCCCAGGCACCCAAACCTGCCTGAACCCCCCCAGGGCACCCAAATGTGTGTGACCTCCCCAGGCAGAGCAGGAGGAAGCTGAGGTGCCTCCTAGAGATGCCAAGAACCAAGTGCTGAAAAGCAGCACCTTGGGATTCATTCGCTGCCAGAATTATGTGGGAAGGAGACCTACTACTTATGAAGGCTGAATGCTCCATCCCAACATGTTTAGAGAAAATCAGCATGGCAATTACTAGAGAAATAGAGAAGCCTAATAAAAGACTTTTTAAAAAAACTATTTATGTTGCCATCATAATCTAAGGCAAAATTGCTCCCTCTTTTTTCATTGGATAATGAAGTCTTTTGCTACTGTTTGATGCATCTCATTGTCATGAAGTTATTTTGTCTATTTGAATGCATTCATGTTTTTGCTATTTTAGAAGGAGTACATTGGACCTGGTAGGTTGACACCATCTAGCACAGCATCACGGGCAAAAAACGGAAATTGTGGGGTTTTACTCTGAGTCACAAGGTAGATTCAAAGTTTCTTTTAAAAAGAGCAACCCAACTAACTAATAAAGTGTATTTCATTGCAAATGGAATAAGACATTCTTAATTAAACTCTGTCACTGTAATTCAAATAACCTGTTTGGGATGATTTTTCCAAAATGTGGCCAGGTTTTAGCACAACTGAAAGTAAAGAGCAAAGTGAGTGAAAAAGGAAATCACCTCCAACATCCTTTGGTATTACTGCGTCATTAGATGAGTGTAATTCAAAATAACAACACCAAACATATTTTCCTACGCATTTTTGCGTGGTTTCCATACACACCTGAGGGAAAATTGATTCAAAGCATGAAAATAATCACGTAAAAATAAATCCTATTCATACAGTTATGAACAGAGCACAAACCAGGAATTGAGTGCTTTATTAGTTATATATGGAGAGGAAATGTTTAACATAGAAAACCCCTTTTCCAGAGACACAACCTTACCTCGTGCTCCCCTGTCAAAGCCCCACAGGCAACTTTAGACTCAGAGTTCCAGGACACCTCGAAGGAGCACCTGAAAAAAATCCCAAGAGGAGAAAGCTGTAAGATTTTGACAGCAGAGTGAGCATTTTGGGTCAAGAACAAAGTAAAAATATTAGTGATTGGACAATTAATTTTAGGGGCTCTTAATTATGGATATGAACGGAGACAATATTAACAACATCACATTCTTGATCCAGCCTCTGATTTTCTGGACAGCATATGCAAGATCTGAGCGTCGTTTCGAGACACACGGGACGCCGAGAAGGATTTCACGGAGTGCCCGGGGACAAGGGGGTGCCGAGTCCCGCCAAGTGCCCCACCGAGTGCCCCGCCGAGTGCCCCACCGTGTGCCCCACCGTGTGTCCCGCCGAGTGCCCCACCGAGTGTCCCGNCCCGGTGCCGCCCCGCCGGAGTCGGGCCGAGCCGCCTCGGGAGCTGCTGCCGGAGCCGGCGCCCGCCATGGGCGCGGGGCGCGGGGGGATGCGCTGCATCAAAATCCTGCTCTTCATCTTCAACCTGACCTTCTGGGTGAGCGGGGCCGGGCGGGGCAGGGCCACCTGCTGCGGGGTG
>VZRM01002792.1:282233-305779 GCA_013397955.1 Grantiella picta | reverse complement strand
AGCAACTTGGAAAAACAGCCAGCTTCCACTGAAATTACACTATAGCCATCTTCCAAACGAGATTTTATCTGTTGTTACAGGAGGCTGGATACTTACCGTTTTTTCTTGCACCAATGGCAGAAATTATTACTGGAACTGAGCAGTGGTTTAATGCTTTTTTTACCATTGGCACATAGCTGTCCTTTAGTTCTTGAAATGAAGTCTTGTCATTGACAGAGTATTTAATCACAATAATATCAGCTCCTCCAATGAGCCTGCAGGAGGTGTACCAGTCACTGTCAAATATATCCTAAAAAGAAAAGACACTGATCAAGAATTTACTGTCTATAAAGAAAAATATTCAATATTCAATATCCTTAATGCAAAACTTTATATAAGTAATTTTCTCTGATGAAATCTTATTTGAAGACATGTAGCAATGAGAAAAATTACTGCTTTCTAATTTCCTTGTTTGGAGAGCAATTTGTTTGCTATAAGAAATCATAAATGCCTTCCATAAAGTCAGAAATTCTGCAAGAAGAATGAAAAATAGGGTTTATCTGGGAATATTCTTTTCAGGAAGAAACTGCTGGTTTAATTACTCAACTTAAAAATTGTTTCATTTAGGAAATAAAAGCATCTTCAGAGGTTTTCAGCAATTCATACAAAAACATTATTAATCACACCAGATTAGGGTAAGGGTTACACAGAACTGTCCTATGTACCTATGAACTGTTAAATACAGATTTAATAAATTCCATGTGATTTTTGTCTGCTTCACAAAAGCTTCCACGTAGTTTAACAGGTGTTAACATCTTCAGGGTAAGGACTTCAACCACATACCTAAGCTTTTTTTTCAACTTCACATTCACTCTTTCGTTGCTCTGTGCTGAGAATCTAACCTCTAAAATTGTTTGATATTCTGTTAATTTACAACTGTGCTGTATCCTCATGCAATCCAGAGTTATTACTTGTGTATTTGTCATGGAACTATGATTCCACAATTTCTGCTTCACCTGAAGGCAGCTCATAAGCACTAGGGGAAACCTCAGCTTTGAATGTATGCTGAATTGAAAACTCTTGAGAGATATATGGAACTGGTCCAGAGAACTGAAAAACAACTCTGATAACCCAAAATACTACCACCTCTTAAAACAGAAAGACTTTTTCCCCTTTATAGACTTAAAGGTGGCTTATGAGAAAGATGGAGACAAACTTTTTGGCAGGGCCTGTTGTGATAGGAAAAGGGACAATGGTCTTAAACTAAAAGAGGGTAGATTTAGACTGGACATAAGGAAGGCATTTTTTTACTCAGAGAATGGTGAGGCACTGGCACAGTTTGGCCCAAGAAGCTGTGGCTGCCCTATCCCTGGAAGTGTCCAAGGCCAAGTTGGACAGGGCTTGGAGCAGCCTCGTGGTAGTAGAAGGTGTCCATGCCCATGGCAGGGGGGTTGGAGTGAGATTATTTCTAAGGTCCCTTTCGATCCAATTCATTCTGTGATTCTGTGATTCTATAGCAGCCCCGCAGAGCAGGATGCAAAACTAGAAAAACTTGGGTTCTTGAAGACAAAAAAATGGAAATTAGCTATGATGAAATAATGATGATGTGGAGAACAGGAATAAATGAGCACAAAAGGGAAGGACTCAAAGTTTGGGTTGGGGGGGATCAATGTGAATTTTGAAGGGCAAGTCACAGAAATAAGAGCATTACAAATGGGAGTGAAATACATAAAAGATTAGTAATGTCAAGTCACGTGGCTTGTATTGTCAACATAAATATTTTTGATCACTTCAAAAGGGTCATTGTTTGAAATCTGGTGAGGTAACTGCAATGTTCTTAGGTACAAGAAGTAGCATGACCTTCCTGGAAGTCAAAGTCAGCAAATATTTGTCTAAACTGTCAGTGCACATCACTCCCAATTCAGGTTTTGCCCTTACAAAGAAATAAGTTGGGAAATAAATTATAGCAGCCATTCCCATTGACCTCTGTAATTCAAGCTTTTGTTCTGCAATAAATAAACCACAATTAACAGTTTATCAGGAATAGCTCTCAGGTGATTAACCATGCTAACAAGAGAGTAGGTCAAGCGCACTGCTCTTGATATTTAGTTTTTCTGAGACAATCAGTTAGAGACTATTATAATCTCAGGCTAAGGAGAGTCTCAACTAGCATTTAATACAATCATTTATGCCCAAGAATTTAACATCGACACATAAATGCACCTTACACCTCTAACAGTAAGACTTCCAGACACAATGCTTTGACACAGCTATCTGGATGGATATTTGGAGCATATCTGAGCATACTGGCAGAAAAAAATTGAGAATTTTCAGGGTATGGCTCTAGTACACTTTAGCCAATGAAGATCTCAATGGAGAATTTTTAATAGAATACATTTAACACAACAATGGTTTAAGGGAAAAATACACTACAAACAAAAAAATAACAAAGAATATTTATCTGTTCTGCTCTGTTCTGTTCTGTTCTGTTGGCAGACAGAAAGCATATCTGCTCCTTTGCAATTTCACTCAAGCTGACTGTCTTCAAGCCGAGACCAGGTTTGCACCTACCCATCTCTACAAGCCTGGAGAAAACCAGTGGTATCATAAGCAAAATGTAGAGCACAGGTGCACAAATACACGGTAACTCTGCCACAGATTTAAGCATGAATAATAGAAAATGCTTATGGAAACTTCTCATAGAATTTAATGTTGGAGGGTTTTCCATGCAGTGATATGTTTGTATATTGTTTTTTGCTCACTCCAGTGTACCACAGAGCTAAATCTCATGTGCTGGGAAAGTCCTCCAAAAATATCTCAGACAACAATTGGTTGTTTGCAAAAGGCATCCCTGAGACAGAACATCTGGAGCATCCTTAATTATAACTTTTACAGAAATTTTCATGCAACAGAAGGAATTTTTTCAGATGATGGACAGCAGCTCAGATTCAGGAAAAACCTAATTTCAGGTTCCATCTATGAAATTCATGTAACCACTACCCCTCATCATGCTTCATGCTCCATTTCCCAGGTCAGCTGTTGGCAAAAGGGAGAAGTAACTGCACAGCTAATGTCATTTTAATATGACGTTATTAATTATAATTAATTATAATTATATTTCTGGTGCTGTTCCACTCAAGACATATTAGGAGAAAGGTTCATTCTTTCCTTGCATGCCTTCATTCTGAGTGTCTCATAACATATTCTTGCCATTAGTAACTTGTACTTCTCATGATTCAATGTTGAAAATAAAGCCTTCAGAGGCACTGAAGATATGATTTTCCTACAAAGTCACATGACCCCTCAAGACAACAATACTTGCTTTGTTATAAATGATTTATGAATGCCTTTTTGGAATGGCAGTGAAATTCCTCATGCAAGTGCCCTTGCAACACCCACGCTCTTTCTGAAAGCTGCTCATAAGAGTCCCCATGTCCAGCCAGCCCAGCCCTTGATCTGAGGCAGCAGCAATGCCAGCCCCTCTTCCTGGGAACCAGTGTGCCTGGGCCACCCCGAGGGAATGTTCCCCTGGGATTTCCCCAGGATGCAAGAGAGCTGCACTGGGAATATCGGAGAGTTATCCCTCTCTAAGATCCATTGACAGACCCTGTCTCCACTAACAAAGCCTTCTTCACACTGGTGCTCTCCACACCACATAGCAGAGTGCACATTCCCTGGTTCTTTTCAAGGTCCCTCTGTAGTTTCTTATCACGTCTCCAGCAGGGCAAATTTTATGGGTGTACTCTCCATAACTTACTAGTCCCCTGAACTCAGATAAGTAATCTGCAGCACAGATGGAAGTATCTCCTTCAGAAATCCGGCTAAACTTCCACCCCACGAAACAAAGAAGGCTTTCATTGTCCTGTGTCATCCTCTCATAGAGTATTTTAATAATATTTTTTAAAGTGCAAATAAGGAACACAGTAGGGAAAACAATTTACCAGGACACAATCTTTTCTTGTAAATTGCTACTTCAGGCATTCAAGCTTAAAAATGAGAAAGGATGACGTACTGCAAAATGGAAAGTTATAAGCTGTCAGTTTGTACTGAAGCAGTAATTTGACTAGATTTCTAAAAACAGTAAATCAAATCTAAAAGTGGATCATATTCCTTTACCTTTAGACATAATAACAGTTGGCCAGCCTTGGCAGCAGAAGCAGCACAAGAATTATGATAAAGGGGAAAAAGCAAGACAACTATGCTATGGATAGCATAGCTATCCATATGACACCACTGACATAAGAAAGCTCACAGTGTTCCAGGGACTACTCCTGTTGGTGCAGTAAATTAAAAAAACAAGCAAACAGAAAAAATGCCAAAATACTCAGATGAGATTGTTGTAAGGGAGAATTAGAAAAAATAATCACAGAACACCTTTTCAAAATTGCAGTTGCAGTTAATATATTTGACTGCTAGTGAGCCCCATGGAGGTCTGCAGCTCCATGCAAGGCTTTGAGCATCCACCCCTCCACAAATACGTGATACAGAACAAGGAAATCTCCAAAACCCAGCTGCTCTATTTTCCCCTCTTGTAACATTTCTGGACTGGATGATGCCAGTAATTCTCTAGAAAATGAGCAGTTTCTATAAAACAGGGGAAAGCAAAAAAAAATTCTGGAGGTATTGTTTCCTGTGGAGGAAAAATTTAAAGCAACCAAACAAAAGCCACAAAAACCAGCCAAAACCAAGTGGCTCATAGTAGAAAAGTTAAAAGGGTAGCAAGACCCCCAGGGCAGGACACAAACACTCTCATATCCTTAGGGTATTGCTCAATAAAGAGAGAGAAGAACAAGAGTTACCACAAGTAGGGAACACTCACAAAGAAGTTTTTATTTTGCCAACACTGTAATTAAATTAATCAAAACATTAATAACAGCTTCTATTCTATGCTTAATTCTGGACTTGAGAAGGTTCACTTGTAATCAGATATTAAAAATTGTGACTACATTTTTTCCGCAGAAATGTAAAAAAATTCAGTGTGAAGTGAAATAGCAAAATACAAGCAAGTCAATAAAATGGCACCTCACTCCTGAAGACTGTCAAACCTAATATAAAGTGTTAATTAAAGCAGCCTTTCTCAAAGCAAATCTTAAAATTAATCTTGCAAATGCTACTTTTAAGTTACTAGCACTATACAGAGGTTTACCCCTCCAAAATTAGAAAAACTGGGACATTATTGTTCAATAGCCCTTATGATAGAGCAGCTTGAGCATGCATTAGCAACTGATGAGCTATTAAAATCACAATATTCAGCAGAGATGTTAGCACGTGTTTTCCCTAGTTCTTTGTGTTTTCTCTCATCCTAAGTCTGCATTTTTTGGGAAAATATTTTGTAGCCACCTGGTTTACAAGGATGTTGATGCACTGTGCATTCCCCCTGCATGCAGCACTCAGCTCTGCTGCAGCAGTGCCAGCCACAGCAAGCCATAATGGCACACCCAGAGAATGGCACAGAAAGCAGCCTGCCCTTGGAAACTCCAACATTTTGCCCCCAAGTTCTGAAAAGTGTGGTGTTCCACTGCTGTTTCTACACCACCACGACATCTGTGTGAATTATAAGGTCCCCAAAGTTAGCATATCCATCCTGCACCTTGCAGCTGCCTTGAGAAGGCGAGCTGCTCACAACATGCTGGTTTGCATGTTGGCAAACATGATGAGATACAAATCCCAGGTAAAATGCAAATCCACCTGTGTTTTGCTCAGATGGTAGAGGTAGAAATACTGCAAGGCCCACTATACCATCACCTCTGTGTATTGGTAACATGCAACAGCGATCCTTTTCCATGCAGAATATGACTTGAGGCAACATCTGTCAACACTTTGGATTGTTCTGTGCTGTTTCCTCAGGCTAGCAGGGGAGCAGCCCCAAAAAAACCACTGTGAGGTCGTAAACCTCAAGCACCCAGACTATGGGAAATAGTCCTGTTCTGTCTTACCCTAGCAAGGACACTGCTTCATGCATAACAAATAAACTCCTTCAGAGTCCAGTCCTGCTATCTGAGATATCTTCTATGAAGAGAAATATGCTAGCTTGTCCTGAACATTCTCAGCAATACATCTCCTGCCTCCTGTAGCTGATAAAGGAAAGAAAACCTGAGGCCTCAGAAGTGCAATGACTCAGACAATAGCAAGCTGGCTTTTGAAGGGCAGAAATTATAAGGTCTCCAGAACAGAAGAACCTTGTTTTGCAGAAGGGCAAATGCAGTTAAAACAACGTAGAAACACATCAGCTGAGCTCCAACTTACATCCTTCCTTCCCCCTTCTCCAGCTATGTCCCCCTTGCCTCCCCACCTCCCTTACCATCCTCCATTCCTCTGAAACAGCCTTTGAAGTCCTACAGACTTCATTTGTATTCAGGAGATTTTATTCTTTGCTGCGCTCCGGTGACTCCAGCAAACTGCACGTGCAGGTCACATGCAGCTTCACAGATTAGAAACAGGATCCCCCAGTACATCTGAACTGGTGTCTGAAAGTGCAGCTGGCAAAAAGAAATAAAGAGCAGAAGGACGGAGAAACCGGATTGTTTAGTTTTAAGATTGCCAGCTTCTGATCGTGTATTTCATGAAGTTGTTTTGGTTCCTACAGATTCCCCGAAAGGTTTGCCTTGCAGTAGCACAAAAATCACCCAGTGGATAGAATTATGGAGCTGAAACTGATTATTGTTTTAATTTCTAAAAGCTGGTAAGCTGAGGGTTTGGTTTTTTAAAGGCTACTAAGTAGTCATTAAATATGTTTTAATTTAGATTATCAGTATAATTTCTTACATAATCATTGATCTGCTCATACTCATAACTAAGTTTTCTCACTAACAAGAGTGCTGAAAACTTGCTACAGTGCCAAAATATTTTTTATTTACCGTCAGATAAAGTCAATAATGTTAAGATGTGATTATTCTTTGCATGAGAAGTAAAACTACTCCCTACACTGTATTTTGCAAGCTATCAAATCTTTTAATCTGTCATTTTTCAGAGCTGGAAAACTGACTACCTTTTTTTTTTTTTTCAGAAAAATAAAGTTTCATTTTATTGTTGACAAATATTTGGAGAGATTGCTTATGATAGTGCCACAAGGAAGGCATTCCTGTTTACCTCTGGATTATCTTTTGCAAAAATTTCCACTAAGCAACAGAGTTGCAAATACCACCTTCCTACAGGAGAGGCTGGCAGGGGCTTGTTTATGGGAAACTTTTTGTAGCACTTTTGAGATTTCTCAGCATTTGCCCGGTTACATTTTATAAGTTTTTATTGTTTGTAACAATTCAACTATTGACAAATCCCACAACAATGAAAATAATTTAAAATTAGGCTATGTTTTTCGTTTTACTAAACTAGCTCAGATGGTAAAGTGCAGTTAAAAAGACTGAGATTGATTGCTTACCCAGACAGGACAGTCGTGTACCACCAGTCTGACATTTCCAAACACGCAGGCTTGATACTCAGTAAAAACTGGGTTTCCAACGTGACTGGCAGACAAGCTGCTGTCGATCTGGGAAATAAGAGCACTTCTCCCGAGATAGCTCCACATCAGGCTGGGCTGCTGATTGTCCTCAGAAAAACCATCTCTTTCATTTCCAAAAGCCACAATATTAACCGACCTAAAATAAAAATAATAAAGACAAAGCTGTGTTAACAAAGATGAAGGGCAGGGATAAGGCGAAAGAAAATAAAATCCCCTTAAATCAAAACTAACATATTAATCCTTCCGAATCCTCTTCCCTCCCTAGATTTTAACACCCTCCTGCAATCAACAGCAAAACACATACATGATCTCAAATCCAACAGCAGGGTGGGAGCAAAGCGGAAAAGAAACCTGGGAAGGCTGCTTGCATTGCAAATCCCCAGCAGGTTTGGCTTGCTGTTCCTCGGTGTTCCACTCTCAGCCTCGCTGCGGTGACCTCAGGGGCTCTTGCCGCATTCCCTCGTCTGTGGCCGGGCTGGCTAACTTGGCTGCTCCGGGCGAGGGACTGACTGCAGCCGCTCGCCGGAGCTGCAGCAGCCGCAGGATCTGCAGCAGTCGCAATAGCAGCAGCGGCAGCAGCAGGAGCAGGATCTGCGGCAGCGGCAGCGGCAGGATGGGGCTGAGGATCAGCGGCAGGAGGATGAGGATGAGGATGAGGATGAGGATGAGGATGAGGATGAGGATGAGGATGAGGATGAGGAGCAGCAGCAGCAGCAGCAGCAGCAGCAGCAGCAGCAGCAGCAGCAGCCCCGGCTCCGCTGGCCGCGCCACTCCGCCGCGCCGGGGGAAGGCGAGGCAGTGTCCGGCCGGGCGGTCATGGCCATCGCATCCTGACGTCAGCGAGCACCGCAGCCGCGATGGGCAGGGCGAGGGACGGCGCTGGGCAGGTGCGGCCAGGTGAGCAGGGGCAGGGAGAGGCGCTGGAGCGGAGAAGGTCCCACCCCGCTCGGCCTCTGCGGCCACCCCCCGAGAGCAGCACCAACACCTCCACACCAGGGCTCTCCTTGTCTGCGCGGGGGGAGAGATCTGGCACTGTCACAGGCAAGGACAGAGCAGTGTGAAGCTCCTCTGTTAATGTATTAAAACCCTTATTTATTATTTTTTATTATTATTTAAATAGCATCCATTTTCTTAGTATTGGGCTGATAATTTCTTAAATGCCGTGTCGATTTTTTAGCATTCATGTGAGATTTAAAGCACTGTTTTCCAAAAGAATCATCTCGGATGATATTAAACACAAATCAGAACCAAACACAGAATCACAGAATCGTTTGGGCTGCAAGAGACCTCTGAAGATCATCTAGTCCAGCCCCCCGCCAAAGCAGGGTCACCTAGTTACACCGGAGATACACCAAATCCATAGCAAAAATATCATGTTTGCTCTCAGATACCACTGTACACACTAAAACAAAAATTCAGAGTAAAAATATTTTAGGCATACTAGATGATAAACAATACTCTGTTGTGTGAACACATGCTGCTGTTAATCCCACAGGCAAGAACTCATTCAAAACAGGGCTTGATACGATTATTAGCAGAATAATGAATAGAGCTTTGCTTGCAACAATCCATACTTTGAGAAAAGTACTATTCCACTGTTTGTAAATGTAGGAGATGCCATTTGATGTCACTGCCAAAGTTTTATACTTCTATAGTACTGATTGGCAAGACCATTTAAATAAAATGTAAGCATTAATATCTGCCAATGAATGCCAATGAATTATTTGTATTTTTACTATAAATTCTACAGTGACTAGTGAAATAAAAAACCCTTAAACAACAGCAGGTAATTCACCAACATGTTTGTTTTCAGACAATTTTTCCCACCCCGTTTTTACTTTTTCAATCTAGCTTTGCTCTGGAAAACTAAGAGATAAATGACAAGTGGAGGTTGTGTTTACGTTTCCTCCTGCAAAAAAGTTAGATTCCATGTTTCTAAGGTAAGTTTTAAAAGGTATCACAGGGGACCACTGCTTTTTTTTACACAGATGATCCTCCAACTGTGATGTATCCTCCACATCCAAAGCCTCAGTGGTGTCCAAACACTGGGTGTATGATGTTAATTTTGTGAGCCAACAGAGCACTCAAAATTTTGCAACCTCAACTATTTATGTACTTTTTAAAGATCACTGAAGATCCCCTGGAATCCTTAAATTTGCACTTGTAGTGATCTATCCATTGAAAATGAAACATTTGGAAGAAAAGTTCTTCACACCACTAAAGAGCCTGACCTCGTATGGCTAAATACATAAACAAATAAATGTGCACATGTATATACATACACAAATACACATACACAGAGTATATATAATACACTATAATATATAGTACATTATATAATATATAATATAATAATATATAAAATACATAATATAAAATATATATAATATTTTTAATATATATATATACGCATGCATATTATAAATGTAATGCACATACACATGCAGACATGCACTCACATATAGAGAGATGTAACACCAAGAAAAACTGGGCTGGGAAATTAGGCAGTACTAATGAGCAGTGACCCAATTAACCGAAACTCCAATTAACATAGCTTATTCGCTTCTGCGGACCTAGTCCTGCCCAGGGGTGCCAAGGGCAGGGGTACCAACCGAGATGGAGGGTCACAAAAACCACTTTTTCTCTCTCCTTCCTTCAAACGCCTGGGAAACCACTCGGGACTGACAATAGTATCAGTTCTGGCAAAGTATGCAGATGCTGGATGTGAGATTCTTCTCAGATGATGAACAGCACTTAAAGCTTACAGACTAAAATACACTGAACTGTTTTAGTAATCGGAATTAATTTAGCACTGTTTTCCAGCAATCAGAAGATTGAAAAGAACATTTTAAAAGCAAGCATTAATATTGGATGACAATTCAGTCTGTTCTCTTCTCAAAGTAGGCCCATAACCTCGTTTTTGCTTGCATTGCTCAGGAATTGTGTAATAAATTTCAAATAAACAAACAAAACAGGAAAAGAAACGAGTTCAATTTGGCAGGATAATAAATAGCACAAATAGGGAAGTTGCTTGGCACCCCTAACCTAGATGCATTCTGCAAGTGACATGGGCAAGGGAAAGCCCTAAAAGATTGTTTAGCTGAGAGGATTACAGAGGATTGCTTGACTGTTCTCTGTTTGGCAATCGGGCAGTTGAATACCCTGTGATCAGCAAGCCTTTCAGCCAGCAGGCATTTGCCATTGCTGCGGACAAACAACGACTAAACCGCAGAAAAGGGAGTCTTTGACAGGGTCCAGGAAACAATCGCATATGCGGTCTTGTGTAGTTGACGCTGGGACATTATCGTTTTGTTTCAAGCCATTTCCGTTGTAGGTTTCCGGTGAGTACCTCAGATAAAGTGCTGAAAACAAATACACAGCTGTTAACGGCAAAGGGAATATTTGCCAGTGCATGGAGATAAGTGCAGGCAAGTCAAGGAGGAGGATTTTTCCCTTGTGGAAGCTGTGTGGTTACTTGCACTGGTCTACGCAGAACTATCTAGCCCATATTTCCAGGACAGTGAGGAGATTTTATGTACTTGAAGTCAAAGTCGTTGCCAAACCTGCTCATTCGCTGAGTCTGCACACTGCACAGAGCTGCTCCTGCTGTGATCAGCTTCAAGTGCAAGAGAAAACGTGTTGTTCTAGGAGAGGTAAATTTCCAGGTTGGTTTTTCTTCAAAGATAGCAGAAAATTCCAAATAAGAGTAATGCACTTTGCTGTATAGAGCTGTTTCCTCCTAATACTGAAAAAAAATAACCTGTTATAGGTTTGCCTTTATTGGTGCTTGTCTAATACTGCAAAAAATAACCTGTAATAGGTTTGCCTTTATTGGTGGTAGTCTACACAGCGGCTGCTGCAGGATCTGCCAGCCAAGACCCCCTGCTCAGACAAAGCACCAGCAAACAAAAAGGAGGTTTTCTGTTGTTGTAGCCATCTGCCACATCCCCACCAACAAAAGCCATCTGTGTGTGGGAATGCAGAGAATGAATGGAGGGACAGTGTTCAGGAGCAGTATTATTTTTCAGCACAACCATGCCAGAAAAATCGTGTAGTGTTGCTCAATCTTGGAAGCAATTTTTTTTTTATTATTTCCACTCATAAATCACAGAATGGTTTGGGTTGAAAAGGACCTTAAGGATCACCAAGTTCAACCCAACCCTGCATATTCAAGTCTGTTTCAGAGATGACACAGGCACTCATGGGCAGAGCCTGATGTCCCTCCAGACCAGCAGGTTTCATGATTATTGCTTTCTAGAGGTCCCAGGTGGAGGCATCAAGAAAAAACTGCACAGATTTTAAGGCTGTTGTATCAAGTTGTGGAATGGCTATCCTTGGAGATATTCAAGGTTCCACTGAGGAAGTCCTTCCACGACCTTAGCCCTTTAGACATGCTTGGAGAGCAGGCTGGGTTAGATGACCTCCAGAGGTCCTTTCTGACCTGAATTATTCCCTGACTGCACAAATCTCCTCCTTCCTGGAGAGTGACCACTAAGCCCAGTCCCTCACTTCCTCTTCTTACACCAGCTTTCAACTCCAAAACCAACCTCTCGTCCAATCTTGTGGCAACTTATTTTCTTTACAAAGTTTAATAAGCTTTGCAAAAAGCTTCTCAAAGGCTTTTTGAAAGTGCAAGAGGATTATTATGCCCACACGACCCCCTTTATTGGCATACTTACCACCCTTCCTCCAGAAGGCAGTGATGCTGGACTTCATTGGAGCCTCTCCAACAGCTTCCCAACAGACTGTGTTCATCTCTTGATCTCATTCTCCTGTCACAGACTGTGTCATCTCACCAGGAATGGTAGCTGTTCCCACTGCTTTGGCATTCCCCAGGCCCTGCTAAAACAGATTTTGAGTATATTGGCGGCTTCCAATGACACATAGACACCAGACACCATTCTGTGTTTTTCTTGCCACAGTTTCTGATGACTGTTCTCAAAAATTCTACCTAATCCTGTCCATCTATTAACATCTACTTTTACTACTTCTTTTTGTCTTAGTGTGTCAGATCTAGCAGTGCCAGTACACTATTTAAACAAAAATATGAAGTGGAAGGGAAATGATCCTGGAGGGGAAGGAGAAAAAAAAATGTCACTTTTAAATTTAAAACCAGATCCAGTTTGTGGCAGAACAGAGCTGTGCAAGCAACTAGCAAGCTATGGAAAGCCACTAACCCTGTGAGGGTGAGGATTCTCTTATACCCACTTATAACAAGAGCCAGGTCTGCTGCAGATGTCCCACATAAAAACTGCCCTACAAGCTCATTTCACCGCCTTTGGCAGTGAAAGAAACAAGGTCCTGTGCTATGAGGAGGGTACACATCTGGTGCCTAAATGCCCCAACCTGCTTCAGAGGTGAAGGGCTGAAAGCACAACATGTTGCAGAAGAGAAAACCCCCTTCACACTGGTGAAAATCCCCAAATGTAGATGCAGAGCTGCACCCTGCAATTCTCACATCATAGTTTAGCAAGTGTTAAGTCTAATTGCATTAGAATGCAGGTCAAAGGATCAAATAAAGTAGTTTATAGGTTGTTTCTGCTGTTTTAGGAAGAGAAGCCATTGCCACAGGGTGGACAGAGACCAGCATGTCATGTAGAGGAACATCTCCCCCACCCCAGCCAGCCCTGGTTCCCCTCCCCAAGGCTGGTTGGTTTGGACTTGTGCTGAGGCTGAGCTGCAGGGAGAGGTGGGCATGGAGCAAGAACCACAGAAAATGGGGAGGTGGCATGTGCTCCTCACCAAAGAGCAGGGAAAGATCCCTTCTGGGACAACCTGGCCACATGCACTGCTCAAACCCCTTCAGCAAAATTCTGCTACCTGTGTGTCCTCTTCCACAGGGCACTCAGAGAGGTACCACCCTGGCCAGAGATGCTGCTGATATTTGGGGACAGGGAAGGGATGGCATACGCTCAGCATGTTTTGAAAGTTCTGAGCTATTTTAATCCACCTTATGATCCCCCAGATAAGCACTTTAGACTGAGTGACCCAGCACGTGAATTCTCTCCACAGAGAGAAGTGCCTCAAACTACTTACTGTGCTCCTGCAGAAGCTCTGCCCTTTGCCTGCCCACACTTTTTTTCAGTAATGTATAAGTTTCTAGTTTTTCTTACTAAAAACATGTTTCTGCTTTTTCTTACTAAAAATGCACAAGAGTGTAGATAGCATGCATTACCTGAGGTAAATGAAAATTATCTAACCATATCAGCAAAACTTGCGAGTTAATGTCCATTTTAAGAGTAGAAATTCAAAGAACAAAGATTATAACTAGACATACAAGTATCTCGCACAGACTATATGCATAACATATAACATAACATATGCATAACCAGTTATTCACCTATCAAAATTGTAAGGTCTCAATGAATCATATATAGAACTTCGTCAGAAGTAAGTTTCCTATTTGAAGTTACCTTCTAACCCTTTTTCTACAGCCCCACTTTTCCAAACTCAAACAACACAGCACATTGTTATTTAACTTTCATAATACAGATGTTAAACATCTGCCAAGGGGCCAAAGGATTTTAAAAAAAAATTACAAAACCATTCAATTTACTAAAATTCACAGGTCCAGTTCAAAATTAGATTTTTCAATGATCTGTTTCCTTTTTAATTTACTTTCCACCTTCCTATTTTCTTGTTTTCCTTTCTGTTATGATTTCATTGCTATTTTCTAGTTCTCAGCCTCCATTTCTGCCTGCATACCTGTAAATACATAAGCAGTTATCAAGGCAGCAAGAGAGAATGAACTGTGTGTGATAACGGAACATTTTTCATGGATTTGAATGTTGTCCTTATTGCTACTGCTGTAGCAGAAATTCACTAAATTTTAGCCTTGTAGACTCTTGCATTATCCTGCACTCTTATGTTGCTTATTTCAGAAGGGCAGCTTTCTCCTCAAGATGTGTTTGGCTGCTTAGGAGCCTTTGCTGGGTCATAACTCTGTAGGTAGTGTGAGAAGTAGATTGTGATAAAAGGACATGAATAAAAGTGTCTTTATAAATGGTTTATTCATGTCCACCCTGCCATCCACCTGCACCCATCAGCATCCATCCTTCTCCACAGGTCTGCTCTCAATGTCTTCTCCAGGTCTGTGCTCATGCCTGGGATTGCCCTGACCCAGGTGCAGCACCAGCACTTGGGCTTGTTAAACCTCGTGAGGTTGTCATGGGCCCACTCCTCAACTTTGTCCAGGTGCCTCTGGATGGATCCCATCCTTCTGCTGTGTCAACTGGACCACTCAGCTTCATGTCACCGGCAAAAGTGCTGAGGGTCCACTCAATCCCACTCAATCCCACTGCCTGTGTCATCAATAAAAACAGTAAGGAGCACCAGCCCCAAGACATCCCTGAAGGACACCACTCGTCACCAGCCTCTGCCTGGGTGTGGGATCATTGACCACAACTCTCTGTCTGCATCCATCCAGACCATTCTTTATCCATCAAGTAGTCCACCCTTCAATTGCAAGTCTCTCTAATTTGGACATGAGGATCTCATGTGGGACTGTGTCAAAGGCCTTACAGCATTTTAGGTAGATGACACTGGTCAAAGTCACTCCATCACAGAAGGACACCAGATTGGTCAGTAGCCCTCTAGGTCTTCCTTTCTCCCCTTTTTAAAAATGGGAATGATGCTTCCATTTTTACAGTCACTGGGGACTTTGCCTGGCAGCTGTGACTTTTCAAATACCACAAAAGTGTCCAGGCAATAACATCATCCCTCAGGGCACTGAGACATATCTCACCAGGTCCCATAGGCTTGTGCCCATTCAGTTCCATCTGGTGCTCTTGAACCTGCTCTTCACTGACAATGGGGGGCACTTCACTCCCCCAATTCCCATCTGCAGCCTCAGGGAATCAAGACACACAAGAAGCCCAACAGCCACTGAAGCCTGAGGCAAAGAACTCACTGAGTACCTGTCTTCCTCGTATTTGCTGTTGCCAGTTCTCTCTTCTAATTTATTTGGGGGGTACACTCTCCTCGGCCTTTTTTTTTCCTGACTGATGCCCTTATAGAATCCATTCTTGTTACTCTTCACATCCCTTGCTGAGTCCTGCTTCACTTGTGCCTTGGCTTTCCTGATCCCGTCCTTACATATCCAAACATTATCCGTATAGTGTCCCCTGGTCACCAGTCCCTGCTCCCACTGGCAGTGCATTTCCTCTTACTCCTTGGTTTTGGGAGCAGATCTCTGCTTATCTGTGATGGATTCCTGTCTGCTCGATTCCTTACACATCAGGTTGGAAAGGTTTTCTGCTCCAAGAAAAGATGCTTTAAAGAGTTGCCAGCTCTGCTCAGCTCCTCTGTTTCTAAGAACAGATTCCATTGGATCTAATCCATTAGTTCTTTGAACAGCTGGAAGTTCATTCTGCTGAAATTTAAGTCCTGACCTGGCTCCTATCCAGGCCCTTGTCCCATGGTCACTACAGGCAGAAGAGAGCAAGTGCTGGCATTGGTGACAGGATGGCTCTGACACTGTCTCCCTGTGGGTGATGCCCCTAGAGCCCTGTGCATGTTGAGAGGTGCACAGGGTCCTGTGCCACACAGCAGGACTCGGGATGGAGGGTGAGGGGACCTGGGATCTGCCACGGAGTTCTTCATACTCCCTGCACAGTGCTGTTCCTCACTGGCCCTTGCCAGCAATTTGGGGCCAAATTAGAATCATAAGATGTCCTGAGCTGGAAGGGATCCATCAGTATCAGGATGTCCAGCTCCTGCCCCTGCACGGCATGGCCTCATGAATCCCACCATGTTCAAGTGCTTCTTGAGCCCTGGCAGGCTTGGTGCCATGACCACTGCCCTGGGAGCCTGTTCCAGTGCTCAACCACCCCCTGGGTGAAGAACCTAACATCCCCTGACACAGCTGCATGTCATTCTGACTTAGAGCAGCATTTAGAGCTGGGAAACAGGCAGCAGAGCCTGGGATACACCAAGACTTCTTGACCTGCTGGACCTTCCTGTATTTTTTCTGTCCCTTTCTTCTTCTGTCTTCCTCTGTTTCTGGCTAACATTCCATCTCATTTTCCCTGGCCTCTAATCTCTTCATTTTCCTTTGATTTTCATTTTCCTGCAGGGACCCTGCAAACCTGTCCATCCTTCAGTGCAATTAGGCTGGGAAAGCCAGTATTCACTGGAGTCAGTTATTATTTTTAACCAAAGAGAGCTCAATTTGCCTCCTTTTCTCTGAAAGGCTCATATGCCATTTAGCACCTACCAAGGACTCTGCCACATTCTCGGGGGTGTTTGGAAAAGCTGGAGGTGCCTTGACCAGGAATTTTAGAGTTAATGCTTGGCAAAAGGCAACTTGGAACAGTGAGTGACCAATTGCCATATTGCCATCTCAGCTCTGCAGAGAAGATTCTGGTTTTCATCACTCATGTGTTGCACAGTCCACCCACTCCACAACAGACTGGATGAAGCCATGATGAAGTAGAAGCTGAGCAAAAGCCCTCTGAAGTTGGCAGCTACGCTTTCTCCATTTTTCCAGAGAAAATTTCGCAATTTGATTAAACACATTCCTAGTGTGTTTGAGAAAATCTTTCTATTTTGGGTTACAATGTGTTATTGTGGGTTCAGAAGGAAACCCCCAAGAGATGGGCTGCCTTCAGGAGGCACAGCAGAAAGTACCCCACTTCCCAAGACTCCTTATCCAGGTAGTTGTGGAGCTGACATGTACCTGCTTTTTGGATTCCACCCCTGTATCTCCCCCATCTTCTTTGACAATGTCTGGCAGAGATGGTGATGCATCCAGTCAGGCTTTTGCCTGGTAATCCCATCTGTTCTGCTGTTCTGCTTTGCTTCCCCAATGCTTGTCAACAAAGAACAATCTTCTGCAGCAAAGTGTCTTCTTGGAAGTCAAGAACACCTGAAGCAAAGCCCACCCAGGGCTCTTCACCAGTTTTCTTCCTGACTTTGAGGTTTCTGGTATCCCAAGCCTCAGGCTGTGGCAACACTCCAGTTCCTCCTTGTGCTGTCACTGCCCACAGGGATCTGTTCAGCTGGTGGACAGGAGAGGCCCCTAAGATGTCACCAGAGTTTTCAAACATAAACTCCACCAGCACCTTCACCTGCACACATCAAAGCTGTCATCTCAGCCCAAGTGTCTAAAAAGTTGTGAAGCAGCTGCCTGCACAGAAAGCTGTGAATGTGGAGCAGCTTTTCCAGGCAGCTTCCCCCCTAGCATATGTTGGAGAGAGGAGGCTGCCAAGGACTTCTGAGAACCCAAACTGTGGTGGGCCAGGAAGGCTGCAGCCAATTGCTCCAGACAGACTTTCTCCATCAACTCCATCGTGGCTTTCCATGGGAAGCCTCATCCTGCTGACTGGGCTCAGCAGATTTGGCCCCAGCCAGATGGCCAGCTTGCTGGAGGTCACCCTGCTGGTGGCTGCATTGTGGCCAGCGTGCTGGAGAAGGTCCAGCTGCCACTTGAGAAGGAGGAGACTGGCCACAGGCAACTCCTCAGCCACCTGAAGGGAACAGGAATGTGGGGTCAACAAGGAAAAAGCTGCCCATGGCTGTCCTCAAAGCTGGCACAAGACAGGGGGGAGGCAGCAGCTGTGCTGCACCACTGGTTTACAGGTGCTACAATATTCCTAACTCTAAGGCTTCTATTTTTCTGTTGGAACCTAGATTATCAGACTCTGAAAAGGATGAACATCTGGACAAAGACAGGATCTCGCAGATACCTCCTTTGTGATTCACCATGAGTTGCCTCCTGGCCAATAAAACTTTATTTGCTGAGAAAGATTGCCTAATATGCATATATATGCCTAACCATGTACCATAGCTCCTCCTAATCCTGATTAAAATAAGCCTGTGACTGGATCCCATTCCCAGATACCACAAAGTGTCATGCCAAGACCCCATCTCAGCAGTAAGCATCACACATGCCCCACACTCAGCACGATGGGACACAGCAGCAATTAGCTCAGATTTGCAAGCTGTAAAGGGCTGCTGGGCTAGAAAAGATCTTACAAGGAGCGAGGGAAGCTTGTTTTGGAAACTCAGTTCCACCCCTTTGAAATAAAGGCCTGAATTCTGCTGGTTGTTGGGCAGCTTGCCTTCCATTGTTCCATTTCCCTGGCTGCAAGGAAACTTGGAGATGGGTGACACATGGAAGATCTTGACAGCAATTTTTGCTAGCAGTATTCATTCTAAACTAATGTATAATTATAATATAAATATTAAATAATCTAATATAAACTAATGTAATATAAACTAATATAAACTAATGTTTATATTGCTCCTGAGGTACAGAGGTGACGTTGTAGAGGATGCCATCCAGGTGTTAAACCCTAAACACCAGGACGTTGTCAATGTGAAGTTTCATTCATTTTTTTAATTTCAGCTGGAACAACTCTGTCTAAATAAACTGATATTCTCAGTTTTCCCACCTGCAGCTCCTATAAAAAGGGACCTGGAGGGATGTGACAGCCATAAAAGATATTCCTTCCTCCTTACCCCCACCATCTCTGATGAGCAATGTGGTTTCTACTAAGACTGGAACAGCAGGTGGGAAATGCAGGAGGAACTGCCTGTGAGCTCACACAATTAATGCATTCCAGAGATGGGGTAGCCAAAATGTTTGATTTTGGTGTGTATTGGCCTGCAAAAGGGTATAAAATGCTGCTGGAGACTGGGCCAACTGGTCCCATGAAGTTGCAGGCAGCTTCTGAATGGAACAGACACACACACACACCCCCCCCCCCCACCCAACAGGAAGCCTGCAGGGTACATTAAGCCCTAAGTCTGGAGAACACTCAATTCTTGACAGAATTCAGATAAAAACACATAAAGTGTCTCCATAGGTGCTTTGTTCCTTTGTTTTTGTGCATTCTGAAAGGCCAAAGACTGTGAACCTGTGTTTCCAGCTGAACCTGCTGATATCAGAGCTCTTCAGATATGGGCTGTGCACCAAACCTGAGACTTAGTGGACTGAGCCACACCCTGTGAGGTGATTTCTGCAGAGCCAGGTGCAGGGAGGGCTCTGGAACTTTCTGACAAACTGCCTCATGCAGGCAAGGAGAGGGTAAATATGTCACAGCTGCAGTCACAGAACAGCCCATCAGTGCTGTGGGATGGCAAAACTGCTGCCTTGATCTGGGGCAGCCACTGTGTGCTTCATCGCTTATCTGACATCTCAGGAAGGGAAATCAGAGCAGCTCTTCTTTTGTCCCCTTTGAACTTCAAAAGACAAGAAGTCTGGTTTGTTTTCTTTAGCCTGAGGGAACTTTTTGGTTCCTTCTTATTTCCATTTTGCAGTAGGGAGATATGGGGAGAGTGTTTGGGTAAATGTCAAAACCACATTAAGTATCTTTTCTTGTTTCATTTCCAGTATTTGCACTTTTTAAATAGAAGAATAATAGTCTACACCAAAACTAGGAAGCATTTCAAATGTTTATGTCTGCTTCAGTTTCACAGCTATGACACAATGATAGCATTTATCACCAAAATATATAAAAAAAGATTCAACTATGATAACATTTGAAAATGCAGGCTGTATGAGGCAATATAACTGATTTACTGTATTTTGCTGCTATGAATGTTTTTGGAAAGAATATTCCCATTTTGCACAGCAAAGAAAAATTGTGTAAAAGATTTCCACAGAAATTAACTGTTAAATCTTGCAATGTCCAAATGGCAGAAGGAAAGCACAGCGGGATAGCACACAGGAGTAGCACATTTTTAAATGCCAGTATGTTTTATCTTTGTACTTAAAAGTTAATCAGTTATCAGCTATTAAAAAACAAAGGAAAAAATATCCAGAAGTACCACATCACATGAAATCATAAAATAACAGAATGGTTTGGGTTGCAAGGGACCTTTAAAGGGTGTCTAGTCACCCACTAGACCTGCTCATAGAAACCCCATCCAGCCTGGCCTTGGACACTTTCAGGAAAGGGGCAGCCACAGCTTCTCTGGGCAGCCGGTGCCAGAGCCTCACCACCCTCACAGGGAAGAATTTCTTTCCAATGCCTGATCTAAACCTGCTCCCTGTCAGCTTGAAGCCACTTCCCCTTGTCCTGTCACTCCAGGCCCTTCTCAAAAGTCCTTCTCCAAGTCTTCTGGAGCACATTTAGACCCTTATAGCACCAGAAGGGGCTATAAGGTCTCATCAGAACCTTCTCTTCTCCAGGCTGAACAATCCCAACTCTTTCAGTTTGTCTCCACAGCAGAGGTGTTCCAGTCTCAGATGCTCTTTGTGGTCTCCTCTGGACTCTCCCCATCACCTCCATGCTCTTCAATAGTGGGACCCCAGAGCTGGATGCAGCTCTGCAGGCAGGGTCTCACCCGAGCAGGGTGGAGGTGCAGAATCACCTCTCTCAACCTGCTGCCCGCGCTGCCTTTTCTGCTCCAGGACAGTTTTGGCTTCCTGGGCTGTGACAACACATTGTCAGCCCATCTTGGGCTTCTCATCCACCAGCATCCCAAGTCCTTCTCCTCAGGGCTGCTCTCTACCCATTCTCTGCCCTGCCTGTGTTTGTGGTTGGCTTTGCCCTGCCCCAGGTGCAGGACCTTACACATCCATTTCGTTAACATCAAGCCTCTGTTTCTGCTTGGCACGACAAAATCGATGATGAAAATTGGTGTGAACACCTGCACCTCCGAACTGGTTGTGAGACTCGGGTACTCCTTCAGTGCTGAGTCTCATGAAAAATACCACGAGCACTGCAAGGTGGCACAGCCTCCAGGGAATGCTGCTGCTGCTGAGCATCTGTGGCTTTTCAAATGCAGGTGATGGTGCTTATCTCCTGGGTGCTGTACCAAGGAATACTCTAGTGCCTTATCCAGCTAGTAAAAATATGAAGCAGACACAGTAGTAGAGGGGAAAAGGTTATTACCTTTGTTTTAATAGGATCCTAGGTGCACATTTGTCGAAGCTGGAATCACGCTGAGGAGCACATCCATGCACAATGCATGAACAAATTTATGGACCTCACAAAAAATCCCCCAATAAGGAGCTTAACAAATGAAGTAATTGTACCCCTATTCTAATTATCCCCCCCTGCCCCCAAGTGAGGCTACAGCCTAGTTTACAAAAACCTGTTCCAGAGAGGAGGCTCCGTCCAAGGTTAGAGTCTCTAGTTTTGAGATAGTTATCAATGTTTGGTCTTCCCACCTGGAGAACCCCAAACTAAGATAAATATCAGACTACAGAAGTTATAAATATGTGGGGCTAAGGTACAAGGAGTGTTTGTGGAGGGTACATGGAGAGGGAAAGGGTATAAAAATGCATAAAAAGGGTATAAAAAGAAAGGACGAAAATCAACAAGCATCAGCTCAAGGCCATATAATGAATATAAGGTAGGCCATCACCTCACTGTTCTTCTGTGCTTTCCTGGGCCAAAATGAAGCTACACAATTACTCTGTTTTTCCTGGAACGAGCTGTGCTAAATAAACACACAATTATTTTTTCTTTTTCTTTTTTTTCTTTTTTTCTTTTTTTTTGACTGAGGAAGGAGGGATGTTCACCACACCCTGTAATAAAAAAAACTATAGCTTTTTCTTGAATGTGAATCTTGGATGTTAATTGAAATCAAGGCAGGACATTTACGTGCAGAGGTGAAATCTCTTATTAAACCACCCACAGACATACATAAAAAAATCAGAAAAGACTTCAGGTGCCACAGACCTGCTTCAGTAGGAGTAAAAGCTTTACCACTTTTTCCACTACAGTGACTGCCTTAATGAAGAGGCATAACCTTTACTTGTAATCTCGGTTCTTATTCAACCACAGCTGCAGCAAAAATTAATTGCAATTTGAAGAGTCAAATGAATCATAACTTTTAGTTTGTTTGTTTTAATAAGACAATATACATTTTAATTTCATGTAGAATGATAATTTCTGGAGTAGGCTTTCCTTCCAAAGCCTTGGATTTCTAACTGCTATGGTTTGCAACAACAAACCACACTTCTCTGAAATCTTTCAGGAGAACAATCCCACTGTTCAAGCATCATAGTTGTCAGGGAACTCTCTTCATCTCATGGAGGAAGAGTCACAAATGGGCTAATTAGGACATCTGCACTGTTTTTCCAGTTTGTTTACCTACAGGCAAAACTGTCACTTAATGAAATCCACAGGTTTGCATGAATAAATGCCACATTAAAAAAAAAAAAGGAAGTTTGCAGAACAGAATTCAAAGAACTGACCCAATTTATCACACCCCCTTAAGCCTCCCTGACTCCTCCTGCCTCCCTCAGCACCATGCTGGTTCACCTGCTGTTGGAGCTGGCTGAATCTGCTGGTCCAGCAGGAAACTACAGACCCCAGAAACCTCAGGAACAGCCAGGGTGGGGAAGACCCTAGAGGTCAGGTCTGCTGTGGCGGCAGCTCTCCCATGGCTCTGCCAGCAAAGAGCAGCCTCCCCCCCCCACACACACACAGGGGCTGAAATAGCTCTCCACTGATGTAATTTCTATTCCCTGTTTTCCCCATTAACTTTGGAAAGCAGCTGCCAAGCCAAGGGGGCAGAGCAATGTGGGTCGGTAAATGCTGACTTCCACAGCCCATGTTTGTACCACCAGTAAGGAAAGCATGTGAGATACTTCTGATCATTTCAGAAACCACAGATGCAAAATTCAGAACTGATTTCATTCCGATGTTGAGTATGAAATTAGGAACTGCACAGAGTTTTTGAAAAGGGCTTCAACCGTTAAAGACTGTTTTTTAATGTTTTTTCCTACAGACTGCGCATTTTTCTCTCTCTGTGTTCTGCCATCCTGCAAAGACTGCTCTCTCCCAAGTAATATGCTCCATAATGAACCTCTCAGTCCCAGCCTGATAGCATTTTTTACATTTAAGGGTCCTTTAACTAATGTGCAACACTGAGTGCAGCCAGGGGGACATTGCAAAACAAGACACTACCTGCAGAAGGAAAAGTACAGCACCCAGCCTTACAATCATTAATATCTGATCAACGTTTGCAGTGCAGGTACATCACGCCGGGGCTCATGCTGCACTTCAAACTTATACATAGCTTTCACCTTTTGCCTTCTCTTCTTTCTTGAAAGATATCCCATGATAGGAAAAGCCTAACTTATTTATTCTCTTCAAGCTGCTTCTTAAAAAAAGATGAAAAAAAGAAAAAAGAAAAGAAAAAAGAAAAA
>VZRM01002792.1:263980-282147 GCA_013397955.1 Grantiella picta | reverse complement strand
AAAGAAAAAAGGAAAAAGGGAAAAGTGGAAAGGTTAAAATAAACTGAAATCCTAACAGCCCACCAACCCTCCCTCCTTTGTTCACAGCTGCCTAAGTTAATAATTCTCTGTTCCTTCTGCGATCATCAACAGGAAAACCAAGGGGAACAAAATCTAATGGACAAACTTTAGATTTTAAATTAATGTAATCTTCCTGGTAACGAAGACTTTGAAAAAAAAGAAGAAAGAAAAAAAAAGGGCAAAACTACCGTAAAAGCTTGCAGATAGTTGTTATGCCTGAGAAGTACTGAAGAAAAAGGATTTACCTATGCCTGGACATGCAGTTGCATTTATACTGTATGATTAAGCGTAAGCTCATGATTAAACACTTTGCTGAATTTTAGCCACTAAATGCAGTTCTGCAAAATCTTGAACACTCTTCCACTGGTATGGACATGTTCACAAGGCTTTCAAATGGAACTTCCTATTACAGGCACTCTTCTAAATGTCTTGCTCACATATTTTTCAGAGTCAGTGCTTTCTTAAATGAAACTGCATCTCTATTAATTTAAAGAGTTGATTTCTAGTAATGCACGACTTGGAAAAAAAGTCAGTAAAAATACTATCTCAGCAATCACATGAGTCAATGCAGGCATATGTGAAGATCTTGAAATACTCTCCTTTTACATGATCCGTGTCCTTCACTAGGACACAACGTCTGTGGTGAAGTTTAATCACAGCTGCAGTCTCCATCCCCCCCCCGACACCACCCAAGCCCCTTGTGGCATCAGCTGGGGCAGATGGCAGGAAGGCACCTGCCCTACCTTCCTGCCATCTACCCTGTGGCTTCAAAAGGAGAAGCTAACATATTCATCTAAAAGCAAACAAACAAATAATAATAACTCCCTGCAACAGACCGCAGAACTGGTTAGTCCATAACAGCATTTTCTAGCAGATAGTCAAGATATGATTCATCTGGCAAAAAGAAGGTATTTGCATCTGATCACTGGCACTGGCTGGCTGAGTGGTCAGTGAGAGGAGGAGGAAGAGGACAATGACAAGGAAAGTATTTCTGTGCTGGAGTTCTTACACGAAATTAAAAGGTCAGCTCAACAGCACTTTCAAGGTGCCACTTCCTCCTCTTGACCATAAAACCAAGGTCAAGGAGTCATGATCAGAGGAGTTCTCCCAGTTTAGATGTGGTGAAATTAATTGATTGTGTGCTTTGTTTTTTTGATTGTGATCAATGGGGCACAAATTTTCCTTCAACTCTTCCCTCTGCCTCACTACTTCTAAACCCATTTGAATGAACAATGGTGTTGACACAGGCCTAGTTACCTGTGGCATTCATTGAAAGCAAGACAACCTGCTGCACACACAAGAGAAATCTACAGGTGAACAGCAGGCATTTCAAACTGAACTTTACAAAAAGCCAACAAATCACACAAAAAGACCACATGGGAGAATTGCAGCCATGCAGGATGGCGTATTTAAAAGATGTGCAATGTGGCATTTGAGGACATGGTTTAGCAGTGGCATTTAGCACGGCTTGGCAGTGCTGATTAAACAGTTGGACCCGATAGTCCTAGAGGTGTTTTGCAGTCTGAGAGATTCTGTGATGCTCAGTGTTCACAGGGTGTCTCTCTCTGCACTCCAGACCCCACAGGCTGGACAGAAGAACCCACCACAACCTGAAGTGCAGCAGAGCTCAGAGGGAAACTTCCTTGGAAGGGTTTTTGGGGCAGGTCTGATGTTGTACAGTGAACGCACACAGGAAAACGCAACTTCTGCCTCTGCATGGAAAGCACTTTTTTTTCAAATGAATGTATAAAAATGTGGTTACAATAAATAAAAACAAGCAAACAAAGGCCACTACATCACATATCACACCAAACATCTCCCTCGTTAACCAACAGGAAGGACAAGTTATACATAACAAATCCCTGTCACATTATTTGATGAACTAACAAGAGGAGTTCAGTGAGGAGAAGGAAAATAAATACCTCTATATACTCAATACCTCTTACTACTCAAGGTAGTAATGACCAAATATGCGTAAAAAAGTACAACAAAATATGTTGAAGTTTTGTACTTTACTTTGTGGCACTTAAAAACCTAGAGATCACACAAATATCTAAAAAGTCAAAAAATTCCATGTCATTTTTACCAAAGGCATTAGAAGTATAAACTGTTAAGTATATAAAGATAACCTTTACACCTGACTATTTACCTTAAACTATGTAGTAAGTTTTGTAAGCCATAATACACTATATCCCCTCTTAAAATTTAAAACAGTTCTAGCATGATATGAAATATTATAAGGCCCTCTGCTGTAAATAAATCTTTTTGAAAGGCAAGTGTAGGAAGAAATCCTCATCCCAAGAGCAGTCACATTTCTGACAATGCAGGGCTTCTTATCTTACTCAATTCTATGTACTTCAATGCTTTAACATAACATTTACAATAGAATTTAATTTGGAGACAATCTTCATGGCAAAGTACATTTTTATTTTCCAACCAAGGTTCTTCATTGGTGCATTCCGCATTGGTTGGTGTATTGGCCACAACCTACTCTGAGTCTTCTAACTTGCTTGGTTTGCCAATAGCTAATTCACCACCTTTTTTGTACTTTTCAGCAAAATAATCAGAGTCAAAGCGCACAGACAGATCTAGAGGACTCACATAAACATTTCCATTGGCTACTGTGACCTTATGAATCCTTTGTTTGACTCCTTTTGATTGCCACTTTGGTGTTGGTGATGGATCCTGAGGGTTTATTCCTTTATACAATCCCTCTCCTGTTTCCAAGGTAATTTTAAACTTATGCCAAGGACAAACAATACACGCCTGTCCATCGATGTCCTGCAGGAAGAAGAAGAAGAAGAGAAAGATAGCAAGTTTTGTCTTCTAGGACAAAAAGTACGTTTGGTAATTTGGCTGTATGGCTATCTGCTGTTATGTGTATACGACTGTTTTTTTCAGTATTATGTTCAGATAAAAGCATTAGAAAAAATACATTAGAGTTTTCACATGGCTCTATGTTGCTACCTTGTTTTTATTTTGCTTACATACCTCTATTTCTCCATGACATAAAGGGCCTCCTTCATCTGAAACATGACAGAACACCAGATTAATTTAAGCAACAGACTTAATGCATAATTCTAGCAACACTGAGATCACACAGGCAAATATCTTACGGTAACAGCGAGAGTCCAGAGCATGAAATTTCCCCTCGTGATAGAAAACAACAATTTCTCTGCCATCAATTTTAGGTGTTATTCTTTGAGACTGCTTTATGTCTTTTTCTTTGCCAATGAATATAAGACCATCTGGCTGCATCTCAGCTCCTCCTGTGTTTGAGCTGTGCAAATCCACATCCTTAAAACACACACAAATAAATGAAAAGGTCACTTATGAAGCAGTTCACATTTGGATTTCTGTGAGTAGAGGGAGAAGAAGTTTCAGTGAAAGACTATAACATGCAGACGTACAAAAGCACAAGTTTGGTGATAATGTTAGATTGACTGTTACCTAACAGAGCCAAGACAAGGAGAACCAGCTCTTGGAAACCTGATAACTGAGGCTGAGACAAGATAAACTCTCAATTACTGTTCATTTACTCTGCACCTAAACCACCTTCACCCCCCAAAACCTATGGGCAAACAAATACAAGGCTGACAAATGTAAAATACTATACAATTCAGGTATGCATTGGGTAGCATTTACATGTAAATCCAATACTCTTGGCTAGAAATATAAAGTGATTTAAGTTAATAAAAAATTATTCTGCAAAAGGGAAAAAACTTATTGAGAAGTTGTATTTATTTAGTTGTATTTAGTTTAAATAATTTAGTATTAAACTAAATGTATTGTACATTTAGTATAAACTAAATGTATTTAGTTTAAATAAAAAATTATTCTGCAAAAGGGAAAAAACTTATTGAGAAGTTGTATTTATTTTGTTGTATTTATTGAGAAGTTGTATTCCACCTGACATTTTCAGCAAATATGCCAGCCTCTCCATTACTCCTCTTACTTATTTCAAACATATAACAGACTGAGACCTCTCACAACAGAGACTATAAGCAGTTTTACCACAAAAGAAACCTTCCCACTAAATTTACTCAAAATTAGCTACTGTGTTCCAGTTCTCCCCAAATTCCCAGTACAACCTCACTTCCTCAGAAAAATAAGGTTAAACCAGGTCTTTATAAACACCGAAAGGGGAGCCACAGGAAGGGGGTGTCTCTGGCTCCAGAGGAGTGCAGAGCCACAGAGAGCTGCACTGTACCTTTTGTCCACGCCAGATTGCAATGGAGATGAGAAAGCAGAGGAAGTAATGGAGGCTGAGGATGATGAGGTCCAGCATTACCTCTCCTCACGGTGTCTGTCACCACTGCCCTGCCTTGTTCCCATATGGCACAAGGGTCTTCGTGGTCCCTCTTTAAGGGCAAGCAGGGGGCAGCCTGGGCAGCCCTGCAGCACCCTGTGGCAGGACCTGTGGAGGTTCAGCACGTCAGAAACCAGCTCTGCCAGGGCTGATAAGAGCCAGCGACCTGCTGGGGCTGGCCTGATAAGAGAAGAGCAGAGCTTCGAGTTCCTCCTGCTGCTGCTGTCCTCAGCGTGAGCCCAAGCCACTGCTCCCTTCTCCCAAAACCCTGCTCAGTCACATATGATGGGATATGTCCTCAGGATCAGCAACTGCATGTTTGCCCATAAACCACCGCTCAGGGAGGACTGGTTTAAGTGACAGTGTGGCATTTCCAAGGCCAGTTTTTAACTGATCTGCACACGATCAACTGCAAAGAACATCTCCCTGCTTTCCATTTCAAGGAACTTCCACCCAGTCTTACCCAGAAAGTGAAACGTCACTGCCAGACTCACAGGAGGATCCAGTAAAGCATTCACACAGTTTTTTCAGGAGATAAGCAAACTAACCACAGGAACTAGAGTAGGAAAACCGCAATTTTTACTATCACCTTTTGGCCGACTCAGCCTATAAACTTTCCAAATTGGTAAAGATACTAAAATGCAGAAGCATGTAGTTAAAAACAGACTTATAAAGACACCTCTAAAAACCACTGTGTATATAATTACATACACCTACAGAAACAGAAACACATACATGCCTATTTGCACACACATGTGTATGTCCCAACCAGTGTTAGAATAACTATTATCACCTAAATTCCAGCTCGTTTAGAAATGATGCTTCCCCAGGCAGCTTAGATTTTGCACAAAGAAATTATCCAGACTGCCACTCTGAAACCTGACTGAGATCACCAGAACATTGTGGACCTTGAATGGCCTAAATTACACAAGCAATCAGTAGCCAACAGCTTTCTTTCACAGCTGATACTCCCACGATTTTCTACAACCAAATGTAGACTTAGGACCACCTTGGCACATCAAGGCGCCTCCAAAAGAAAGCCCTCAGGGCAACTTTCTTCCCTTAGATAAGAGGAAACAGGTCACATAACCCCCTCATGGGCCACATCACCCCCTCACGGGTCCCATGACAGAATCCTGAGCAATCAGAGCAGATCCAAGCTGCGGGTGGAAGTGAGCACACTTCAGTCAACAAGAGGAAAGGTTATTTTCATGCATATACACCACAAGTTAGCCTTTTAATAGCCTTCCTCCTGATTTCCTTTTCGAAGTTTGGCTGTTTTGATATTTTCTGAGTCACTGCAGGCAGGACGGATGGAGCTGTCCCTGCTGCCAAGTGCCACCTGGTGGGAAGGACAAAGGGGCTTGCCAGCACCGGAAGTGTTCATTCTCCAGCTGGAAATAGAGCTGGATTTTGTGAATTGCGGCATTTATTTGCTCTACCCTGCTCTGAATAAATTTTCCTCATTCTGGGTAAAAGGAAAAAAGTCCCTGCCTCGTGAGGCATAGTAATCCCCAGCTCCCCCTGAGGGGATAATCTGCCGTGTGTGTCAGGGCAGCAGTGGTGATGTTTTGAGGGGATGTTCCCCCTGAGCAGGGCTAGAACAGCGTGGATGTGCATATTTAATTTCAAGCAGGCTGGTGCAATGCTTGCATTAGTTAACTAATGAGCTGCACAGACTGACTTGGGGACTGTAACAGGCATACTGCTATGGGATGTGTGTGTTTAAAACACCCCTGCTTGTGGCAGAAGTCTTCCAAAACATTGTTATGATTATTACTGCCTGGCATGTTTTAAGGCAGAGCAGTGAAGGAATATTGCTTTGAGACTGTATCCTCCTTATTTAGCTCTGTTGCTGTTCACAAGATTTCCACTGTACTCACTGAACCAGCTGTTTTTCTCTCTTTTTTGTCATTACAAATAAAGCTGAACCTATAATTTTCTGTGATGTGAGAGCTCTATTTCTGCAGGACCAGGCACGAGCAACCTGCAATGTTTACAGCTGGTAGCGTATGTGTTATCAAAACCCTCACTATGCTGATGACAGCTCACGTGTGTGAAAATGACAAAATAAAGCAGGTAATATCTAAAGCTCTGTGGCTGCTTTTAAAGTAATAATGGTAAAGCCTAAGCCACCCCCCATGTAGACAAAAGGGGCTGTAAAGAACATCCCCAGGGTACCTGGAGTGCCAGCTCCCTGATCCCATGCAGGATCACATCTACTTTGGCCGTTCTTGAAAAATATTTTTAACTTAATCAATTCCAGTGGCAGAGTTTAGATAGCTTGATTGTCTGTTTTCATGTTTAAACTCTTGAAGTTCTTCACTTTTTTTCCTCCAAACTGCCCGGCCTGAAAACCAAAATAATTTCCTTTTCCTGCTCTTGGTGGCAGCATTTTCCATGCTGTGAAGCCTTACTGACTGCAGAGGACTTTTCAAGGTTTCTCTGATGGCTGATACCTAATGCAATTCACAGGCCCCTTACTTATATTATTTCCTTCCAAAAGCTCTCATCTGTTTACGTCCTTCTTAAAAGATAAAGTCACAGAGCAGAGACAATGCCCTGAGCATTCACTGAGCAGTTAATAAAGCAGCTGCCTCATGTATCTTACAAATATCACTCCTTTAAATCATCCCCACACATCACTCATTTCCTTTTTCACCACATCGGGTGGTTGGCTGGTGCTCTGTTTCAGTTTCTCTAAAATTTCCGGGTATATTGCACTTTTTTTGAACTGTGAAAATGCAGACTATACAGTTTTTTGTTCACCATTTCAGTCTTTTCCCCTTTCCCTTCTATTTTGACCTTTAACTAGTCCATTATTATTTTACCTGATTGATTTCAGGTAATTTTTTCAGCTAATCAAGACTCCTTTGGATTTTAGCCCATCTTCAGGAGCACTCCCAAGCTCTCCCAAAGTGCATTTTGTCATGCTGAATAAGAAAAAAGTGAACACTCCTGAATTCAATTACTTGCTTAAAAAGTACCACACAGCACTACATTGGATCCTTGCAAACCAGCTATATTATTTGGGGAAAAGGTACAAAGTAGAAAACAAATTATTTAAAATTCATTATCTATACAAGTATTTGATGTAAGCAGTTGGAAGACAAAGCTACTCATATTTTATATCCTATTTTCAACTGGATAACTGATTCCGAAGATTTGAGAAGAGACAAGCAGATAAATCTTCTGCTCTGCTTTAAGAAAACCAATGTAAAACAATATAGAAAAGGATTCTTTGCTGGCTTTTATTGCTAGAAGTACAATTTTATCTCCAGAAACTGCAGTTTACGCATGAGAATTCTGAAAGAACAACTTTCACAGTCTGCATTGAAAAGAATGTTTTCCTGATGAGTAGCCTGAAAGATCCCAGATAAACCTACTGTTGAGTTTCAGTGAGAAACTAATGCTTATCTAATGTTTAGTTTCAATGAGATTCATCTCCTACATATTTTATCACAAGTCACTTTAAAAATTCACTATTAACAGTAATTCCCATGTGTGTTTAGGTAATTTAATGTCAGTCTTATTTCCATGACTCTCTGTCTCATAATGAGTGCCTGCATATTCAAGGAGGTAAGAACTAAATCCATTATCATATCTTATTATATTATTACATATTATCATGCTTGCCCAGATCAATAGTACTTTTCCTATACAAAGTCTTTATCACATTTCTTCCACATGACCCTTCATAATGGACATTTCTTTGATAAGCTAATGAATCTGCTATCCTTTCAGGTTTAATCTATTCCTGCATGCATTGCAATGTCATTTCTATAGGGAACTGTTAGGCATGACAACTAGCAAGGATTATTTGTATCTAAATCACTTTTTTTTTTAACTACAAATTATCCCACACCTAATTATTTCCTTTAGTTGTATTGATGACAAGTAACAAGGAAATTATTTTTGTAAGAACCCTGGTATCTCACAGAGCTGAAACAGTATCACCTGTAACAAGAAAAATATGCTTTCAAAATATTCTTTCCAGCTTCTGTACCTGCGAGGTGCCATGCAAACCCTGAGAAATCCTGTTTTCCAATCCTAGAGGGTTGGAAATTCCCATCTGTGCCACAGAAGGCTGAGCCCAAAGCTTTCAGCCTGGAATAATGTGCAGTCACTGATGAGATGCACAGGGCTGGCTCCCAATGAAGTGTGGAGGGGACTGAAGAACAACCATAAAAGGTGTCAAAAGGCAAGGATGCACCATAGGAAAAAATACTATCATCACTTTTGTGTCATTTCTAGCATAAATATTAACAGTGATTTCAACAAAATCAGCAGCAAAACAGAACATCAGAAGCCCTGACACTACATTCAGGGTGAAGGACTTTTAGCAGGATCCACCTGACATATCATCAGTGGAAGTTCCTCCTTCCTGTGCCTCTATCCCCAAAGAAGCCCCTTGTTCTCATTAGGAAGTCTTTTAAAAATTTTCATAAAACAAGTGTCTTTTAAATTATTTTATCATTTTAATATTGCCAAAAAGATTCGTTTATTTATTCAAGAATCTCATATTAGAATGCAACAAATTATTCTTCTTTCAAATCAAGAAATAAAAGTACTGTAAAATAAGACCAATTTGCACTATCATTTTTATGTATGAAGACCTTACTGCATGCTAGGAAGAATTCTGAATGCCCAATAATTATTTTTTCTAAACTGTCAATAATATGCTGCTAAGGAGACTTCAAGGGTAACCTTACTGTTTAGTCTATGCACAACAGCATTTCATCCTTGCCTTCTCTCCTTCCAGCTCTGCTTTGCTAGTCTGTCCCCTCCATAACCATTTCAATTATTTCAGTCAGCATTTAGTCCTCTTGTTAGTTCCTCAGTTATTTAGTCCCTCTTGTACGGGGGTCATGCAATGTTTTACTGCAGTTATTGGGCTTTTACAGAGCCCCTGATTGCCCATGGTGACTACTTTTCAGAGGATTGCCCATGGTGACTACTTTTCAGAGTGTTTTGAATTATCTTGCCAAAGCCTCAAAAAGTTTTCAGTTAATTTGTCTCACAGACTGGTTAAGCAACTTCCATATGACTTATTCCTGGCCTGAATTGTGGTATTTAGGTTTGGGTTTGGTAATTTTGGTGGGTTTTTTTGTTTGTTTGTTTGTGGGGGTTTTGTGGTTTTGTTTGTTGGTTGGTTTTGGTTTTGTTTTCTTTATTTTTCTTTGTTCTTTCTTTCCAAAGATCAGCCTATCAGCATTTTCTTTGAAAAAATCAGAACACTGGCTATCCAGCATGGCATCTGTCCCTGCACACACAACATTATTAAATGCTTTCACTTTTCTCACTTCTTGCTCTGAGAACTCTCCTGTGCAGTTTTTGGTGTACGAGTAATAATTCACTGGATGCATCTCTGCGAGCACTTGGCCATTTTAATGGCTTCATAAACTACGTAAAGGTAAGAAGCAATTACATTACTTCAGCAACTAAATTTAACATTTAAAAAAACCCCAAAAACCAAACCAAACCACCCCCAAAGAACAGTAACAACAACCAAATAAAAAAACCCCAAACCAACAAACAAAAAATCCCCAAACACAGATGTAATTTAAAATCCTTTACCATAAATTTATAGTTTTCAGTCTGTGGTCCAAGAAATACCAGCTGCTAATCAGCTACGCGATGCTGCTACCTCCTCCATGTTCTCCCTCTGCTTCCACAGGTATCAAGCTATTTGAAAAGACAGATGTAAAAATCAGCTGGGAAAAAAGCCTAGGAGCCAGAAATGTGTGCTTTACCAGCTGACGTTGTTTTTAAAGAGAGGTATTGCAGAATCATGTCCTAGAATTGTACTCTGGAGAAAGTACAGAAATACTGGCATAGGATCTCGTTAACTGTAGCAAAATTATAAACCACAGGTATGAAAAAGATGGGGCATTATGTGAGGCTACAGAACAACATGGAAATTCACTTAGTCTGGAAAGGTCTCCAGGACAGTGTATGACAGGTCTGAACACCTTGATAAAAATAATTCCATGCATTAGACCAATTTTACAGTACTCTTCCATTTGTTTATATAGGCATCAATCCATTTAGTTATAAAGAAGTGTGAGATTATCCAGTTGTTTGTCTGTGGTAATTCAGGGCTAGGAAAGAAGCCACATGCCCTGAAAAAGTGCCAGCCTGTGCAAAATGCAGAGGACCATCTGCTCAACAACACAAGCATATTGTGTTGGTACTCTGTTCTGTATTACCTCCCCAGCAGACCTGCAATTTAATTCAAGTTCTCCATCAATGCACTCAAAAGTCTTCAAGAGACTGGTCTTTGTCATTTTCAAAACACAGTTACACTCCCGAAGAATCATCAACGGTCAGTAAATGGTAGCATGTGGTTCACATACCAGGAATGTATAAGTAGTGGTGACAAGTTCTCAGCAACCTATGGAGTTTACATATTCTAACCAGATCAAGGATGACAAAAATTCGTCAGAGATATTATAATCTATCTGTGACTTTAAAAAAAGGAACCTCTACTTTCCAAGAAACATAAACCTAGCATTAGCATCTAGAAAGTTTTCCTTCATGTCCAAACTAGATTTTGCTTTTTGCAAATGTTTTTCCCCCATGCTCTCCCTAACCCCACAAACTCCTCACCATTTCTAGAAGAGCACACAACCCTATAACAATGACATTCACATCTCTCCACCTTCATTTGTATATCCTTGTTTCCAAGTGTTTCTGGTTTTATTGCACACAGAGATTTTACAGTTCACCAGTAGAAAAACCTGTGAGTTGTATAAATTGCATACATTGTTTCTTTTCTTTTAAGTAAGCATAACATATTTTCAAACCTAATACTCAGTTCTTCAGCTGCAGAGAATGTTAATGCCTTTATGCAGAGAAGGCTGTTGTAACCCTTTTGCATTTTTATGGTAGACACCTGGAGACCACACAAGACAGGGGAAAAACACCTACTTATTTGGAATTTACATCTTTGGAAGTATTATTTGTTAGCTTTCCATATAACAAGACTCTTCTGCACTCAGAAAACACTGAAAAGCTACAGCAGCACAGAAAAGATTAACAGAAAAGAAAGGGGTTTTTGTTGTGTCTTACAGCTTCATGGTTGACATTCATATATTCACTCTACAACTTGGACAGAATGATTACATAAAGCCTCATTTACAGCAAGCACCATGCAGAACATTCTAAACCACGACCTTCAGATCAGTACTGAAGAAAAAGTTACAACTAAGTATGGCAACAATTTCCTTCTGTTTAATATCAGCAAAAAGCCTTTCTTGTACTGCGGCTGTGGGGCTTCGGGAAAACAAGATGACACAGCGTAGAACCAAAGAGGGGATATTTGAGCACAGACCTCTGGTCCACATCTGCTCCTTCCCAATTTCCACATGTCTTCTCTTACTCCATTCCACTTTTTCCTGAAGTAGAAATGTACTAAATATTGGAAGCAGCCTGACACCTCTGCTCAAAGAGAGCAATTTGATAGAAAAATTGTCTGTCTGGTACCTCACAAACTGACCATCACCTGGGGAAAGTGGGCGGGGAGGTTCTGATCTCTTCTCCCAGGGATTCACGACAGGACACATGGCAATGGCTCAGAGCTCTGTCAGAGGACATTCAGACCTGACAGGAGGAAGCTTTTCTTTACCAAGAGGGAGGCCAAACACCAGAACAGACTTCCTTGAGAGGTCTCTGCTGCCCCAAGTCTGTCAGTGTCCGAGAGGCTCTTGGACAATGTCTTTAATGTGGCTTTAATTTTGGGTCAACCCTGAGGGGGTTCAGGGAGTTGAACTAGATGGAGGTTGTAGCAGGTGGTTGTTTCACCACTACTGAAAATATTTCCACAAAATATGGTCCCCTCCAAATGAAATAATCTATTATGTTCTATTCTATTCTATTTTATTCTAATCGTCAACATAGTGCTTGCATGGAGGTGCTCAGGTCATTTTTCTACCCAACTTCAAGGAATACAGTGACTGATAATTGTGTAAAGGGTTGCAAAGTCTTTGGGAATAAAAATTAAGTAAATCAGACCAAAAAAAGTCTCTCCTCTGCTTGCTTAAGATGACTCATCTGAATCGAAGTGAGAAAAACATCATTTCTCCCATTATCAGCTCCACACAAGGTGGATAATGGGTTTGTTCTGGGCATATGCTGGGGCTTTTAGTAAAAATTCTCCTAAAGAACTGTCTCACGCTGCTATTCAAGAAATACTTAGGATCATCCTCATTATTATTATTATTATACCACCAGCATTACCATCACAATTATCTGTCAAAACATCCGATAGCTCAATTGTAGAAGATCCCAAAGGACACGACAGAAAGAAAAATCCAATTTCCAATTATCCTGTTGGAGCTAAAATGCTCCCATTATGATGAGGCCTGTTCTACAACATCTGAGAGACGGAGCCCTTGTGAGAGATGCTGTCAGATAACACTGCCACAGCTCTTCAAGGAAGATGATTCTCCCACGGCAATCTGCAATGTTTTTTAAATAAGAAAATATCGTTATTTTCCTTTTTTTTTTAGTCTGTATCCGTTTTTAAAATAACCATTTGAAACAAAAGCTGTATTTAACATAACATTCTCCAATGTTAAATGTTAGATACTAGATGCATAAGTTTCTTTCTTTTTTCATCTCTTCCAAAGTACAGACCAGAAAATGTAAGCCTTCCTATCAATTTCATACTCTGTTCTTTTTGTAGCTTAGGAGATAGGTTTCCAAATTTACACTTTCCAGTTTCTACTATTTAGTTTTTACTATTTAGTTTCTACTATTTAAATTTTCTGTAACAATGTGTGAGAGGACAAAAAAAAAAAAAGAAAAAAGAAAAAAAAACCAAAACAAACAAAAGCCAAAACAAACAAAAAAAAAAAAAAAAAAAAAAAAAAAAAAAAAAAAAAAAAAAAAAAAACCAAAAAAAAAAAAAAAAAAAAAAACAAAAAAAAAAAAAAACACGACCAAAAATGAAGGAGAGCAAACCTGAAAAATTTACGGTCTGTGTTGCTATTGGTTCCATCACACACACAATTTCCCAGAAGTAGGCACTAACCATCTAAGTGAGAATTTACAAAGAATACTGCATAGAACAAAACTTCATAAGCTCTCATAGAGAATCCAGAAAACAGTTAAGCACACTAAAATTGTGCTCCACAGTAGGAAATAGTTTTTGTAAATTATTGAAACGTATTAAGAGTACAGTTTTTCTGTCACTGTTTCAAATATTTAAACCTTACAGCACAAGCACTTCATTACCTCACTGATCAGCCTTCCATCAGTCATTAGTTCATAGTCACAGACTGACATAATTTTCTTTATCCTTTTGAGTTCATACCAGGGAATGCATGCAGGAGGAAAGAATTCTCTCTGGTTTTTGGCAGAAAATGCTCTTGGATAACACAGCAGTGTAGAGAAAATAATTTCATCTGGCACCACTCGAGCTAACCATGGCATCCCAGCAGCTGGAATCAGCTCGTACTCAAGTTTGTCAAAAGACTAATTGCCTAATTTTGTACACTGCTATAAGTGGCAACTGGAACAAGCGCTCAGTAGGACAAACTGGAAATAAAACTGTAATCTGCAGGAGGACTTGAGAAAGCAGCTTGGAGCTGAAAGTGCTTGTGAGAAAGTCCACAAGTGATGTGTCATCTTGTCAACCACATATTCACAAAATTCTCCAGCACAGAGAGGGTTTGTTTGAACAACTGTAGATCACTTTGGTTACTGGACAGGCATCATATCTATTCAGTGAAAGCTTCCTGAAGATATAAAATCTGCAGGTATTTCTGGAGATCCACTCTCCAAGAACTGTGTAGGACTTGCTGGTTTTGAGGGACCTGAAGTAACACCATCATTCTGAACAACACTAGAGAGAACATGTCATCCAGAAACTCAAGCTGTGCTTGTCATGACTTTTTTAACCTCAAGAAGCAGTTTAGGATCTGAATTGTCAACCAGCACATCCACCAGGCAGCGCTGAGAGAAGCACAGCACCCGATGTGACACAGCTGCAGGAAGTTGTTCAAGCCACTCTGGAGACCAGACGCAGCCCAGCCTGCTTCACTGAAAAGAAACTTATTGTCTAAACAACTGTGAGTCTTCCACAGTGTGCACCACCCACCACTGAGGCAGGCACACTTTCAAATGAAACCCAGACCTTTGAACAGCCTGCAGGAGTTGAAGCATTTTATTTTTCCAGAAAAGTGGTAGTTTCAACGGTACCCAACAGTTCCTGTTCTCTACTAGTGGTGTTATCAAATGGTTAATCTGCCTTTGAAGTTAATACCGTGGAGTTTATATTGGATTGCACAGTAAGGACAGCTCAAGTGAGGCAGAGAAGCCAAGGCTTTCCCTTTCCTGGGAAAAAAGCAGGTCCAGTATGCTGGGTGGACAGAGAGAAGAATGGTGAGAAAGTGGTAAAAAATTTGCTGTCTTGAGCTGTTCACGAGGATCCTCTAGGTATTTGAGAATGGAAAAAAAAACTTTTCTACCTGTCTTGCTAGATATTGGATTTATTGATACAAATTTACCAGTAAATCGCTGTAATAAGGCTACTAGAAATCAATAAAGGCATAGCTACCGGTTCCTGTATCCTTTTAGTGGGTTTAGAGGGCTGATCCCACACCGCGGCTCTGCTCCAGGGGCGGCTGCAGGTTCCGCACCCACCTGCGCAGCGCTACTCGACCTCTGCCGTGTGCGAGCGCGGAGCAATTCCCGGGAACAAAGCCGAGCTCGGTTTTGGACTCAAGGGCACCAAACCCCCCGGGAAGCCCTCCGTCGCTGCCGCATCCTCTCTGCCGCAGCCTCGGCAGCTCCCGCCGCGATTCCGCTCTCCGCGCCGGGATGCGGCTGCTGCCCAGGCTCTGACCAGGTGCCGCAGGAGCCCACGGAGAGCAGGCTGTCCCCGGACTAGAGCTCCCAGCGTGTCCCGGGGCTGCGGGATCTGCATCTCCAGCCGTGCCCGGGCGGGCGCTGACGCGTGTCCCGTGTGGCGGTGTCCCTTGTCGCGGTGGGTGACAGTGCAGCTCCTGCCGGGCAGGGGCTGCGGCGAGGTGTGCTTGTGATTGCCGAAGCGGCTGTGCCTTCTTGGGACGGCAAGTTTGTCTCCAGGAGAAGCTCATCAGTGTAAGTTGGAGAGATTTTTGCCAATAGTTTTCGCGCTACGAGGGAACTTTTGAAATCCGCTCTCCTCGTTTGTCCTTTCGTTACTAATTATCTACTAATTTATCTTACTAATTTATCACTGGGCCCTTCAGTTGCTTTGGTTTTTTTTTTTGTTTTATTTTTTGTTTGTTTTTTTTTTGCTTTTCACCTTCTCAAAGTTGTTTTTCCTTCTTCAGTTGGTCGCTTTTCCTGTCTCCTTCAGTGCTGACACCGCCGCTGAGGTTTCTCAGCCCATTTAGGCAGATTTGACTGTGCTGTTTCTAAGGCTCGTTTGAGGCAGAATACTTAGATATTTACCAAAATAGTGCATGGTTATTGTGACAGAGTTCAAAAGCATGGATGCCTCTTTGGAATGTCGTTAAATGCTTACACATTTTGGCTTCCTGGCTGTGTTTGGAGGTGGGGTCTGCCTTAATTGTGAAGGAAGCCACGCACAGTGACAGCGACACTTTTTTTGCCAGCCTTTCCCACGTGGGAAAAGCTGGCAAGAAAAACCCTGATCCTCAGGAATCACTTGTGCACATGTCCAGTGCAAAATGCCTCTCGAACATAGTTCAATGCTTAGCAATTTCTCTTTAAAAAGAGACTACATGCAGGGTTGTTTTCCTAACTGATGTGGCTGTCCTATAATGTCTTCCCCCACTTATTTATCTTAAACCTTAGCGAAGCTTTCCAGAAGGAGTGACTTTTGTATGATTTAGCTGCTTGGAATGTTGACTGAATCCTGCACTGGAGCTAAACTTCAGCAACATTTAAAACATATTTTTTTTCCCAGCAGTTTTTGGTGTGTCTGTATTTTGCAATTTTGCACTGTATTTGTGTGTTTAAAGTACTCTCTGTGCAATTATAGTAGGATATAAACAAAATTTGGAGTTCGGTATATCTCTTTATTAGAAATGATTATATGTCCTTTCACTCAGTAGACATAATGCCAAAATAAGGATGTGGGGAAAATCTTTAAGAGATAACTGGAGATGCCATATGAAACAAAGAATATAAGGAAGCCTGAAAGTACTGCAAGATAATTATTTAATTACTTGGAAAGTCATAGTTTTTGGACACTTTGCTTGTTGTTCCTACCCGTACTGCTGTATAGTAAGGCAGAGTTTGAAGTACCTTATTGACATAATGGTTGAGACTGATTTTCAGGTTTCGTTTTCATAACTTCATTGATCATTATGTTAGTCGAACACAGTGAATTTTTATTCCCCTTCCTTTTGTATTTGCTTATATGTGGTGATAGATATATGAAGTGTTGAATGCTAGTGTTAAAAATCTATTTCAAATCTAGACCTCACAGAAGGGCTTTGATTGCTGAGCTCCAGGTATGGTTACTGACAGAACAGTTCAGATATGACACATTTTCTGTAGGAAAAGCTGAAGTTACTAATTTTTTCCTAAAAATTGCTCAACTTCTAGTATTACCTGATTGAATAGTTCACTAAACTGCAAGGATAAAACTCAAGCTATAGATCTGTAAGACACATTTCATGTGTTTTTTCACCTAAAATTGTGTCTTTCTAGGCAGTCTTGAAGCAAGACAAAAATACCTACAATTCATTGACCTGGCAGCTGCTGGTTTAGAGCAACCTGATCAGGCCAAAGGAGAATATAAAAAGGCTATTGCTCTTGAACCAAACCAGTTACTGTCAGTTATGGTCCAGATCCACTTTTTCTCTCCCTGAAAAGTATAAATATGAAATTGAATACAGGAACAAAGAAGAGCTGAGCCTTGGATTATGTTTTCTTGAGGCCCTTAGTTCTGTGGTAGCTTTGGAGAAGCTGACGTTTCTTTTACTTTTGTGCCCAATGCAAAACCACAGTGAAGTTTAGTTTCAGTGTATTTCAGTTTGTATTTCTTGTTTAGATTAGATAGCAGTGAAGCTTGCAAGGGAAACTATTAATTGAAACAAATACAGGTAATTTTCCATACTTGGAAATTTCTCTGCTTGTAGCCAAAGAAACACTTGACAGTGCTTCTCAACTTTAACTATTTTATCTTGTTCGTCTTGTTTTGTCTAATTTTTCCAGCTTCCAGCATGAAGTGGATTGTTACAGAATTTTGCTGTTGTTCCTTAAAAACAATACTTTTAAAATAGCTTTGTGCTGGTGCATGACAGCCAGTTGCAGTGTACAGTTACCACATACTTGATGGGTCATTTGGAGATTTGTGACACGTAAGGTTGCATATGAAGTCTGTCTCTGATAGCAACAATCTCTATTTTTTTAAGGTTCTTAGTGCTTTCAGTATAAATTACAGTTCTTAAAGCTGTTGGTGCCTGATTTAAAGGTGCCTGATAGTGAAATTCCTCAGTTTTGCATTTAGATTCTGGTTTTCTATTACTGTACAAAACAGCGTGATGCTTGGATCTAGGTCTTCCATGGCATGACTTAATGTGTTTTGTGCATGGTCTGTTATGCAGGCAGGATTGCAGTAATGTAGACAAGTTTCACATAGTTGTTGGCAATTAGCTCAGGAAGTGAGGAAAGCTTTTCACTTAAAATAAGAGGACTCAGAAGGCTGTGCAAAAGTATCAGTGTAGGTTCTGCTCAGTGATTAACACTGGACTTCAAAGAAGGTAATAGAATAATTTTTGTAGACAGAATTTTTTCTCATGACATGTAGCTGTTAACACTAAATTTTTTTTTTTTT
>VZRM01002792.1:149577-263961 GCA_013397955.1 Grantiella picta | reverse complement strand
TTTTTTTTTTTTGTAACAGGGTGATGATCAAAGTCCAACCATCCAACCAAACGGATGTCAAAGGAGACTTAGCAGATCAGAAGCTTTTGGAACTCTATGTAAGGCAAAGGATATTGAATACCAAAATTCACTGCTAGGATTTCTAATTAGTGGATGCCATTGCTGATACACAGATTAGGCATCATTTAAAAAAAAGACCTTGTCACATTGGTGTAGCACTCTGTAGCTGTGTAAGGTTTCTTGCTCCTCTTAATAGGGCGAATACTGGAGTAATTGTACTTGAGGTTAGTAGTTAAGAGAATTCTGTTATCCTCTGTCCTCTGACTAAACTCACTGCCTTTAAGCATTTAACTCTGCTAATTTACTGTCTGCATTAATTAGTAGGCTTGTTTTTCCCTGCTTTAAGATCATAGAATATATGTCATCCTGTTCATAGAGGTACAGTTCTAAGCAAATCTGACTCTCAGTTGTCATTGTAACTGGCATGTTTGATTTGTTTTCTTAATTTGAAAATTTTTCAGAAAAGTAGAATCCCTTAAAGTGATTTTTTTTTTCTTTTTAGTCAATTACAGCAGCAATGAGCAAAGTTTTAGAGTAATCAGGATATTTGTTTGGCAGCTGAACTAACTAAAAATTATTTTTTAGAATTTGAAAGGCATTTTTATATTTTCTGGGAAACTTAGCTTGTTTTTTGGGGACTTTCTTCCTCTTTTCTAGTGGAGACAACCAGAAATTATGTATGCAAGAAGCTTGTGGAATCATATCAACAAGAAAAGAAATATTTAGAGGTAGGTTGAATATTTTACTGTCTCTCTTCTAACAAGAATTTGCTTTTGGCCAGAACTTCCTGCTTTTCGTCACAGAATCCCCAGTTTTTTGTGCCACAGATCACTTAAGATCTCGTCTTGGACCACAACCAGGAAGAATTGATTTTAACTATGTTCCTTTCTTTTCCACTGTGTAAGACTTGGACAATCCATTTACCTGACAGAACATGACAAAGAATGTTATTCTGCAAGCTGAGAGGGTGCAACATAGTTCTTTTTAATTCCTGGCAGTCTAGCATGGTCTCAAGTGCACATTTACATGCAGTATGTGTGTGTCAGGTGTCCTTTGCCTCACCTGGCTGGTTCCAGGGGCCTCACCAGCCCTTCACAGGTGTGCTGCTGCCTTCCCAGGCTGTCCCTGGAGCTTCATGTCAGAGGGGAACGTGGAATTCATATACAACCTGAACTCAATCGCCTGTGCTTTGAGTGCTGCGTTCCATGCAGATGATGAGGACAGGAAAAGATGCCCCAGGGCAACCCCAGCTTCAAGCTATGCAGCACTCCCCAAGTCCTTGTCAGCAGGGCCTTGCAGAAATGACCAGTTTACCACGAGATGGAGCTGTTAAAATGCAGTTAAATGAGGGTACTCTTTTCTCTTTTTTCAGCTCTGTTGATTTTTTCCACGCTGGAATTTCAACGCGGGCTGCTGCTGTTCTTCTCTTTCTATTTGCAGTGCTGGAGATCCAACAAGGCTTTCATTTTTGCTTCAGGGATTATCCAAGGACTGTCTGGGTCTACTTTTGCTGTTGATTTCACCCAAGAGCTGGAGTCAGAATTTATACTCTTGAAGTTGCCTCAAGGTACCACAGTACCTTGGAAGGTAGACAGGTCCCACACAATGCCCTGGCACTTGTTACTGCTTCAGCTGGGAAGCAGATAAATATGGGCTGTTAGTTTAAATGTTGCTCTGTTGTCCAGCCTAATGTGGTAATGTTGACGTTAGTTGGAAAACTGGCTTGGGACCTCCAATTCTTTAAAGAACGACAGTGTGGTTAATTTGTCCCTGTTCAGAGGTGGCCGAAACATGTCAGGAACTCATACGGGAGAAAAGGCAGACCTTCATCAGCTTTGGAAGATGCTGATTTCCTTACAGAAGGACTGTACACAGAACCAGGTTAATAAGACCGAGCAATAGTGTTTCTGGTTCCTACTCATCTCGATACATCTATGCGTACAATGCTGCTAAACTTGAAATGGAGCCTTAAAAGTCATGAAAATCGTGTGGCTATTTGTCTCATGGAGATTCATTGGTACTAAACGTCTCAGGAAGGCTGGGTGACTTGACACTCTGACAAGAACAGAGAGGGTGCAGCAGCCTGAGATGGGCCTTGGCTGGAAGGAACCGAAATCCAAGCAGTCATCCTGGAACTCTATTAGCTGCCTGCTCCTGCAGGAATCCAGGTTTGCACTGTAGCACTGCAGTGATGCGTTGTTCTACCTCCGCATGTTATGAGAAGCATCATTCAGAGCCTTTGACAGGGTGCTGTAGTGTGTTGCCCCCATCTGTATTTTTAGGAAGTCCAGAAAGATCTAGGATCTCTGACAGTTCCTTTGTTGCAAAGACCAAAGACTCTCTGGCCTGCACAGTTTCTGATCACCTCTAGACTACAAGCAATGCAAACAATTGGAGTTTGCTGACTATGCCTTTTCCAGTTCTCTTGCTACCTGTAAAGAAACATTTGAAGTGTTTTTGAAGCTTAATGATCCCTATGAAGCCTTTGCTCTCCGTAAGATGCACTGGTAATACATCTTGTGGATGTGGTAGATGAACTGGTAGTAAATCTTATGTGGGTGTGGTGAGGTGTTTGCATTCAGATCAGTAAATGTATTCCATAAATGAAAGCAGATTCCAGCGCTCTCAGAAAGGGCTACAGGCCTGCTTTAGTACCAGTGATTTCCCAGAACTGAGGAGAGAGAGAAGTCGTGATATTGTCAAGAAACAAAAAGCTGTACATATCCAATAAGACAGTAAAAATACGCTCCTTTTAACTGCTGGATGTTTCTCTGTGCCGCAGAAATGCTGGCTCAAGGCAGCAGTGTTGTGACGTGAGCTTTGTGCCAGTCAGCCACAGGCTCTGTGCTGTCTCCCAGTACTTACCTACCTTGTTCCCTGGGAAGGTGGGGGAACAAAGAATTCTGGAAACCATTTCCAGGTAGCCAAAGGACAAGAAAACCCTCAGGAATATTTCTCCTCACCTAGGAGAAATCGTGCTTAACCAACCTGCTAACCTTCTATGATGGCATGGTCAGTGTTGGTAGGTGAGAGGATAGCAATGGCTAGTCTCCACCTTGGCGTCACTAAAGCCTTCCAAAAGTCTCTCCAAATGTTCTCCTAGGCAAGCTGCTGATATATATGGACTTTACCCTTAATGCTGCATTGTTCTCTTCCCATCCTTTGGCCTTTGCAAGCTCTGGAGTACTACTGACTAACAAGGGAGATATGATTCACCTTCATTCTCACTGGAAATATTGAAAGTGGTAACAGTAACTGCCAAGATATTAAAGAATTCAGAAATATTTTACTATTTAAGTTTTGTGTCTTTTTTTTCCTCCCTTCTTGCTTTCTCTACAGCCTTCTCCTCTGTTATTCCCTTTCCTTGACAGTATTCATCAACTACATCGAAAGCAATTGTTCAAGATACATGACTCTTACAGAATTTTTCCTAAGTGATAGTGTTTAAAAATGGGATAGTACAATCCTAGTCCAGAGTGTTGCTTCTAAAGGCAGCCTCTCTAGACAAGCTGTTTCCCACAGGACTTTTTCAATTAAAAAAACTAAGGCCGTCTTTGCTAGATAAATATCATGTGAGTCCATGCCAGAATAGGGAGCAGGATCAACAAGAAGAAGATGCTATTTCTAGATTTTATTTTATAGATGTGAGAAGAACCATTCTGACATGAAGGCATAATAAATGAGAAGATTCAGAGGTAGGAAAAAAAATGTCTGAAGAACTGAGAATAAAACAGATGCACAATAACTATTGATCGGTTGAATAGCAATTCTTCTTTATTTAGAAATTAAAAAGAGATTGCAGGTTCAGGTGGGGAAAGTCCTTCAGGAATTCTTTTTTGACATGGAAGAATAGAGAGGAAAGCATTTTCCACTGCATGCGTGTCTTGTGTATGTGTTTTCAGTAATGATGTTGAAGCTTGGTTGAGGGATATTGACACGACGCCACAGATGCATAATGCAGGTGAGCAAGGGCTCCTGAACAACATGAAGTCTAGAAATTTAAAACAAGAAGTGGTATTTTCTTTATTCTCCTGCCGCCATGTGTGGGCAAGGGCAGGTGTCCCACTTTGATGTCACCTGCTGATGGAAGGTGGCATCACCCAGGACTGGATTATAACTTCACATCCCTCATTGCTCGTCTCCTTGGCTGTAAAATCAATACTCTCTCACAGGCCTGCAACCTACTCCATCATTACCTAAGTTGCTGGGGAGTTATTTGTGGCAACCCCTGTGAGCAAGAGGAGCCAGGAGTTCTTCCTAGCACTACCTTGCAGTCTGACCCACGTGAACACAACCAAGTCACTCCCTGAATGTTGGCCACCCTTCAGCCAGAGCTGTCAGTGCCATGGCTGCAGGCAGAGAGAAACTAGCAAACCTAGGAATGTTCTCTCTAGCTGCACTCAGCCACTTAATTGGGTCTGGAATCAGAGCTGGCTCAGGAGCAGTAGGAGAGCAAGTTAGCATCCAGTTTTACACTGAACACATTTCCATTGGCTAAGTTTTCCTCTTGCTCATCTTCCTTTGCTTAGCAGTGGAGTCACTGGCAGAGGACTCTGCATCTTGGAAAAGGAGGGTGGCAATGAGGCTACAGCACCCCCAGCATCACCCTGCAGCTGACCACATCCCAGGCCTGTTATCTGGGTCCTTAAGCTGTTTTGGGGTAAAGATGAGGTTTTGGGCTCTTTGGTTTGGCCAATCTGCCCCTGCTTTCCTCCTCTTTTCCATTTGAAAGCCCCCAAGAGCTGTGGCAGTGTTTATCTGACAGCATCTCTCACAAGGGCTCCGTCTCTCAGATGTTGTAGAACAGGCCTCATCATAATGGGAGCATTTTAGCTCCAACAGGATAATTGGAAATTGGATTTTTCTTTCTGTCGTGTCCTTTGGGATCTTCTACAATTGAGCTATCGGATGTTTTGACGGATAATTGTGATGGTAATGCTGGTGGTATAATAATAATAATAATGAGGATGATCATAAGTATTTCTTGAATAGCAGTTGAATAGCAGCGTGAGACAGTTCTTTAGGAGAATTTTTATTAAAAGCCCCAGCATATGCCCAGAACAAACCCATTATCCACTTTGTGTGGAGCTGATAATGGGAGAAATGATGTTTTTCTCACTTCGATTCAGATGAGTCACCTTAAGCAAGCAGAAAAGAGACTTTTTTTGGTCTGATTTACTTAATTTTATTCCCAAAGACTTTGCAACCCTTTACACAATTATCAGTCACTGTATTCCCTGAAGTTAGGGACACCATCAACCTACATTTCATGCCCACAGAGATCCTATGGGGGAAATCTCATGGTCACACAAAATCAGTTGGTTTCTTGTCCTGGCATTCAAGGCTCCCTTCAGCGACATCTGTTTTAGCATCACCTTAAAGATTCTGCCAAACCCCGGCTGTAAAGGAAAACTTGTGCTCCCATAGCCTTCAGTGTAAAAGGGGGAAACAGAAGCACAGGGAAGAGATGTGAGAACAAATTTATCATTGTCTGGGTGATTTCTGCTTATTGTCACAGCAGCCAAGCTGTGCCTGTTTGTCACATACCCTCTCCATACTCATCCTGACTTTCACCAGCAGGAAAATGCACAACCAGGTAAAACACTAACATTCAACTTTGATTGATACAGGGGGATGCCTAGGGAAGAAAAATGACATGAGCACCTCCATGCAAACACTACGTTGATGATTAGAATAGAAAAAAGAGACTAGAGAATAGAACAGATTAGATTATTTCATTTGGAGGGGACCATATTTTGTGGAAATATTTTCAGTAGTGGTGAAACAACCACCTGCTACAACCTCCATCTAGTTCAACTCCCTGAACCCCCTCAGGGTTGACCCAAAATTAAAGCCACATTAAAGACATTGTCCAAGAGCCTCTCGGACACTGACAGACTTGGGGCAGCAGAGACCTCTCAAGGAAGTCTGTTCTGGTGTTTGGCCTCCCTCTTGGTAAAGAAAAGCTTCCTCCTGTCAGGTCTGAATGTCCTCTGACAGAGCTCTGAGCCATTGCCATGTGTCCTGTCGTGAATCCCTGGGAGAAGAGGTCAGAACCTCCCTGCCCACTTCCCCCAGGTGATGGTCAGTTTGTGAGGTACCAGACAGACAATTTTTCTATCAAAATGCTCTCTTTGAGCAGTGGTGTCAGGCTGCTTCCAGTATTTAGTACATCTCTACTTCAGGACAAATGTGGAGTGAGAGAAGATATGTGGAAACATCAGCAGAGGAGAAAAGACAAGGAGGGTGAAACTGGGAAGGAGCAGATGTGGACCAGAGGTCTGTGCTCAAATATCCCCTCTTTGGTTCTACCCTGTGCCCTCATGTTCTCCTAAAGCCCCACAGTTACAGTACCAGAAAGGCTTTACTAGGGAAATGTCATGTTCTAGGCACAATCCTCTCAGCAGTAGCTGGGAGAGAAAGTACAGGGATGGCTGGGGGGGTTGGGTTTTGCTGTTTTCTGACCCCAGGTTGCCCATGTGTAGAAACTGCAGTGCCACCAGCCCACGCTGTCTTCTGATCTTTCCAGAGCCTTTCCATACCTGGGTGGGAGAGCTCCATTTTTTGGGAGAGATGTACTTTTCATGGCCTTTCAACTAAAACAACGCATGAGAAACCCTAACAAAACCCCCAAAATAGAGCCAAATGCAAAACAAAAAAGCACAAACAAATTTTAAAAATAAGAAAAAAAAATCAGCTTGACGTCCCCTCAGCCTCCCCAGTTTATCAACCTCTCTCCTGTCTTATCACCATGGAACCAAAAACTCATTTCCACATCAGCATGTTACATCCTTGTGTCTGCTCAACTTTTTCCAGGTCTTTATCAGGCTCCACACCAAAATTCTGCCTCTTCTCTGCAGCCCATCCTCCCCTTCCATGAAATGCTTGCAGGGCAGATCAAGCAAGGCAGACATTGCTAAGGAAAGCTCCTAGGGTGCTGTTTCTTATCTGCTTTCAGCCTTTTCTGCCTCTCTTACTCCACTTTAACCCCGTTTGTTAAGAAGACAGAGGAGCATAACAAACCAAGTGAAGAAGTTCACCGAAACACTGAGTTTTTTCTTGCTAACGTTTCAAGTTGCGAACTTGGTACTTTAGGCTGTTCTTTCTAATCAATATGATAGTATCCAAAATTTATGAAAATATACTTTAAAATCAAAAGCCTGAAAATCAGCAGGGTCCTCCAGAAACAAATGAAAACCAGTCAGCCAAGAACAAGCTGATTGGAGCTGTGTCTGAGTGCTACGTCTCTTTGATGGAAATCACTAGACCTTGCATGTCAAGGGATTTGTCAATTGCAGCTTCAGTGCTGTCATAACTCAAAGAGGATGCTGAAAATCTGACAGTTTCTGGTTTTTCAAGGAAGCTCAAGGATTTTGTGTCCCTGCCTTCCATTAAAAGGAAGCAAACAAAGAGAAATCTGGAAAGCTTAACACTGAAAAACCTCTATCTTGACATTTGGAACATAAATGCTGAAAAGAAAGTTGTGGTGTTGTGAAAGATTCTGTGATTGAAGTAGGGGTCATTTTAAGCATTTGCATGCACTAAAGGACTTTTCCCATGTCATTTGAATGCCTGGGAAGTCCAGTGTTCATTGATTCCATCAAAACATAAAAGGTATGCAAGCAATCACTGCTCAGTGTGCAGCCACACATCTCTTTTCAAAACAGGGGTTATAATTTGACTCCAAAAAAAGTATTCCTGAACATATTCTTTGCTTCTTCCTCAAACTGACACATAAGCAAATACAGAAGAGCGTTTTGCATCTTGTGAGAGTGGTATTTTTCTCTTGATTACAGTATAAATTCATCTTCAGAGTAATAAATAAATAAAAATTATTTAGCTACAGTTTTCATACACTGATTTTCAATTCCTTGACATTACTGACACAGCTAGAGTTTAAGAGTTACTATCGTGGTTTGGTATAAGGAAGGATGTTCAGGTACTTGTTTTTCACGTATGTGACCCATTTTCTGGGATGTTCGCCCAAATTATTAAGACGCTTCTGTAATTTTGCTATCTCAGCACCTTAATTTCTTCAGTGTAACACCCTCAATACTGTCAATATCTAAATGAATTACTGTTAAGCGCTGCAAAAATCATATCACAGATGGTTTGAAACAAGAATTTGATAATAAAGCAAAAACAGTTAATCGGCCCTGGGATATCATTGGAGAGTATGCATTTTGGGGTGTTTCTGCATTCCTAGATCACTCCAAACGCCTACTGCCTCCAGGAAAGATAGAGAAGAAAAGCAGGGTGAGTTTCTAGGAGAATTTGGCATGACTACTTAATGCAGAGGAGTGCTCTCTGACAAGTGTGAGGCTCTCCAAGAAACTCTCTCAGGCGCACACAGCCCGACACACAGGAGATACCCCACACATTGCCTCCTCACAGCCTCCCCTGAAAGGAAGGTGCTGTACACACTTAGCCCTGTGCTTCGGGTAAAGTGACCTTCCCTGTCGCCCACACTTTAGTCTTGGTAATGTAAATTTCAACTGCTTTTATCTCAAATGGTTTTCTAAGTAGGGAAAATTGGAATAAAAGAGTGAATGGCACTGGGAAACCAGGAGACAGACACTCCAGGAGTTGTGGAAACTTACCAATTGACATAAAAGGCCAGTAGGGAGAGAGGAGAGGTGATTTTCAGCTCTGTTTCTTGACAACATACTCCCACTGGGACACAGATAAATACATGAGTCTGCTTAGATAAATAATATGCTATCATTAGACGAAGCAGAAAGGAAAGTCAATACGCCAGGAAACCAAATTGGGTCCAATGAGCAAAGTAGAATAAAGGAAAACTGAGGCAGGGCCACCCAGATATGTTTTGATCAGATGCCTCCAAATAAAAAATGGTTCAACCCCCAAATTAAAAGAAAAAAGAAAAGAAAAAAAGTTATCTATTTTTCAATTATTCACTTTCAGAAAAAATATTCCATTTCCATAAGCCTTTCATTACTCTGTGATTACACAGGCAGTTTTTGACCAAGGTACCACTGTCCTAAGTAAGCAATTTTTCAAGGCCCTCGCCAATGCTGGTGAGATTCTTAGGATGCTGACTATCTGCTTTTTTTAAAGCTACAGTCACAAATACAGTTAACAGCACAAGCATCATGCAGCTTGCAGCTCTGTTCATGGTAGAATTTGATGCTAGCCTTCACAATTCCATTATTTTTCAGCATCAGTCAGGTGGCAGTGACTGTTCAACTTCTAGAAAATACAGTAGCAGCCACCAAATAAAGCAAAATTATGACCTAGTTGTCCACGGTGCCCAGGCTCTCATCTCTCTGACTAAAAGCCATGCATCTGTTGTAGATATTCCCACTGCCAAACACTGAAATGTGATGCTGTGTCAATAATATGGTTATGGGAAAAAAAGAAAAAAGAGCAGCTCTTCATGCTCTGCATGGAATGAAGCATCCAAGCCTGTGCCAGGGGTTCATCCTCCAGTGACAGTAATTTTTGCTACCACAGTGATGTAACTAAGTCAGTGAAATGAAGATGCCTTTGATGTCAATGGACATCAAGCCAGGCTTGGGAAGGCAAGTGATCCAAGAGGATGAAACCTCTGAGTAATTCACTTGGGATTAAATATGCAGTGCATTCCACAGGTGTCACCATGAAGCTCTGCAATGGTTTCCAGCAAACTGCACAGCCCTCCAACACCATGTCTCTCCCTGGAAGAGTCACTCTCTGATTGTAATGTGTCCATTTAAACTTGAGACATGTAAAAGTTTGATACCTTTTTTTAAACAAGGTTCAGAACTAGACCTATATGCAAACATAAGCCTAAGGAGGCAAAGAAATAACCCAAACTATTAATCCACACAGCTGGAATGAAAAAGCTTATGCTATGAGATGTGCAAATGTGTGAATGGATTTTGATGATTTTAATGAAGAAAACATTTTGTATTGGAAGGAGTCCATTCTAATTTTGTCATTTCACTAAATACAGTGACAGATATTCAAAGCAAATGGCTAATTAAGGCATTTCCCAAACTTAGTTTTACAGATTCCTGTGTAATCAAGTTCACAACAGAGTTTCTTAAATGAGTCAGAGTTATTAAGCATTTCTTTTAATATTTCTACAGATATTTCAAATATCATGGAGCAATCTTTTCTTCCTGATCTAATATGAAGCACACCTTGCTGGAACATACACCTGTGTGCTGGGTTTGACTGGGATAGAATGAATTTTTTCAGAGTGGGTGATATGAGACCTTGTTTTGGATTTGTGCACAGGATTTGTAAGACAGAGGTGCAGAACCTGCACAGAGTCAAGACCTTTTGTGTTTCTCTCACCTCCCCCCAGGGACTGAGCTCTATCAGTGACAGCTTACTCATGGGGTAATACCAGAACAGTTCAAACTGTGTGCAGCTTTACCTAGTCAACTGTCTTTACCTCAACCCACAGGTTTTCCCCACTTTTACCCTTCCAACTCCATCTCCCATCCCACTGGGAAAGGGGTGGGCAAGCTGCTGGGTGGGGCTGAGCTGCCGGCTGGGGTTCAACCACAACAATTATCAGAAAGATCCTTCATCACAGTGATTCTCTTTCCACTACATTTCTATTTCTTGGGGCAGAAAGAGGAAGATTCTAAAAATTTCAAGCCTCTCAAAATTTATTGAAATACATACTTCTTTCCAAGTCTAAGTTCTGATTCCAGTGTTTAGATAAATAGCCTTCATCCAGTGAAAAAATCTGCCTCTGTCACCCATCTTCAATTTTTCCTGTCTTAGTGGAGGTATGTGGTGTCAGATTTTAGCAGTCTAGAATTCAAACCTGATACTGAGGAAGAAATTCACATGTCAGTTCAACTAAATTCTTGATTCATCTTAAAAATCCACTTGCTTGATGCCATTCAGCTATTATGACCTCTTGTAAAGTTCTCCCCTTATAATACCTACAATTTACCATGCTTCACATCACCTTTCATCACCAATCTGCATTTTTGAAGAGCATTGTGTTTGCATTTGTCTTAGTTATGAAGAAACTGAAGCAAGGAAAAATGAAAGTACTCTAGGAAAAACAGCAATAACTAATTGAGAAAGAGAACTCCTAGCCCTAATCCAATTTACTGATCTCTTTGTAGTACCCAGAATTCCTAGAGGATTGAGAAATTATGCTAAAGACTATGTGGACCAAGTTTACAGAAGTTCAAAGAGCAAGTTAACAACTACAGGGAGAATAAATTCCACTCCTGTTGTGTTCTGTCAGGATGAAGAGGTTTTTTTGCTTAAGAAACCTTTTGTCCACTGAGTACTGCAGACTTGGGAGGGCGTCTCACTCTAAATATCAGTTTGTTCTTTCATGCTTCCTGGAAAGTTTTAGAGGTTGCTGTCAGACATCAGGCTTTTTGTCTGAGAGTAGCATTGCCATTTGTAGGCTACTGTGAGTTCTTATGCTGAGAAGTGTATTAATCTTTTCTCAACATTAAAGCAAGTCTGTGCACCACCTTCCTGCCCTGCACAGACATGACCCCACAACAAACACACACCTAGCTGTTTTCCCATTTGATAAAGGACTGTGTATGCCTTTCTATCAAAAAAACGTGAGACTGAACTTAATTGAAGTATAGACGGATTTTGGAGAGGCAATGTTAGGATGACCTTTGAAATGCTGCCATTTGATGTGAATTAAGAATCTGAATCTATCACACAGGACACACCCTCTCCTCAGCACATAGCTGATGTTTTGTGTCTGAGACTCCCACCAGGCTCTTCCATCAAAAGCCTGGTCCTGGCCACTGCATCTCTTCCCCAGAGACACAGGGGTGCTGTTAGGTGTCCAAGGTTGAATCAGCCCCAGCCCCAGTCCCTGCTGCAATACCCTGGTGCAGTAATGTTGTTGAGACTGAGCTGAAAGATTTTCTTCTGTGCCAGTACATCCCTCTATTGCACAGCTGAGGAGAAAATATACTGCACGTGCTAAATACAAGTCATTGACAGGGTAGGTATGCTTTGCTTGGGTCACTGAGATGAAAGACTGTGGTTTGGGCTTTGGTGTGGCTTTTTGTTCTGGATTTTGTTGGTTGGTTGGCTGGTAGGGTTTTTGTGGTGTGTTGGGGGTTTTGGTTTTTTTTTTTTTAATATGTTTGTTTGTTTGTGGTTTTTGTTTTTCTTTTGTTTGTTTGTTTTTTTTCCCTGTGGTCTGACTCAGCCAGTCTAATTTTCTGAAGTGCAAGTAATTTTTTTGAACTTTAGGGATAAAGCTATTTCCAGATATTTTCACTAAGAAAACTTCTGGAAAACAAGGACGGGAGTTTTGATGTGAGCTGCTTTTGGGGTTTCTGTGTCTTCCTTCCGACCGTTTCTTTCTTTCATTGCCTTCTTTCCCTGCCTTTTTCTTCCCTTCTATCAGACCAGAGCAATAACAAGTGCAGCCACTTAGAGTTACCTGGGAAGGTATTTGGCCCAGTTGTTAGGTGTGAGTCCATGACAAAGTTAGTGGTGTTTAGTCAGGTTTTCCCTGTCAGTACAAAGAACTAATTTTCACTATTCTATTCTATTCTATTCTATTCTATTCTATTCTAGTCTAGTCTATTCCAATTCTAATTCTATTCTATTCTTCCAACACAGAGCAGTTGCCAAAAAGAGGGATATTTTTCTGAAGAACCTACTATATTAAGTGCACTTTTTAAATAGATTTAATTTCTCGCCATCAAAATCTCTTTCACTTGGCAATAAATTAATTGTCCCCAATTCAAATTTGTTTTGCCTTTTATGGTAGTTAGTTATTGATTGTCTTGAGCTATTTCATCTTGTTTTCTTCCCCAGTCCTGTTGAGAGGAGGAGTCAGAGAGCATCTGGATGGGCACCAGGCAGAGAGATTAACAAGGAGCCCTGCATTTGTTTTTAGATGTAGGAATATTGTCCAATTGAACATCACCGAGTTAAGTGTGGTCATACATCTTGTCATCCTCATGTAAAAACAGTGTTTCCTACCAGAGAGAATAATGTGTATCATGCTGTGCTTTGGGGTTTGTTTTGCTTCATGGCTTCAAAGCTCAATGTCTTTCTATAACTGATGTATAGATGAGAAAAATCCTCCTTCAGGAGAAATACTGACTGTATGGATATATAGATGAATCCTACATGTACATTTTATTCTTTGTGCTCTGACTGCCAGGGGAGCCCAGGGCTGTGCCCAGATGTGCTGCTTGTGCCAAGAGATGTCTCACAGCTCGAGGAGCCTGCAAGGCTGCTGAGGGCACAGCTGATGGGTGATATTAGCAAGCACCAGGGCCGGAACTCTTCAGGCACTCTTCTCTGCCTCCTGCCCTCCAATTTCTGAGTTTGGAAAGCATAATTATGGCACAGTCAGCTGTGGTTCCTATGGGAGTTTGCTGCCTGTGGCCTCTTTTTTGAGAAAAGATTCTCCAACATCAAATGTATATCTTGTACTCTGAAGGCAGCTTTTATTCTGAAACCACCAGTTGTGGTTTGGAAAACGATTTTCTCTTGTCATGGAATCACTATCACCCAACAGTGAAACCTACAGGTTATGCAGCCTGGCTTTTAAAGCCTGGATGAATAATAGACACCAGAGTGTTCTGAATGCATTTGAAGCTGGCACTTCCCTTCACTGCTTGAGAGTCCATAGAATAAAATCTGTGCTTATGTTACTTATGTCAGCTGGGTCTCTTCACAAGTGGTGAAACTGCCTGTTACACATGATTTTAGTATGGTGCCTTAAAAAAAAGCTATGGAAAACCTAAACAAAATACTCATTCTTTTAAAAATCTTCTGAGCCTTGTTCTAGTCACCTATAGAGATATATTTTCAGGTTGTCTTTTATACAGTCTTTAGGCCTTGGACTGAATATTTTTAATTTAATATTATTAGTAATTTGATACATCCCCTTGTTCTGAACAAAGACCCTTATGTAAGACAGCACGTGAGCACAAAATCAAACAGCATCTCAGTATGGTTTCAGATTTACACAAGTAGTTTCCGATTCCAAGGTCTTAATGCATCCACAGGAGAGGTAAAATAATGCCCAAAGAGTATAAATTAATATAATTACTTTCTTCCTTGTTAGATATGCAAATGGTAAAATTCAGCTGTGAGTTCTGTTCTGCCTGTCTATCCACAGCTCTTCTGATTTACAAATAATTTCCCTCCCCATCCAGACCATCTTGGCAGGTAGGTGCAGACAGCGTTGTATGTGTTCTGACATTAAAGACAACAGAAAGGAGCTACTCTTCATTTATGCAAAAATTATATCCTTGCTTTTCAAGTGACCTGAAGGGCTCAGTCTGCAACTGTTGGCAGAAAACAAGTAAATATGCTCAGGGCAGACATTTCTTGAACTCCTCTTCAAGGCCCGGTAATTTCTCATATATCAAGAGGTGGAAAAGATAGGTAGAGATAGATTTTAGATTCCAAAAGGGGCCAAAAGGTGAGAAATGTCCTACAAAACTTGCAGCGAGTTCAAGCTTTTGCCAGAAGAGAGAAATGGTCTGTTCAATAACACCTATCTGTGATTTCTTTTTTTAAGGGAGGGACCCATTTCTTCTCAGGTGATCCAGAAAGCTGAAGTAACACCAATTTTTATTGTGCATTGTCATGGCAAATTCACTGTGTACATGACTGTAGAAGGATAATGAATTCATAATTGTTGCTCTTTTTCACATGACTGTTTTCCAGTCACCTTAGCTGCTCCTGCAGGTAGACTCAGCGTCACTAAGTATGTATTTACAATAACAATATTTACAATCTTGTGGCAGCTTCTGGAGAAATTTGTGCTGGACAAAGCTGGAAGAGAACTAGAGGAACAGAAGCAATACCCATTCTGACCCATTGTTTAACCATTTCCTCCCCAGAAATCATCACTTTTGAATGCCTTTTGGTGAGAAAATAATGCCTTTTGGCAGTATTGTCAGGGGTTTAATAGCACTGAAGGGTGTTACTTGGGTAGTGTGTCTTTAGCAAAAAGATGCCAAAGTATTGCATGACAAAAAAGAGTTTCTTCTGAACAAACTCTTGCAAGTGGGACACCCAAAGTGCAGAAGGGAATTGGATGCCCAAACTAGAGAAAAGAGCCCGATTTAACTTATTTTATAAATAACATTATTTTCTAATATTTTTACTAGTATGTAGGAAGAAAATTAAAATCTAGATAAAATTGTGTAGGTAATTTAGAGTCCTAACTAGTTGAGAAAATAAGTCATATTAATCCCAATAAGCCATATTAATCACAAAAAGAACTCAGGAAGCCTGGATATGAAACATGAAACAGAAAATAAAGATGTGCTTTATTGCCAGTAGAAAATTACAGGCTTTGAAGGATTTGGCATCTGAGAATCTGCATGCACTCAGGTATTGACGCATGAGACACACAGACATGGGCTAGTGGCTTCTCTGTCCTCAGAGACCAGGATAAGATACATCTGCTTGTGTGGATAAAAGCCTGCCACTGCAAAAATCCAGAAATCTAGACAACAAACAGGAGAAGGATGGATGGTAAAAACACGAAGGGATAAAAAGCTTATGACATCTGACAGAAGAGTGGTACCTTATTCCAGAGGCAAATAAATCAGTCGTAGAAGTCATAATCAGCCTTTGGAGTCCACAGGTGGCAGTAAATTTTGAAGAGATACAAGGAACTCTGACAGCGTCAAGAGACCAATCAAGGGTTTAGATGATTGAGTCAAAAAATATACAAGTCTTTAAAAACCATGCAGTTGTAGAATTGAGGGACATGGTTTAATGTCAGGCTTGGCAGTGCTGGGTTAGCAGTTGGACTCAATGACCTTAAGGGTCTTTTCCAAACTAAATGATTCTGTGATTCTGTGGTTCTGTGAAGACAAGGTATTTCCAGGGGTGACTTGAGAGGATAGATTCCACATGGTGATTCTACCACAACCCTGTGTGGGATGGATGCTCCATTCCTGCCCTTACACAATGCCCTTGGACATTGTGGGACAGGACAGCAGGATTAGAGGTGCAGATGAGGAAGGGGAAATGTCTGAGGCCCAGTCCTTTCTGCTGTGTCTGGGTCAAAGCACCCTCTGGAACTGCCCATGAGCCACAGTTATCCAAACTGAGCTGCTGCTGCTAATGGGCACCCCTAAACCAGGCATTTATTAGCTTTTGAGGGCCTCACATTCAGCTTCTACAGCCTCGCTGCGTGCAAAATACCTGCACATTGATAACTGAGTTATGTACTAATGCACTTAAAAATCCACTGACATCAGCCAGACAGATGCGTCCATACAGAGGTACCTCTCTGTATGGACTGGAAGACCTGAGTGCTGGAAACTCTCTACCAAATATCACCCTATGTGGCTCCCTACCCTAACAGGGGAAGGCAGAAGGTCAGATTTCACTTTTGCATTTTCTCTGCTTTCTTGAGATCACTGTCCGTGTCTGTTACAGCATTCCTGAGCTTTTGTAATTATGCCAATAGTCTGAAAATTGAAAATAGAAAAGTACTGCTCTCCCCTAAATGTGCACTAATACCTGTTATTAGCAAAGAACATAATCTTCTGAGTCCCTCAGATAGAGATTTAAAAAACCTTGCAGTTTGCTAAAGAGCTTATCAGAGGTAATTAAAGCCTGGCTGAGCACACTTGCTTTTAAGAGACCCAGAAGGGCTTGCTCCATTTTTATGAAGCAGAGATGCTGCCTCAGCACAAATCCCCTCCTGATCAATGGCTTCTGAGAGAAATCTATTAAACAGCCCTTCTCGGAATAGTGGAGACAGCATCTCTTGAAATGTCGGACTACTGCAATTTCCTATTAATTTTATAAAAAAGATGTTTTGTGAATAAGCAGGGAAGAGATGAAACACAGCATGTATAGTTATTCCTAATTAAAAGGAAAATTGACCAAGGGGAACTGTCAGACAGGAACTGATCAGCATCCTCGGCTTTTTAAAGATAGTTTTGCAGCATTTCAGTTGCAGGGAAGATTTTGCAGTGTGGGAAAAAGAGGATATTAATGATTCTCATAACCCATTCATGTTTGCAGTAGGTATTTTCCTTTTTAACGTCTGTGGGTGTCACCCTTCTCTGAAAACCAAGCAGACTGCAGCTTACCTCTGAGATTTCAATGCCTGCTGCTGTCTATCATGCCTTCTCAATGTCTTGTCTAACTCATTACAGCTAAAGCTGCCAATACCACCTGGAAAACTTGGCAGCTTCAGCCCTGGGTTTATTCATACTGCAATCTCCTTGTGCAATGGGGCTCTGCATCCATCATGATCGAGTCTCATCCCTTTCGGGGATGCCACACTCATGTAACTCCTGCAGTATTTCTCATAGTGTCAGAATTCAGTCCCAGATAGAGAGTTAGTGCCAGAAATCATTACAGCACTGGAGTTGTCTCTAGCTGCTTTACCACACTGATGCTTTGAAAGTATTTATAGCATTGAGTAAAAGGAAGAGAGACGACATTTTTCCCCACTGTTTGCCTGAAGTGTGTCATCTGGGTAGAACAGAGGAGAGCTTGGATAGGGATAGTTAGTGGTGAACACCACAACAGTCACATCCCAAATTTCCAGGTGTTTCGTTTGTGTGCCAGTAGGACTTTTTTTGGTGTGACTGCACTAAGGTAACAAAGTCGCAAGCCATCTGTATTTAATTAATTTAGTGATAAATAAACATAGACGACTCGGAAGATCTAAGTGGTATAATTGCTCGGCTCCTGTGAAGGGTGAGTAATTAATTTTGCTATAATTATTATCAAACCACAGTGAGCAGAGAGATTGCTTTTTCTCCTTTGAATTGTCTACTTCTCTCTAAGTCTGTATTTCAATGAAGGTCTTTTATTGTTTAATGTATCTGTCATCATCTGGTGTCAAGATACCATCAGGCAGATGCAAGCATTCTCATTTTATTATTGTGTTATTTTCCTTTTGTTAGCCTCAGGAAAGATGTTTTAATTGCTAAGGATAAGGACAAATCCACAGATCTAGAAGCTGAAGGGGAATGAAAACAATGTCAATATTTGCATGACTGAGAAGACAATCCGTCTGTTCATATAGTGCTATAGCTCCTTATCATTTATGATTGGAAAAAGCTGACAACAGTAAGCAAAGAAGGTGCCAGGGGAGAGGGGGAGGGTCGTGAAGGACTGCACAACCTCTGTGTTGAGGGGATTCAGAAGAACTAACAGCAGGGAAGGTGTAAACCAAGTGCCAAACATTAATCTTATTGCTGCCAGCTCCACTTCCAATTTCTGAGGACAGGAAAGGTCTGGGTCATGCTGCTGAATGCCATGGACACTCTGATGGTGTCTGATCCCTCCAACACCTGCTTTGGAGGGCAAAGGCCAGACTTAAAACTGGGATGAAAACAGATTTTAGCAAGGGATGAATACATCAGCATACACTAGGCAGGCCACAGTACCTCAGTCAACCACAGCTCCTGTTCGAGTGGCTCTGGCATGGCTGGGGCTTGCTAGGCACTTGGAGGGCACAACACCAAAAGGGACTGGAAAAGTGATGGAAAACCATACTCTTGACTGGCAGGGAGTTCCTTGCCAGAAGACTGAGATCAAGACATGGCTCTGAAAGGGTGGCTTGAATTGAACACAGAGTCACAGAGAATTTCAGTTGTTGGAAGGCACCTCTGGAGGTCATGGTGCCCAAAGTCCTGTGCAGACACTGTCCGGCTAAAGCAGCTTACCAGGACCACATCCAGTCAGGGCTTGAATACCTCCAAGGATGGAGGCTCCCCAGAATTCTTTGGCACTGTTCTAGTGTTTAACCCCTTGCCTAATAAAACAGGTTTCCCTCTCTGTTTAATTGATTTTCTTGCAGTTTGTTTTGTGTTTGTTTGCTCTTACCCTTCACCGCAGAGTCTGGCAGAAGCTACTTTACTCCCTCCCATCAGGTATTTATACACATGGATAAGATCCCCACTCAGTCCTCTTTTCCCCACACTCATGTGGGATCAACCAAGGAGAGATCAGACACCATCAGCAATGCTCAGAAATTCCTTTGAGCAGAAAGTTGCACTTATAAAAGGATCTGAAACTGTATCTACATGCTTAGATTTCCTTATTCTTTAAGTTCTTTATGTGAATAATGTGTATTATCTACATCCCAGAAAAGTACTGTGCCTAATTTCAGTGACATAAAAAGGATTAAAATAAATGCTTTAATATTTCCCTCTCACCTCATCTGCCTTTCTTCATTCCGAGACGACAAAGTAAGAGACAAAGCACACACTGAGCACAGGTCATCAGGTCTGACAGATTTCAGTTTTGTTTAAAGATATGACTGTCAAAATGCAGTGCAACATAATTAAACCGTGTAGGTTCATTCTCAGTATTTCCTTAGAAAACGTGCAAATTTGACTTATTGTCATCATTTGGCTTCTGAATACCAAATAACAAAGGAAATTTATTTGGACAAATACAGAAAAAATAGTTAATATGGAAATCAGCTTGTCCCAAGTGGGAAAATGTCTCATTTGCATTCAGATTCTGTTTCTGCTGCCTCCTCCTTTGTTTCCAAAGTGACAAATGGTCTTTCCCTCCTCCCCAGCCCTTTCAGAATCTCATTAAAAGGTGCAGAAATGAGGCTTGAATGGCCCCATGACCTTCTTTCCTTTGGGGGTCACATGCAGAACACAATTCAATCTGGCCCACTGGCATATTTTATCACGGGGATTTTTTTCATCAGGAGGGGGGAGAACAGTACAGAGTGACCCAAAACCCTGATGGTACAATGCACATAGAGATGCACATGCCATTACTCACAGCAATATATTCCGATGGCACAGATTGCCGTATAATGCGATTTTCCCTCAATGAAAGGGAGTTTGAACAATAAATGACTCTATCACAGGCATGAGTTGCACATATTGCATTTTGAGAAATGAGGTTTCTCACTGATTTAACATTCTTATTTGCTGCACAGTCTTTTTAATAACAGGAGACTGGTTTGTTTATTTCCAGCTTACTTTGCTCCTGTTTTAATGTGAAAAGCGCAGGGAAGAGCAGCATGGTATTTAAGTGATTAATAACTCTGAGAAATACTTGCAGCTTATAGCAGTCACAGAATTTACAGCTGAGATGCAGAGAATTTCATGGCTAGCAAGAAATGGACAAGAGCCAGCATTACTATTGAACATAAGGATCCCTTCAATATCTGTCACTGGAGCAGAAATCTAAACAAAAATGGAGCTGTTCCAAAAATTTTCACAAGCGTGACAAATCTTCATTCCACTTTTCATTTGGGAAACATCTTGGAATTTTCAGTGGCAGACATGCATCAATATTAAGGCTTGAAATAGCATTTTGTGCATTTATGCCTTAAATATTTCAGCAATTCCATTATGGGCTCCTTCAGAGAAATAAACTGACAGCTGGTCCCTTTTACGTAAATGAAAAGCTAACATGACAAAATGTCATAGCCAATATTGCTGCTCAGAGTGAAAAAAGAACTCCATGAGATAATGTGATATTGACTTGACTCAATATCATATTAGGACCTTCCTTCTGGAACCTAGTGCTTTTTCTTCTCCTACATGAAAATCTGTGTCCTTTGCTTGTGTGGCTGGTGAACAGGAACAATGAGCATTATTAACTTGTATCTGCAGTACTATGACAGTGTACAGCAGCTATGAAAATTACTTTAATGTTTCTGGAGCAAGCTACTTAAAATAATAAAAGTATTCTCCAAGTCTTAGAATAATTTTTGTCCATTTAGAGACCTGCAATGAAGGTGAAAAGCCATTACTAAAGCTATGTCAGCAATTTGCTGATATACATGGCTCAAGTTTAACTTGGCATGAAATATCCATTTGCCTGTCTCAGTCACCCCTGAGACTTCACTGCACTTGCCCAAATGTGACTGTGTCTCATTCAGATTCCTTCTGGAGATGAGGCTCTTGGATGGGGAAAAATGGGCATTTCATCATTTCCATCTAGGAAGCTGTTTGCACACCCCACACGCAACACATTTTGTGCCACAGCCATTTACTTTTCACGCTTGCTATGTCCTGAAGTCAGAGATGACTCTGTGTTTGGCACAGGACATCATCAGAGCTCTTCCAGAGTGAGAAACAGCTGCTGTCTCTCAGGGACAGAATGAAATGAAAGTGTCTTAAGAGTGTGTGTGTGTGTGTGTGTGTGTGTGTGTGTGTGTGTGTGTGTGTGTGTGTGTGTGTGTGTGTGTGTTGGGAGGTTTGGCATGCCTGATGACATACAGCTGTGGAGTCCAGGTTATTTCTGGCCACCTACAAGCCCATCAGCTTCCAGTAGTTATCTTGGATTGCAACAATCAGGCTGTGGATACCAGTGAGGGGCACCCCCAAAGCCACTCCAGTACCAGCTCTTTACAGGTTGTCACGAACGAATGATTTGAAGGTTTTAAAGAATCACCAGCGAAAGTATTTGCTAAAACAAGTTTAATAGTGAAATGAAAAGTGTGACAAAGTGTGTTGGCAAGGTGCAATCTACTACTTAGTAGATGGTTAAAGCACAGAGGAAAAGCAAACAAAAATCCAAAATTTATCCAAAAGTACCCATGTGATGGCTAGCAAGGAGCAGGTGAGGGTGGGTAAGAGGGGGAGTGGGAGGATGGGGGAGTGGGTGTGGAAGGGAATTGGAATGGAAAAGGATAGTGTGATAAATACATATTATAGTATTGGCTTTTCGCAAGCTATGGATGCTATGTGTATAATGTTAATTCTTATAGAAGTAGATTTGTTATAAAGATATAATAACAACTAAATGCCTGTATTTTTCTTTTCAACTAACTTAGATATAGTGGTGAAATAGCTGATATAGTTGTTTTGGAATACTTATAGTTAACTTACAATAATTAAACCACCTGCTTAGCTGGATAACATACAAAGAGCAGGTGTGACAAGGATCCCTGCCACTGACATTTCCATCAGCGACTGTCACCTGCTGAAACCACAAAACAGAGGGGAGATACAGGACTAAAAGGCTCCTGGAACATGCAAACTAGTATGGAGAAATGTTTGAATATGTATAATTTTCTATCAACATGCATTCAGATGATGCAATAGTTAAACTATGTAAAGCCTGAACCCTGTAATCAAGGAGTGCTTTTGGCTGAGGGCCAAGCACCCAGCGCTGTTACTTTTGCTTTCTGTGTCCCCTATTGTCCTTTATTAAACTTTTTAAATTCTAACAGGAGAGTGAACTTCGTTTTTCACCGTAGGAATAGGTAAGGATGAAGAGAAATGTGCAAGACCCTTGTGTTGGGTCAGAAGGTGTAGTGTATATCCCCATGTTAAACTGGGCCCAGACTGGGCCAGCAGTTTATGCCACACACCTAGCAGTACTTCACCTTAATATTTCCTAAACCTAACAGCACTTAAACCTAAAAGCAGTTAGACTTAAAATACTTAAACTGAAAAGAATCTGATTTACACAGAACTTAATATTAAGAGAATTTAACATCACTTAAACTTAAAAGAACTTAACCTTAACATCACTTAAATTTAACAGAACATAAACTTCACAGAATTTAAAATTAATGGCATTTAAACTTAACATCACTTAAACTTAACAGAACTTAAAACTTAAAAGAATTTAAAATTAATGGAACTTAACTTTAACAGAACCAAAACTTAACAGAATTTAAAATTAATGGCACTTAAACTTAACAGAATTTAAAATTAATGGAACTTAAACTTAACATCACTTAACCATAACAGAATTTAAAATTAACAGAACATGACCTTAACAGAACCTAAACTTAACAGAATTTAAAATCCATGGAACTTAAACTTAACATCACTTAAAATTAACAGAACTTGAATTTAACAGAATTTAAAATTAATGGCACTTAAACTTAACATCACTTAAACTTAACAGAACTTAAACTTAAAAGAATTTAAACTTAACAGAATTTAAACTTAACAGAATTTAAAATTAATGGAATTTAAACTTAACATCATTTAAACTTAACATCACTTAACCTTAACAGAACTTGAACTTAAACTTAACACAATTTAAAATTAACGGAACTTAAACTTAACAAAATTTAAAATTAATGGGACTTAAACTTAACACAACTTAACCTTAACAGAACTTAAACTTAAAAGAATTTAAAATTAATGGAACTTAAACTAAACAGAATTTAAAAATAATGGAACTTAAACTTAACAGAATTTAAAATTAACAGAACTTAAACTTAACAGAATTTAAAATTAATGGCACTTAAACTTAACAGAACTTAACCTTAACAGAACTTAAACTCAACAGAATTTGAAATTAATGGAACTTATACTTAACCTCACTTAAACGTAACAGAACTCAACCTTAACAGAACTTGAACTTAACAGATCCTCAACTTAAGAGAATTTAAAATTAATGGAACTTAAACTTAACATCACTTAAACTTAACAGAACTTAACCTTAACAGAACTTAAACTCAACAGAATTTGAAATTAATGGAACTTATACTTAACCTCACTTAAACGTAACAGAACTCAACCTTAACAGAACTTGAACTTAACAGATCCTCAACTTAAGAGAATTTAAAATTAATGGAACTTAAACTTAACATCACTTAAACTTAACAGAACTTAAAATTAACATAATTTGTGGTGCCTTAAGATTTTAGCTTCTGTGTTTTTTGTGTACCTGTGATTTTTGTGTATAACTTTGGACACCATACAGGGCGCTAGAGCNAACCTTAACAGAACTTGAACTTAACAGATCCTCAACTTAAGAGAATTTAAAATTAATGGAACTTAAACTTAACATCACTTAAACTTAACAGAACTTAAAATTAATGGAACTTAATCTTAACATCCCTTAAACTTAACAGAACTTAACCTTAACAGGACTTAACCTTAACAGAAATTAAACTTAACAGAACTGAACCTTAACATCACTTAACAGAACTTAAAATTAACATAATTTGTGGTGCCTTAAGATTTTAGCTTCTGTGTTTTTTGTGTACCTGTGATTTTTGTGTATAACTTTGGACACCATACAGGGCGCTAGAGCTCCTTTTCTCAGCATTTTTACACAAAACAATTCCTCTAAATGTGAACCTCAAGGACAGCTTACTGACTCAGGCCACAAGATATGTAAATAACAGTCAACTGTGGGGAGCAAACTTGTAGTAATTGACATCATTGCCTGAAGCTGTAATTGGAGGATTAAAGCTCAATATCCAAATGAACCGAACTTATAAAATATGAAAAACCCGGGAGCCATCATCTATTTTGGGTGTAGCCTCTCACCCGGGCTTTGTCTGCCCTAAATGCACCTTGAAGGCCCTTCAATAAATTTAACTGCTTTTTATTCTCCTAACTTTGTCTAGCTTCTGTTTTAGGTAAGCCCATCAAGGCATCACATGAACTTAACTTCACTTAACAGAAATTAAACTTAACAGAATTTAACAGCACTTAACCTTAATAGCACTTAACACTTAACAGAACTTAATAGATAATTTAACTTAAACTATTTAGCAATTAATTCTTCTAGAGTTTACTATAACACAGTAGTAACTTACTTACAGGCCTAACTTACAAATCTTAAATACTTAAGAAGATGGAACAATATTCCCTGTATATTTGCTGCAGCATTTTCACACTTGCATGCACACAGACATAAAGCATGCAAGGTATACCTGTGAAAAAATCCCCTTGAATTCAGTGAAGTAGTCCCTTTGGATGCCTTTGCATCTTTTCGGTGGGCTCAGGACGGAGCCTTGAGGAGTGGGGATATGACCTCAGAATTCATCATTGTTGTTTGGACATTGTCCTCCAAATTTGGCAAGCTTGAGAGTTCTCTGGCTCTGAGAGACCCCACTAGGAGGGAGGCTGCTGGTCGCAGCCTCCTGCAGTCCAGGAGAGCTCAAAGGGTCTCACTTTGGACTGCTGTTTATAGTGTCACAAGAAAGCAGACTTCAGTCATAGCAATTTTCCATCCTGGCCTCAATTCAGCTCAGTTACTTTCTTCAAAAGTTCAGTAATAAAAATGTTGTACTACAGCTGGGCTGTTATTCAAGCAAGAAAACTGTTTCCAAGGCTGTTTGTTAAAAAAGTGGAGCTCATTAGACTGCCGGAGTTCCTGGGAACTGATAGATTGGCGGTCTGGTCGCCTCTTGCCTCTATGCCTATAAACAAAGGCTTCTCATGCTCCAATATTACATGGATGGAAATTTTTGATTAGGTGACCTAAATGATTTTTTTTAATTGCTTTGAACAATATCATTTGTGAGGATGTCTGTGCCACAGCATTACCTGTCTGGCTCTTATACTCACTCTAACATATAGAACTATATTCAACAATAAGAATAATACAAAATAAATCAGGACAATCATAATGAAGTGCAACATTATGCCTAGAATTCCTGTTGCAGCTGATGAACCTCTCAAACCAAATGTCCAGTTAGCAATGCTCTCCATTTTTCATCACTCTTTCCAAGATAATTTCCATGCTATGTACCATTTCTTTACCTTGTATAATTTCTGTGCCATGATGAACAGTGGTTAGGGTTCTGTGTCCATTGCTTCGGATGCATTCCAGCAGTCGACACAGATCATCTTGCTGCAGTAATTTTTTCACTAGTGTATGGTACATCCCAAAGGGGTTAGGCACTCAATAACAATTCCTGTCTCGTGACAAGAGCTGAATAATTAAAGTCACATCCTCTAACACTGGGTGATTGCTTATTTCTATAAGCCTAAAGAGCATTTGTCAGATGACAATCTAGCCTATGGTGGAGTTGGGTGGAAGGACACCACCACAAAGATCACTCGGAAACAAACTCAACTCACTCTTTTTACGCATCTTCTACAGACAGCAGAAGAAAAATTGCCGCAATTGCTGTAAGTCATCTGTCTTTAAATAGCCAGACTCATAAGCTTGGTTTTCTGAAATAATGAGGGGATAAAGGATCCTTTGTTTTTAAGGCAAGCTAACAGGCTAAATTCCTCACTTTTAACTCCAATGCACCTGCTTACCCAGATTATCTTCAAAGCTTTTATCACACAATGCACTTNATATATACAAAATTACAATGGCATGTTTGACATTTCTGCAGAGAAAAAGAAGTTTCTGTGGAAAAAATGCTTGATCAGCGACATTTTCGGTACGCACACAAAGTCAGCATTCAACTGGATGAGTGAATGATGCTTGCCTGCAAGGAGGGGTATAAGTTGCAGGCAGTACCTAACACGTACATAACAGCATGGGTTCTCTTCTTAGAACAGTTTCTTGCTGATATGGCACAGAGATTCCCTCCCTTATATTCAGTTTACACAAAACTTTTCCAAGTAGACAGTTTTTGCACATTTCGCGAGTGAAGATATTTGTGTTTGGGCAGATGTGGAGTTGTTTCAGAATAACCAATTACCACCAGTTTATCTGATAGAGTAATGCTGCTGGGTCCCCTACTAAAACTGTGACCCATTACTAGAATTTAGAGAACATCTGCTAGAACAGTTGCCTTCAGACTGCTCTAATTTTGTTCTCCCGGGCACACCCCAATGAGCCCCCTGGGACCTGTGGGGCCAAATCCTGGGTTTGCTGGAGTTGCTCTGGCAGGCCTGCAAGCAAGTCTGGGACCTGGAGATAGAGTAATGGGAGCGGCAGACCAGGAACCAGGAGCTGTGGCAGTGCCTGGAAGGGCTGCAGGGGGAGCAGCGGATGCAGGAATGCCAGGGGAACAACCTCAGTGTCTGGGTGGGCTCTGAGGAGTTGGGGCTGTCGGAATTTCAGCTGGAGCTGAGGCAGAGGTGGTGCATGACTGAGGTTTTGGCAGCAGGCAAGTGGTGGCTGCAGGAAGAGGAGCTGCGGTGGTGGGAGCATGATGAGGTGAAAGGCTGGGAGTTGGTGCTGAAGGAGCAGCTGAGGATCACGAGGACCCACCTGATCCAGACGAAAGACTGTCTTTGGGTTCATGTGGACCATGTTTCCAGGACCTGGAAATATCCCAGAAAACCCTTCTGGAAGAGCAGAAATAGCGGTGCTTCCACAAGCTTATCCAGGAGCTGAAGACGAATGAATATCTACATTTCTGCTGCCAGTGACTCCAAAGAAGTCAGAGTGGCAGCAGGGGCTGCAGCACCAACGCTTCACCCTCCAGCAGTCCCAGATACTGGTGATGACGTGGCCCAAAGGAGTCCCACGGGGTTTGGGTGTGGAACCCAGAGCTCCACTACAATTTCAGCTTCAACTGCATGCTCCCACCCAGAGTTTACCGGGGAAAATATTCCAGAAGATTCAGCTGCTCATCCAGGCAACCCTGGACAGGTATGAGTCTTCACCTAAGGCCAGATGTGAAGTTGTGAAGATTTTTCCTCCAATTTCCTAGAAATCTACAACAAACGTCTGTGGGATATGATGCTGGGAAAGGAGGAATGTGGAATTCAGATGGAAATCTGACAGACCAGACAGAGTGATGAGCTCTATGTGCACAACATCATCTGGATGCCTGTGATGCAGGAGGGAAAGATGCTGGGGCTGCTGCAATGCTTGTGTGCTGGGCTTGACAACCTCTCATCCTGCAGCTGCGCCCTGTGCCAGCTGTTTCCTCGGGGAGCACTGCACACCTGATATCCCCCACAATTCCTCTCTGATCCTGGTGGACCTGGCAGGGTCAGAGAGCCTCGACAAAACAGAATCTGGTGGGAGCTGGCTCCAGAAAACTCAACCCAAGAGCTCTAGACCCTGAGGCTCATCACTGTTGGCGTCTGCAAAAAAAAAAAAAAAAAAGGCTAATTCCATACTGGAACAGCAAACTGGTGTGGGCCTCTACACTCCACCCTACGACTCAAACTTTGATTTGGACTTGGTGATCCCTGGAAATGCAAAAAGACGAGTGAGAGGGACAGGGACAGAAGAATAGAGGGACAAATACAATCTATAAGCTGTCTCTTCGTGTTGGCAGTAATCTATAAATCTACACAATGTGCAAAACGATGACCAAAACAAAAAGCAGAAACACTAACATTAACAGGACAAGGAAAAAGGCGAATATTTTGTTAAAGATTCCCCCTGCTGTTGGCAATGACTCAAATAAAATGTCCCACCAATGGTGTTCCATGTCTGTCTTCCCCCGTTCCAGCATTCAGTGGATTGCTCTCAAATTACGATGAACACAATCAAAATTTTTTTTTCTTTGTCCTGTGGTGTCTTCAATGGCCGTCTCTGGTGATCACGTGGCAGCTTCTCTACCAGCATGAGGTTTATACCAATGGGAGCAGGTTGTAAGGCTGGGAACAGGATATAGACAGATTTCAGCAAATGGTAAGAAGTAATGAGCTCAATAATTAAAATCATGACTCTTAATTTCTGAACACAAAAGTTAGTTTGATCACTTGTATCTGCAATAAGGTTGTCTACAAGTACAAAATAACAAGGGGTTCAATCAGGATGAATTCTCATCCATTCCATCAGACCCACACTCTATGGTCCAGAGGATAGAGTACCCCTCCACTGTGATTAAATCCTGGCACAATGATCGGTCATATGTTATACACCAAAGCATTGTCTATTGTTGAAACAAAAACTGTGGCTTTATTGTTAGTGGGATCTTAAGTGAAATTAACTAGTTACCACCAGCAGTGGAATCCTCTTCCAAATTTAGCTGGGTTACTCCAGGTAACCTTTTGAACTTTAGTGGACAAATTGCTTTGAACTCCTTTATAATTGCTGGCACAGTAAATTGCATCCACAGCTGATAAACGTCTATGGTGTAGAATGTACCATGGGTACCATTCTGCTTAGCAGTATGGTAAATAATAAAAATAATAAATAAAAGAAGGGAGAGTCTCCCCTCTGTGGGTTGAGCTTATTCATGTGTGAAGCAAATTTGGTTCTTGCTGACAATGATTGCACCTGCAAGGAGAACAAGCTTTTCCTCAGTAGTTAATTTGATCTTCAGTGGGGGTGTGCTGACATCATTCCAAGGAAGAGAGGACTATAGAAGCCCCAGCCAGGTTTGTGGGCTTGTGACAAAAGCTCTTTCCACCTTGCTCAGACTATCTGCTTTGTCTCTTTAAACCCGGTTGAACTGAATAGTAAAGATCGCTTTGGTCCATCAGGACCAGGTTGGCCTTGACATTCCCCAAGTGGAATCTCATCTTCTACTTATCTTCTACTTCCCGAAGTGCTTCCCTCACTGCTGTTCCTGCTTGCCTCACCTTTTCTGGAGGGCGGGGTGTTCCCCCACAATTAGAGCTGTGCTCCCCGAGCAGGATGCTCTCTGAATTTGAGTTAGCAGTTCTGCAAAACAGCAGAGCAGTGATTAAAGGCACAGTATTGACAGTCAATTTTCTGTAATAAACCCATAAACCACAACTGTCAGTTCGGCTTTTTCACCAGCCAAACAGTAGAATTAGAAGAGGAGTGTGACTGAGTGATAGTACCTCTTTTTTCCAAATGTGTTCTCACTCTGTAAGTGTTCAAGCATCTGCTTGTTTTGGGGCTGTTGGGCTGGCACTATTGAGTACCTTAGCTGTTAGAGGCTCCAAATCAGCCTCAGTTTCAGAAATCCCACCTTGCTTTACATCAAACATCCAGCACTGAGATACATGACCAATCTTTGGATCCCAGAGTGCAGGCACTGCATGGAGCAAGCACACTGCAGTCTCTGGATTTCTTTAAGAGTTGGGATTAATATTTGAATCAAAGTACCATGTATTGCCATCATTCAGAACACTGAAACCCAAATTTTCATTGTGATCTTTAATTGCAAAGCAAGTAGTCAGCATATTTCTCACCTAGGAGCCGTAAATTAGGCTTAGCAGCTGGGCAAATAACAATTGGTCCATTTACTCCAATGTTTTTAACTCTTTGCCATCTGGGCCATAGACTCAGCTTCTCAGAATCCCACTGTGTTAATATTCAATGCAGTGCTCCTGTTTCTATCAGAAATATTATTAATTGTTAATGAGAACCAACTGTAATCTGAATGTTTGGGCCATTATTATGTATTCTTTGATAGAATTCCACTTGCTGGGTTTCAATATCACTTGATTTGTGGACATAATGCCCTGGCAAATCAGCCACCTGAATTGGAATCTGTACTATGCCAGGTGAACTGACAGCTTGCTTGGGCATCACCTCTACCTTTTCTTCCAATTTTTGGATTTTCTCTCCTTTTTTCCCTTCAACTGTTTGTGCTGCTGCTTAATTTTCAATAACAGTAATAATTCAAATGCTTTCCTCCCCTTCTATTTCCTCTCTCAGATCTTTTTTTCTTTCTATTATGATTATCCAAATTCCCCAAAACTGTCTTTCCTTACACTCTGAGAAAGTGAGTCCTAAGAAGATCTTTCTGAGTCATAAGTTTATGAGCTTGTATTCTCAGTTTATCTCCCGTCTCCCTCTCAGAAGCCAGTGATGTCCTTAATACCTCATTTTCTGTCAGTTATTTTTTTGGTGAGCCTCCTTAGATGTTCCCAACTGCTGTTCCCCTGTTCACTTGCTGAGGACAGCAATAGAATAATTTCCCAATCCCCAATAAACATCAGCCTTTGTGGCCACAGGAATGATAGGTTTCTCGAGACACTGTGGAGCTCTAACTCCCGTGTCAACTTGTTTATCCCACCTGTGGCAAGGGAGTGTAACTTGCCTTTTCCCCAGGCACTGTTCTACCTTCTCAGGAACAGCAGTGGATAACTCATCCACGACCTCCCGAGAAATTCCCCTCTGCAAATCTTTCGCACACAACACATTCTGTTGGGCACTAGGACCCTCCTGCTCCTTTTTGGGAGGTACTCTTTCCTGTTGCAATTCCAATCTCCTGATTGCTGTTGTCATAGGTGACTGGCTCCTGAGCTATCACCCCCCACACAAAGGGTTTTCCCTGTTTCCCTTTTCCATCTCTCTGTGTGGTCAACGCACACCTCAATTGATCTTGTAGTTGTACCGCAAAGTGTTTTATCTCATCTATCAAACCTCTGATCGCGGGAAACCTTGTGTTTGGATCAGCAACCAGAGATGCAGCTGAGGGCTGTCCCAGAACCAGCCATCTATGATTCATCAACTGCAAACCTGCTGCCTCCTCTGCACTCTCCATCACATCATCTAAAGTCAGGGTCTTGATCCTAACCTGGATCACCTCTCTCTGAAGGATCCAAAGTTCCTGCTGTCTGAGTTAAGGACCACGGTTCTTTCAGTCACCCACCATTAAAAACATTTCTAGCCCCCTCGGGCCTTTGCCTCAGACAACCTAATTCAATCAATTCAATCACCAACCACCAGAGACATTATCCAAACACCTTCAGTTTGGGATTCCAGTGAGAGTCATCTATACTTTTCCTGGAACTTTGCTACCTTGGCCACTGTAAAGAGCACAATTTTAGTAACAGTTTGCTGGCCCTGACCATCACTGAAGGCTTCTAAATCCTGACACTCCTCCCATGAAATTTTTTCTCTTTGAGAGAGAGAAAAGCTCTGCCTGAATTCCTGCCAGAAGTCTTCTAGTATGGCCATGTTCAGCATCAAGGAATGCCTCTGCCTGCAGCCTCCTCTCCTTTCCCCAGCTGAGCTCAGCAACAAGCAGAGCCTCTGCCTGCAGCCTGCTCTCCTTTTCATGATCATGCTCAGCACAAGCAGCCCCTTCTCTCATTTGTTTGCATACCTCTCCTTTTGGGCAGTGGTTAAAGCTGCTTGCAAAAGTGCACCCAAAATGCTTTACCTTTCCCCTTCCATACCTTTTGTTCACATAGCACCACATTTATCTGTTTAAACACAGCCTAAGGGTTATATCAATTTCCATTTGCCCATTCTCTCAACTTTTGCAAAATCGGGGAGCAGTCAAACAGTGACATTTTCTGGACAGTCTTAGCTTACAGCTGCTCTGATCCCTCCTGCCTGTTAACAGCTGCCTCCCAGCACTCTCTGCCTGGAAATCATGAGTAGAGTGGTGATATCCCTAAGGAACCCCTTCAACCAGAGCCTACTGTCCGTGATTACCCACCCTCAAGGGGAAGGAAACCCCTAAGATTTGTAAATGCTCACTGGTCAAAAGGAACGGCAGAAGTCAGAGGGTTCTCAAACAATTAGAAAGTTCTATTGGGAAATTACACACTTGGCATGGAAATGGGTATGCTACTCCCTGACCTACTGTATAAGAACACAGCAGTGGTTTTTAGAAAAAGGGGTAGGGTGAAAGGGAAGAGACAAATTAAAGAGGGAGAGATGAATTAAAGTGAGCAAGAGAAAAAGAAAAATAAGTAGGAAAAGAGCAAGACATAAAAGGGAGGTAGATTAATAAAAAGAAGAAAGCAAGCAAGCAAGAAAGAAAGAAAAAAGAAAAAGAAAGAAAAAGAGGAAGAAAGGAAAAAGGAAAAAGGGAGAATTTAAAAAAGAAAAATTAGAGAAAAGAAAGAAAAGGAGATTACCAGTCCTGATTCCAGTGCCAATCAAGATGATGGGATGTCGATCCTGGTCCTAGTGCCGATCCAGATGATGGGATGTCGATCTAGGTCCCAGCGCTGATCCAGCTGATGATATCGATCCTGGTTTCAGAGTTGATGCAGCTGCGTTGGTCTGGTTGATGAGATGTCCAGGGTTCTGAGGATGCTGCCCAGGCTTTGGGGCTTTTTATGGGTAGGTTTCCCTGCCCCGAAGATGGGTTTCTCACTTCGTATGTAAATTTGTTCTCATGCGCAGTCCATTCTTTTAGACCTTTCTGGAAATGGGTTGGAGGGCTCTGGGGGTCTTGGGTGGCCTTAATCACACCCTATAGCTCATGCCCACTTCCTGCCACTCATTCCTGCGCTTGCGCTGTGCTGTGTTGTGCTTGTTTGTCACAGAAAAATGCCCTATCTCTTCCTGGCCCCCCTTCTCCAGCCAAAACTTGATCTTTCTCATGGCCCTGTTAATAAAAACAGTCCTTGGTTATTACCAACAATCCTTGTCTGTTATTGCCAACAGTCCTTGGTTGCCTCCATGGCCATCTGGTTATCGGTGTGTGAGACATACACATTACCCCCTTATCTTCTGGGAACCAAGAGCTCAAAAAGGATCTCACTTTGGACCCTAAAAGAGGGGGCTTTAGTTATGGTAGTTTTCTATCCTGGCTACAATTAGAGTCGGTAACTTTCTTTGAAAGTTCAGTAACAAAAATGTAATTCTTCTTACTTTGCTATTCAGGCAAGAAAAATAAGTTTTCAAGGCTGTTTGTTAAAAAACAGGTTCTCCCTTAGACACCTGTTGTTTCCTGGGAGCAGACAGTGTTTCTGATAAGCTCAAGAGAGGCTTAGTCCAGGTGCAGGTTGTCAAGGCCAAAGCTTAACGAGCATTTCTCAGACCAGAGTGTGGCCACAGGAGGGAGAGAGAGGTGCATCACCACAATCCACCCCATGACTAAAGTCAGCTTCTCCAGGTCCCTACAGACAATACAGGCACAAAAACACAATGGAGAAGGGAGTATAGAGAGGCAGCACATTAACACAGATTGGGATTTTGCTTCCTGTTACACGCATTGTGTCTGTGTGTCCAAGAACCTTGGTTATTGTGTAGACTAAAAACCGGCTTTAAGGTCAGAATGTTTCATTAACGTGATCTTTAAAAACATTCAATTTATGACTCAGACATACAGAAAATTCGTGTGATATGTGCTGGCACAAAAGTAACTTTGAGTTAGGAGCCTGCATAATCTCCCGTTTTCAGTCCACAAAAAAATAAACAGTAACATGTTCCAGGACCTTTTTCAAAGTTATTCTTTCCCTTCACATAACAATGAGGTGAAAATTCCACACTCTTATAATGTCCTATTTTTTAAAAAAACTTCTCTGCTGAATCTTGATAAATAATTTCCAGCCTTGTCACAAACAGTAACCTGAAAAAAGGGTCCATAGTTCATAAACCTACAGAGCCATCTTCACATAGCGATAGGTGTGGTGGAAGTAAAGGTGTTCCTGGAAGAGCTGTTATTGACAAGTCAATGCAGACATCCAGGTACAGTAGCACACATTTTCAAAATAATTGACATCATACTCATGCTTTAATGTAAAGTGTGTGATGACAAAATGACTGGAGGCATTGAACATTCTTAAACACCCTGCAAATCATCCACTCCACATTGAAGCATTTGCCCTTCTACCAATACATACACCTGTAGAAGATCCCTTTCCTGGCATCCATATTGTTTTGTTAATGTGAGCAAAAACAAAACAACGAAACAAGAAAGCATCAGAAACCCCAAAACTGCTAAAAATAACTGCAACAGTATTGCTGAACCAGTGCAATACTACAGTTTTAATTTCAGTTAATGTGTTTCACATAACAAATCAAAGCAATCTTGCTGACTGCATTCTTAATAAAATGCCATCCCATTTTATCAGCTGCTGGCATTGCAAAAGCAAATGTTTGTTGTTACCTACAATTACTTTAAACATCAATAAAAGAAACAGAAGGGAATGTGACTGCTGTGAATTACTGTGGATCACTGGGACCACAAACGCTTATATATACCTGGTGCCTTGTCTACTGCATCACTTCCCAGCTTTGGCTTATAGGTTCTTTATGTTTCTTTTGTAAGGCCTTTTGTCTAAGGCAGCCCAAAGCCAAGGGGAGCCCTGCCATCAGCTTCAATGGTCGTTGAATGAAATCTGATTTCGGTCAAGTGCAACTAATTTGAGAGCAGATACCACACTGCAAAAGGATAAAATACCCGTGCACTCACTTCAGCTTAACCATGCAGCTTCTGAGACGAAAGTTTTGTTTGGTCTTGAACAATGCAGGATTGATTTTCACTCGCTGCCTTCTGAATGTCAAATGCAAGCTGCTCTTGCAGGACATGCAGAACCACATCCCCCAAAGGAAACACAGTTTAATCTTAGCAATTCTGCATTTTCCTGGCAGGTGGAACAACATGAGCTATCGCCTGCTGTGTAATGTGAGAACCAGAAGGGAGGGGAACATTACTTTGGCCAGACAGAGAGTTTTCAAATTTATCCACACCCTCACTGTTCTTTGGGACAGCACTACCAGTGGGTAGATGGATTCACAGTTTTTCTGTGTTTTTCACAGGTGTGCATCCAGAGGATATTTCAAACTTCAAACCGCGTGGGAGCAAAACTACTTTTAAAAAACTTAAAATGCAGGAAAAGCTTCAGGCAGAGTTTGAATCTTCCTGCTCTTCTAACCACAAATAGCATCAGCAAGCCACAAAGTACAAACCCATGATAAATCAAGTTTCATTTACTCTAGTACTCTGAAGTGCACAAGATATGCTTAAATGACTTCTAGTCACTTAAGTCCTAGGAAAAAAATGCCATTTGTTGCTGTTTGTGAGGGAACTAATTTTTGTGAGTGAAAGCTCAAGATTTAGCAAAACACAGGCAGATTGCCTGTTTTCCACCACATGCAGAACTAAGGCTGACTAAAACCAAATTTTTCCTTTGAATAATTTTTTTCCTAAATACTTAGAGATGGAAACTTGAGAAGAGAAAGAGCAAAGCTGTTTTGGATAGCTCTGTGAGGATGAAAAATAATTTCTTCTATTTCTAGCAAGTATTTTTGCATTTATGTTAAGCATGAACATTTAGTATGGAAAAGCAGACAAACCATATTAAACAAGTTTTACAGCTGGAAAGTTATTTCAACATTCCTGGGGTTGTTTTTGAAAAAGTATTTATCTCTTCTCCGTTTTTCTCTCCCCCTTTTTCCACACACACACACACACACAAATCCAACCGAGAAAACAAAACAAAATAAAAAATCCCCACGCATTCGAACCACAATCAAAGCTTTTGCTGACACCAGTTTGGAGCAGCTGCCTCCAGCGGCTGTGAAGGCTCTGGTAACAGGCTGCCAGGCTGCCCCAGTCTCTGGGCATCTTGCTGGGAGGCAGAGGCACATGGGAGGTGAGCTGGAGCTTTCTCCCACTGAGTTTGTTTCCACATGCAAGGTTTGCCACCTGCTGTGTTGAAAGACAAAGTTGCTTGTTCACTTCTGCTGTGTGCCTTTTGAGATAGACTGGGAAAGCCCTCTCAACTGCCAGTGTCTCTGCATCTTCCAGGGTGAAGCAATTTCTTGTAGGAGGCACGTCACTGACAAATCTGTGCCCATATGAGCTTAAATGATGGACAGAACCCCAAGAGCTATGGGGTTTTGTGTCTAAATGGAGATAGATAACAAAGGGTGTTCTTCTTTGGTTTGTGGACACAAAAGCACAGGAAAAAAAAAAATCAACACCCCCATATGATATTTGTCAGCACCAGATTTTGCTGTTATTCAAGTTAGTTGAATGTTGCATTTATCATGCTGATGGAGTTCAGAGGCATCTGCTGGACCTTAATCCAGGTTCATAAATTCTACTGCTGTGGCCTCTGAGCATCCAAATTTTACACCCTTAGGACAGCACTCTCCACTCTTCTAGTGTAAATTAGAACAATTTTTCAGATCTATTCTTCACCTGGATGCTCAAGGTGTAGCACAGAACAGAGTTTAGTCTCCTTGCAGCATCTCACTGAGTGCAAGGCAATGTTCACTCCAACCTTTGCCATCTTGTAGGCACACAGCCTCTGAAGCTCTGTCTTAATCTTTCCACATGTGTATTACCACATCCTGAAGGAACCTCTGCCACCCTCCAAATCTTTTAAGGGAAAGCTTTGCCACTTAAGGAATAGCTGGAAAGGAACCACAAGGATCAGGCTTGTCTTTCGAAGATGCACAATATACTACAAGTGCTCATGATTTCAAGCTGATGGCATTCTTTACTTCACTCTTATTCCTGCATTCTGCCACCTGAAATGCCTGCTCAGATGCCAGACTTTCTCTGTTGTGCAGAACTGCTTTGCTAGTGCCTTCTACTTCAGGGTGAGAAACAAAAGATTTGCTCCAGCTGAAGGGCAATTCAGTACTGTGGTGGTTGACCTTGGCTCCATCTCTCCCCCTACTCAGTGGGGCAGGGTGGACGAAATAAGGATAAAAAGTCATGGATCTCTGACATTATGGCAATTTAATAGAGAAAAGCAAAGGCAGCAGATGAAAGCAAAGGAAAACAAAAATATTTGCTCTCTGCTTCCCATCAGCTGCTTTTTGGGAAGCAGGGCCTCAGAACAGGCCCTAGAAGGAAGTCCTCCTTTCTATTGACTTTTATTGCCAATATGTACAGAATATCTCTTAGGTCAGCTTGAGTCAGCTGTCCTGGTGATGTCCCGTTCCAACCTCATGCCCCAGCCTAAGAGCCTCAGGGGTAGTGAGATGAAGATGGTGCTGTTCAAACACTGCTTGGCAGCAGACAAAATTTTGGTGTGTTCCCAGCACCATTCCCTTAGGAACGCACAGCATAGCACCATGAGCACTGCTAGGGGGAAAGCTTACCCCATCCCATCCATTTCTGCCCCTCCAGGACCTACTCATCAACAGGTTTGGTTTTGTCCATTTCCCCACCTGTAATTACATTATTGTCATTGTCTGGACACCACTGCTGCAAAACCAGAAAACACTGGTTTTGCTCAAACTGTGTAACTAACCCAGGACAATGTGCACACAAGGGAATTACCTCACCGGTTGTTCACAAGCCCAGCAGAGTCAGGTGTCCCTGGGGTATGGGGGGAGTAAAAGGTGCTGAAAAGGTTGGTGAATTACATGGATAAAAATTCAGTGAAATAACTCAGCCTTTTGGAGCATGGCGAGATAATATCCCACTCATGCTGCATCCTACGTGGAGTTTTAGAAACTCCTATCTGCCCTAGAACTGTGAAGGTGGTGTCCCAAAATAGCCTCTTTCAGCTGGTGTACAAGAGACCAATAAACACACAGGGTCAAGGTATTGGATTTACAGTTCTGTGCAGAAGGAGGGGCTGGGTGGCAAATCCACAAAGCCAACACAACAACTACCAAAACTTTTCACTATTTATTCATTTTTAGCAAACATTTATGTTCATTGTAACCAATGGTAGCCATCCTGTAAGTTGGACAATGGGGAAAATGTGTTGTAGAGTTGTTTTTATTTTGTTGTTGACTTGGTAAATGGAATGAGGTTTGTTTTATGCTGAAATTTTTATGACCTTGTATAGAGATCCAGGTATTCAGAAGAAGTGTAAATTTGGAACAGATATGCTGATGCCATGTATGAAGGACAAGGAGAAAAAGGCAAGACATTGCGAAAGGGAAGAATCAGAAGGATACAGATCAAAACAGTGAGCACATGGGAAATTAGGGTTTTAGTCCTGTTACAGGCTGGACTTGGGGACAAACTCAGCCCAGTGATACAGGCCCTTGTAAGACAAACAGTGGGGACAGAAGGTCTGCCAGCTTTTGCATATGTTCCTTTTATTACTTCGGATTTGTTGGACTGGAAATGATCTGGTGGTTCATACTGAGAGAATCCTGAAGGAATGTAGCAGCTTTTGGAAACCATTCTGCTGACTCATAATCCTAACTTGGAGGGACGTACAGTCTGCACTGAATATGTTTTGCTGTGGAAGACAAGAGATCGAGGTTAAAAAAGGTGAAAGAGGAAAAGGCAGGGAGTTTTGGGTACTGAAAGGTATAAACACACACACACACACACACACACACACACACACACTCACGGAGCCAAAATCCATGTGCTGTTTTAAAGCAGGAAGGGTCATTTAGAAAATGTAAATGTTATGATGCTGGAGAAGTTTTTAGAAGTGCAGGGTACTCGGTGAAAAAAGTATCAGGGTACCCCAGCAGATCCTAGTTACAGTAAAACCAGGGAATGGAATGAGAGATTTTTGATTAACAGCAGACCTACACATTCAGTAAAAACTATCTGCAAGGGTTCGCTAAGATTGTTGGGGCAATGCGAAAAGGAGGTTTACAGGCATTCTTAAGATTCCTGGAGAGGATGATTAGAGATACTAAACTGACTCACAGGTTTCTATATGCCAGAATATCCCCTCCTTTTGTTAAGACAAAATTTTTAATGCAAATTAAATGCTTGAACAACTGTTTTTTGAAAACTCTGTACAGCTGCACATCTCAAAAGAAAAGGCTCAAATCCGTCTGCTAAGGAACCAAACCTCATAGGAGCCCGAGAATGATATCCTGCATGTGGCATTGAGTGTTGCTTAGCTGAATTTAAGGCAAGTAAAGAAGCTTTGTTCTCAGGAGTATAGGCTGGTAGAGGATTTAAGAGAAAAAAAAAATTAAGTGTGGACAAATACTTATTTGATTGTTTTGGATTTGAAAGTTGCTTTCTTTTGTAGTTCAGTGGGTGAGTAAAGACAGAGGCTCTTGTGTTTGAGATTGAAAAATCTAAAAAGAGAAAGTAAAGTGCAGCTATGCTAGACAGTATCATCACAGGCATTATAACAAAACCCACCAAAACAGTAAAATAAAAACCAAAATAAGCTCTACTCTGTTTAGTAACATATTTGCGAAGGATTTAGAACAATGGCAACGTAACATTAAATGTGTAATTCTGTTGCAATGTGTGGATGAAAGAAGATCAACTCAGAAAAACTCCTAGACGTTAAAAAAAATATTTTCAAAAGTTTGGTGGAAAAGTTTGTTTTGGGAGGAATAGGTTAAAAGCAGAAGACTATCGAGGAGGATTGTGAATCATTGCAGTGACCTTGCAGCTGGGAATAATCCTTGATAACCCGGTGTGAACAACAGCCAGTGATCCTCTGGCGTGGGCTGAGCATAACAGTGCCTGTTTGTGAGCCTCTGCCCAGGGCTTGCTTTGGGAGTCCTTCAGTTAAGTGAGAAAAGCAGAAATAAATTTACTCTTCGTGTTTTAGCCGTGGGTTTGTGGCTGTCCTGACTGCCTGTGCAGAATCACACCTTGTGAATCAACAAGGTCTTGCTAAAATGATGGCAGAAGAAACTCAGACATTATGACAAGTTAAAAACAAGGATACAGTTCCATGCCGCTGCAATAACAAAGGTCCCTACGGGAGAGGGGAAAAGGGGAATAACTCCAGAGAATAGTGGCAAATTAATTTCTCTGATTTGACTAAAAGTGGATATTATAAACTAATTTCTACTTTCTCAGGGTGCCCAGATGCTTTCCTTTGCCACACCAGTCAAGCCAGGGGGGTTGTTGAAATTTTGCTGGAAGAAATATTTCCTTGATTTGGAGTTCCAGAGGGCTTCTCTTCAGACAAAAGGCTTCATTTCACCCTAGAGGTGGCAGGGACTCTCTAAACTCCTTCAATTTAAGTGGGATTTGCACACCCCTTGGAAAACACAATCTAGTGGAAAGGAAAATGGATGAATCAGACTACCAGAAGAAATTTCAAAACTGTGTCAAGAAACCCACATGAAGGGGGGGAGAGGTGTTAACTTTTGCTTTAATAAGAATTTGAATCACCCCATGTCTCACGGAAGAGTGAGCCCATCTGAAATTCTGAATGACAGATTGTATCCAAAAGACACTGTGGTGATGAAAGGTGATCAAATTCATGTGAAAGGTGATGATGTGTTGAGAAATTATCTGTTATCTCTCTTGAGGGTTTTGTCCTCTCTGCATAGGTGTCTTAACCAGTGGCCATCTGCAGCTTTCAACCAGGTGGTTGAAAGGCACAAATTTATGTGTGAATGTGGAAAGATGGACCCTTATAAGTGGAGAGCTCCTTATGTTGTGTTATTGAAGCCAGATACAGCTGCAAAAGTAGAAGGAGTTAATTCCCGGATTCATTACACTTCAGTAAAAAAAAGGACCTCAATATCTGAACATGATAAGGAGATCTTAAAGTACAACTGACTGAAAATCTTAAATGAATTGCAGCTGGGCTGAAAGTAATGTTGGGAGCACTTAGATTGTCTACAGGGACTTACATTACTAATTGTAGGCATTTATCAGTAGGGATTTTTTAATTGCTGAATAGATCTGGAAATTCTGGAATTGAAAGCATTCACGATATGTTGTTGTTGCCCCAAGACAACACAGCGAAATCTAGTGCTATAACTTATCCAGTCATTTGGGGGAGTCCGCAGCTCTAGCAGTGTTAAACACTCAATTATAGGCAGCTCTGAAAATGGCCATTCAGAAGGATGATGCTTGCTCTAGTTTTTCTGATATTTGGAAGTGGTTGACATCCTGGTCTCCTGATGTGAGTGATGGGTCAAGAAATTGTTATCTTTGTCACAGATTTGGTAGTGTTTCTTTGGACTGTGTGGTTACTTTCTGTATGTGTATATCTTACGTGGGGATATTGGAATCAGAAAGGTGAGACTAGTCCAAGAAATTGATTAAATGAGTCTCAAAAGGGGGAATTGTTGCAAAATGTGGAATATGTAAAAATTTTCTTAGGAAAGGATGTTCTTTTATATTTGATCTTGGTGTGTTTTCAAGCCTAATCAACAAGAAAAGAGATTTAATCCGTGTAACAGCAGCCAACAAAGCTATCGTGATGTCCAGGTGCTGGAAAGGCAAATTACTTGTTGGCAGAATTGCTTTGTTAAGGTTTAGGGCTTGACAGGCTTCAGGGATCTCAGACCTAGGGGAGGTTAGCAAGGGGCAGATCAAGGCCACCTACTCAAGAAACCACTGGCTGAAAAGAAGGACTGAGCAGGCAGACTAATTAGCATGAGAAGTGAAAGAATCATTAACCAAGAGAGGACAGAATACTAATTATTAAGAGAACCAGGTAACTTGTAATCAACGAACACTAATTCCTTTGTTTACTAAAATGTATAAACAGTGAAAAGTTCTGGCATTTATGGTACTGGCTTTGGGAATTTAACACTGAGCCCCCCCTTTCTGCACAGAATTGTGAATAATTACCTCCACTCTGTGCGTGGATTAGCCTCTTGCACACTGAGTGCAAGAATCTACTTTGGGACAACAAAAGGATGACAGTCATGAGTGGATGTACAAGATTATCAGTGCTGGCATCTGTGGCTGTAGAGATGCAGTGCAAAACCCTCAGTGATGCAATATGAATAATCTCTTTGGACCATCCTTCACCTCCACTTCATTATTATCCTTGTTTTGTTTCTCTCTCATGAAGTTATGAGTGCCACCTAAGGCCACCCCTCCCCTACTGATCCCCTCTCTAGGGACCATGTGGCAAACATGGCTCAGCTTCCTCATCCCACCTTCTTACCTCCATTGAATTCTGAGAAGTCCAGCCTCCTCCCTCAAGAGTTTCTTCATAGAAAGGCAAAATTTCCTTTGAGGGTGGTGAGGTCCTTGCACACGTGACCCAGAGAAGTTGTGGCTGCCCCTCCCCTGGAAGTGTTCAAGGCTGGGCTGAACAGGGCTTGGAGCAACCTGGAAGGTGTCCCTGCCCATGGCAAGGGGCGTTAGATGATCTTTACAGTCCCTTCCAACCCAAACCACCCTGTGGTTACATCATATAGTGTTTGTATGGAGAGTAGCAAGTGGGCCACAGAGACTGTTAGCATAACTCAACTGTTAACCCCAGTTGCTAAAATGGTTCAAGATGATGCTTAAGAGTTTTGGAGGTGGTGTGAAAAGCATGACTGTGAGTTAACTTTCTCAGGTTCAAAATGTCCAGCTGCAGCTCCTCAATGGAAGTTCACCTCATACAGACTGGAGGTCTTGCTTTTATAAAAAGGTCCTTCTAGAATTGTCTTCCTTTGCCCAGATTAACAGACTGAAAGTTAATTTTTTGTTTGAGTATTGACTATGCCATGTTTAAAAACTGAATTGACTAGCCCAGCTTAAGAAAAATAAACTTGATGTTTTGTCCAAAAAGAGAACCTCAGCTCATTGGTCACTGCTTCATAGAGCAAACCACACCGCACATGTCAAGAAGGAATCTGGCGTTTATTTTCATGAACACTTTCCTGTAGCCTGGTGAAAATGAGGGTGGTAAAACACTGGCACAGGTTGCCCAGAGAATTGGTGGGGTGTCCCATCCCTGGAAACAGTCAAGATTGCTTTGTGTGGTGCTTTGAGTTACATGATCTGGTTGCAGATGTCCCTGGTCTTTGCAGGAGTCTTGGACTAGATGACTTTATAATTTGTCTCTCCCAACCCAAACCAGTCTGTGGAAAGCAGGTGTGACAAACCACCCTCCCCCATGCACTTGGGGTTTACACCCAACTGCCAAAGTGATTTCACGAAGAGCTCTGTCTTCCCTTAATGGAAGAATAACTAAAAGGGCGCCTGAGAATGCTCTTAGTAGCCTCCCATAAATCCTCACTGACAAACCTAAAATTCTGCTGATGGAATGAATCTGTACACTCCACTTCCAAGCAATACTCAGAATAAAAGTAAATGACAAAGTAGTAACCCTGGGGGAGTACTTCATGCTAGTGCTATGCTTTATCTCAGTTGTTTGTATCTATTTTCATTTTTCTCATCTGGCTGCAGGGGAAATTGTAGTAGCATGGAATCATCTCTGCGTTTTCTGTCCACACAGAAAGCAAATTTTCAAAACAAGCATGTCTGGTTAATTTAAATACTTACTATGCTTCATTCTAAAACTTATTTTGTATACACTAATAAAAAATCTATTATATTTATGAATAAAACTGTCAAAATATTCCATTTCATCCAGGCACATCTAGTACATGTCAACAGAAATTCATGTATTTCTGCAGAAAGATTCCGCTTGAAGTAGAAGAGGAAAACATTTCCTTTCAGAAATGTCAAATTTTTTAGAAGTTTTAGATCTCATTTTCAATTCCTTGAAGGATTTCAGGATTACATTTTATTAACCTTAGACATTTCAAAATAATTTGAGTTAATACTGTCTCTGCAGTCCCAATCTTCCTCAGCTAGAAATTCTGAGTAAAATAAGAATATTCCACCTTGAATTGACAGTCTTTCCCCCTTTTTACTCATACTTTTTCCTTTCATTCCTGGATTTTGTATTTACCAAGGTCTGAGAAACACTGCACAGTAAATATCCTTCTGCCCAATTCTTCCACTGAAGGTGATTGTGCCTGAATCCCTGGAGACTTTCTGTGAAGCTTTCCATTGCTGTTTCTCAGGGACCTGGAAACTCTTGGTGGCATAAATCATATGCATTTTACAGATTCCCAGACATCAGGGATGCAATTTCCAGGAGACAGGAGGGGGGAGGTCTTCCTTCATTTTTCAAAACCTTGCAGTGGAATATAGTTCTTAATGGGTTTTCATTCCCTTTCATATTGGAAGAAGCCTTTAAGGGAGCATGTTTTGCATTCAGATTAGCACAAGATCTGTCATTAACTGATATAGGGAAAGACTGTTTTTTCAATACATCTGCTGTGGCTATTATTTTTAATTACACTCCCGCTGCTGTAAATTGGTTGTGATTTGTAACCACAATATTTTAAAAAAGAAGGTGAAACAAGGAATACAGAGAGGTGCTAGAAAATACAAAGACATTGGTACCAACAGGAAATAAAATGTTCTACCTTAAACAACAGATTTGGTATTATGAAGGTGAAACAAACAGCATGTGAAAACATGGCTAAATCCAGACTAAATTAGAAACTAAATTATGTATGGTGTGTGAGTAGGCAAGATGGGGTACCTACTGGATTTCACTTTCCTGAGAATCTAGACTTAATGCCTGGTGACTGGAAACGGTACTAAAACTACTAACCATTCACTTTTATTTCTGCCTAATTTTGGAACAATCCGAAATTGGATCAGTTCAATATCTTATCAATATCTTAAAATCTTTAAAATACATACTTTTGGAAGTACTTCAATAAAAAACACATGGCTTTACTTCAGAGATGAGCTTTCTTGATGATATTTCTGCGTTTTATGAGATCCAAATGACTGATTCATCCAAGAGAGCTTTCAGGACCACAAAAAAAGTCAGAAAATTCAGCCTTATCAGGCAAAGATTTTAAAATTCTATGTTCAGCCACAGTTGCAAACAATGATTTCTGATATACCATACCTGCCCACAGACTTATTTTCAGAATCCCTGTTTCAACTGAGGAAGGTCCAACATTCCAGAACTTTGTTTTTCTTAATTGAACTTCACGTTATTCTTTCTTCTAGGAGAATATTTGCCATTGTATCACAGCCAGACCTAAAAGACTTTTTTTTTGACAAAAAGATATTTTGACAGCAGACCACACAGCCATGTTGCATGGAAACCTCCCTGTCAACCTACTGATGCTTCATCCCTCTTAATGCAGATTAGAGCAGATGGGCTTCTCATGTCCAGACTGGGTGAAACGAAGCACAGATCTGAATCATGCAACACACTTCCTTAACTCTAATTTACAGAGGTTAGGCCTCTTTTGTTTCTTTGTTTCATCATTTCTTCTTCAAGTAGTTTAATTTAAAAAAAAAGTTTTCAGGGAAAAGTTCAGGTTCATATGCTGACTTATATGATTCAGCTGGGTATTGTGCTCTTAAATCAACTGTATGCTCACCAGGAATGCATCAGACTTCTCTTGATCACACTGTGCAAGCTATAATGGTGGTAAACATCTAGCCAGTTTTTCTATTTTTTTTGCTTCAGTCAATGGTTATTGAATCTGCTCAGCGACTGCCAGTACCACCAGGCATTTATTATAGTTTACTCCATAAATACAGATGACCAATGAACCGTAACAATGGATTCAACCACACCATAACACAGGAAAAGTCTAAATTTGATTCAGGCTTTGCCACATGAGTCCACATGTGCTGCAATAAATGTGTGTGATCTATCACGTCTGGCAAGGGAATTAAACAAAATTGCTACGCAAGAAGTTTTATGTCTCTGAGCTTAGGCTTAAAGAGATTTCACTGGAATTTTTCTTTTCTTGAGGAAAAAACAAACTAACCCAAAACCAAACAAACTGAAAAAACACGTTCCTTGTCACAGAGTGGGTGAGTTTGGGTGGGAACATGGGAGATCATCTATTCCAGCCTCCCTGATCCAGCAGGGTCCCCTAGAGCATGTTACTAGGGATTGTTCTGAGATGGCATTTGCATCTCTTTTGCATTCACAGAAGTTATGAGCTCACACTGCAAAGGCTGAGAGAGGTGTCAGCAGTTCATTACGTGTCCTGCAAGGGACACAACATCCTGTATCACTTGCTCTGACACATAGAATCACAGAATTATAGAAACATGGAATGGTTTGGGTCAAAAGGGACCTTAAAGACTACCTCATTGCAAGCTCCCTGCCATGGGACACCTTCCACCTTTGAGCAGGTTGCCCGAAGCCTCATCCAACCTGATCTTGGACAGTGTTTGACAGCAGGCATGTCAGAGTTTTAATAAACTTTGTCTGTCTTGCCAGCCTGTCCTGTGTGTCAGTGTCCTCGGAGACTGTGACTGCCCTGAGTGCGGCACTGAAGGTGTCAGGGGTGACACCATGCAGATAAATGTTTTGGACACTTCCTGGCCCAAAATCCTGCTCCACAGAGCTCCCCTGTTGAAATGCTGCCAGCCAAGGGCACAGGTGGTCCATGAAACTGTAGGTTTGGCAGGGAAGAAGGACCTCTGGCCGGGAGGCTGTGATTGCCAGCATCATCCTCAGACCCAGCCGCTTTCCATCTGCTGGTGAGGGGAGCCTCGATGGCTGGCACTGCAAGGGCGATTTCTTGGGAAGCAACCACGGACCCTGATGGAAAGAGCACTCAAACGAGGAATGGAGGGAGCTGGGCTGGGGCTGTACAGAGCACTGAGCTGGCTGTCCCTACCCGTCTGTGCTCTGCTCTACCTAGACTGCCTCTCTGGTCCAGCCCTGTGTGTTTCAATTTACCTCACTCTGTTTTCATGGGGCAGTTTCATTTGCTGTTAATACAATTCTCCAGCCTGTCAGCCTGTTCGATTTTTTTTTTTTTTTAAATACCTGTTTGGCTGGGCACTGCAGCATTCAGCATTCAGAGCTCTGGCAGACTTAAGACAGGATTTGTTTTTTTTTTTCTGGGAGCTGAGGAAAAGAGAAGAGGGAAGCAGAGCAGCAGCATCTGTGGAAAGCGATCACATAGGATCTTCCACTGACTCCTAGGCACTGAGATCACCAATATTCATTACCCATTACTAAAAGGGGTAGAAAACACACCTTCCACGAATATGGCTACAGAGAGGGTAAAAACATGAATGGGAGTTTTACAAGGACGATAGTCCATCCCTTCCAGAATTTAAAGCATCAGATACTCATGAGCTCAATGGCACAAGAAAAGTCTTTGGGAAGGAACAGTGTTACATGCAGGTTACTCAATCAGAGCTGGGCTATGTATTCACTCCTCTGTAAGACACATTCTCAAGATCTATCATTGATGATCCGGGGCTATATTATGGTAATAAAAGGGAAAAATCCCAAACCCAACACCAAAAAATCAACAACCAACCAGAAAAAACCCTCTTTATTTTTAATCTGAAGAAGTGATAAAAACAATTTAAATTGTGATTCAACTGCTTGCTGTTTAGCATAGGCATGAAAAAGGGGATGTGACAATTTTTGCACAAAAGTAGGTATCTCAATTTAGTTCTCAAGTAGCGTCCCACTGTATATTGCAGCCCTGCAGACATTCTAAAATAATCCAGGCAAAACTTGAAATTTATAATTGACGCACTAAAGAAAGAAAAAAAGAAGAAAAAACGAATAGAAAAGAAATCTTTCCAGGCTACTTTGGATTCTGCTATTAAACAAACAATAATTTGTCTTTCTGTGAAAATGCAGTTGAACACTGAGAACTTACCAAGCTGAAGATCAAATGGCAGAGACTAATTCAGAATGTAAGAGTTTCTTAGACACCTCATGGATTCTTAGAATCTCATGGATTCTTGTGAAACTTTTCTTTTTTTATATAAATAACTTGAATAATATTCTTTGCTAAAATAAAATTATAGAATTTAGTATTTCAAAATGTTGTGTTTCTCTTTTCAATACAACTCCTCTTAAAAATTTTTTTTTTAAAGGGAAGTGTATGGTTAAGTGTTTCCAGCATGCTTCCAGAGGATCAATAACATACAACATGGGATGTTATTCAGAGATTCTTGTGTTAAAGCATTTAAATATTGAATTTACATCCACGGAGGTTGCTTTACACATGCATCCATACCTTGGAGGGTATTTTACAATGTGGGATGGTAAATTGTAAAGACTGTGATTGTAAATTGCTGTGAATGAACAATATCATGCACTGCATGGGAAACTGGTAGACTGAGAGTCTAAACTGAGTTTGGGCTGAATCACTCAGACCAGTGCTAGTGGGGCTGCACTCCTGCCAGGGCCCTCCATGACACCTCTCTGTGCCCATTTCTCATGGAAAATGAGGTCAGTGTGGGAGCAGAGCCAGCAGAGAAATGGTACAGAGACTGATGCTCACAGCCAGCATCCACAGGCTCTGCAGCCCAGAGCCAGATGGGTGCACAAAGGGAACTCCAGCAGTGACCTCCCTGATGGAAGGCAGCCCATGCCAGTCATGGCCACCATAGACATCATGAGACCCTTCCTGGAGTACTGTGTCCTGCTCTGGGGCCCTGAAAATTAGAAATACATGGACCTGTTGGAGAGGCCATGGAGATGATCACAGGCAGGAGCATCTCTGCCATGGAGATAGGCTGAGAGAACTGGGATTGTTCAGCCTGTGGAAGTGAAGGCTCCAGGGACACTTTACTGCCCTTTCCAGCACCCAAGAGGGCTCCAAGTGAGCTGGTAAGGGGCTTTTGAGAAGGGAAAGTAGTGACAGAACAAGGGGAAATGGCTTGAAACTGAGTCTATGTTTAAATTGGATTTAAGGAAAAAATTCTGCCCTGTGAGGGTGGTGAGTTACTGGCACAGGCTTCCCCATCCCTGGAAGTGTTCAAGGCTGGGTGATTGGATGGGATTCTGAGCACCCTGGACTAGTAGAAGGTGTACCTGCTCCTAGCAGGGGTTTTGGAACAAGATGGCTTTTAAAGGCCCCTTCTAACTCAAACCATCCTGCAATGCTGCGATTCTGTGATTTGTCCCAGTGATAAATAATACAGAGCACAAGGCATCTAAATATAGAGACGCCACAGCTTCTAAATTGCAGTGCTCAGAGAGGAGCAGCTGAGATGCATGTGAGCGAGACCAGACCCCAGAGATGCTCGTGGCAATGAAAACAGTTGCCATGGAGACAACAAAGAAAGGCCAACCAAAGGAATTGCCAAAAAGCGTCAGTGTAAGGGTGCCTGATGTTGAATAACGCAGGGTTGCTGCAGCTCCAGAGCCTGGGGACCACTGAACATGCACCTTTTGGTTTGCTGCGCTGCAGGTGGCGCCCAGTGCTTTTTTAAAAACAAACAAACAAAAAAAAAATCAAAGAAAGAGAAAAGGGAGCAGCAGCACTAAATGGAGTTAAAACCCTTTATGAACTGAATGGCTCCCATTGCCTGTGCTGGGAGAAGGATTTCTGCTGATGCTGTTTCTTAGCATTTGGCTCACAGAAAATGGCCTCGACATGAGGAAAGGAGAGAAGGAAAATCAATAATACTTGATCATTGGAAAGCTAAAACCATTAGGAGCACACGGAAGATTGGAGTTCTCATTAAGGCAGGTATTGCTCCTCCCTGCACATCTGCTTCTCTGTTCCGCAGTTTCAAGGTCACATGCAGTGAAGAGCAGCACAGCATCATTGAGGCAGTCCTGGGTTTTTACTTGGGCCAAAATCGGTCATTAATATAAAGTATAAAAAGAAAACCCCATGTGGCAAAGTAAAGGAAGAAAAGCACTACAGGAGGGTCTTGTATGCAGCAAGGAAAGTAGTGTTTTGTGACACATAAAAATAAGAAGTTCATATTAATTCCAAAGTAGATGGAATCCTTACTAAAAAAAAAGTATTTTTATGTTTTATACTATAACCATTCTGCACAGCATTATTACTAGTTTAGCATTCCTGGAACAAAGTTATATCCCTGCTTTTAGTAGATATATTGTCATTCACGGGAGGACTTTGGGGATAACTTTTGGCTTTACTTGGAGTAAAGACAGTGAAAAAACAGAAGCTGCTGCTTTCACAGGGAAAACGGAAATGTGGAGATTTTTCTGCTGAATCACAAATATTATAATAGATCTATAATAATATTCCAGGATAATATTAAAATAACAATAAAATTCTACTTAATCTGTTTTGTATTATCCATAGGGCAGCTTGAAAACACGCGTCCATACAGCTTTTCACCAGAAAGTACAAGTACCTACAAGGGTATGAAATACCCTGTCAACTGAACACATGACACAAAGTGTGTTTTCTATTTTAAAAAATATACTCTACACAAACAAAAGTAATTTATGCATAACTTAAGCCAGAAACTTAAACCAACAAGATATCAGTGCTGGACTTACCTGCATTCCTTTGAGAATAGTCCATGGTAACTTAACAATTATTTTTTGGATAGGTACTACCACAGCAAAAGCACATGTGCTAAAACCTACAAAGCAGAAACTTTCAGGCAGTCCTTTTTTGTATTAAGTCACATGTTGATTGCAACGATACAAAACTAAAGGCTTTGGTTGGACTTACTTGGGTATAATCTCTATCTTGAAAACTGAATGCTGGGCAATTAGAATTGGTTCATAGTCCCTTGCTTTGCTGACATCAACCCCTTCTCTTGGGAGATACAGAGAACTAAATTAATATTTTTGAAGATTTGTGGAGCTCTTATAAAGATAAGCTGTAATACAGTAAACGTGCAATATAATTAATATAAACACAATAGGATTTTTTTCACCTAAAGGCTTAAATTATACACCAGTAATGAAAGAAATATATTGTTGTTCAGAGAAAATAAGTTAGTAGTCATTCATAATTCATACACTCCCTAAATTGTCCCTAGGTCCCTAAATTCTAGGATTTAGGTGGTTCTGGGAAATGTACAGCAAAATTTTTTTTACGGGGTATTTTTTTCTGGAATTTAAGTTTTAATTATCCTTCGTTTAAGTTTTAGTTATCCTAAGGCTTTCAGCTTTAGGACGGAACAGAAAACCTCAAGCCAGGTCATCGAGATGTTCTGTGGCTGCTGTAGGTTGACTCAGACCAGCAGCTAAGCACCCATATAGACATTTTCTCATGGAGGGTGGAAATCCATGGGCCAAGGTAAAGACCATTTAATAAGAATGAAGTTTTTTTTAAAAAGTCATGCAAACACAGGTATTCACCACCTGTCTCCAGCAGACTGATGCCCAGGCAATGTCCAAGCAATGGCAAGTGCGACAAGAGCAGCCCTCTAGTCTTTCAAGTGACCCTGATGTATGATGTGGATGTATATATGATGTATGTATGATGTGGAATATCCTTTGGCGATAGTTGCAAGTATCTTAAGACTGTTCACTTAAAAATTTTATTTTCCCAACCATTTAAAATAATAATTTGCCTACAAAGTAATCTTCCTCCTATTCTAAAGACTATTAACAAAGGCCATGTCTGGAAAACAAAATGCTTCTACAGAGAACTGAGACACTGAAGGTTAGAAATACTTCTCGTTTAGTGTTTAACTCCCACTGTTAAAATCTGAATTCTTGCTATTGAAATAAGCATTTTGAATGCAAAATAGTGTAGTGAAGGTTAAAATGACAATTTGATACGCAGACACTGAAGGCAGCATACGCCTGAAATTATTCTGAAAACTGGCATCAAAGACAAGCACGTGTGTGAGGGGGATGATGGCGTTGCATAGCATCAGAAGGCTGCTTAACCAGCTACTTCTAATGACATTAATCAATCTCACCACCGATTAATCAAGTTAGAATCTGCAGATACTGTAATACAAGACATTTAAGCTTTTCAGTTTGCACTAAGATGCCTCCTAAATTCCTTTTCAGGCTTCTCCTGAAATTTTCTGGTTCTCAGCTGGAAACAAGTGTTTATTACAATTTACAGAATGTTGCCACTTTCAAAGCTGCCTCTGTCATTTTACAGTCTTGTGGTAATTACCTGTCTTCACTCAATTCAGCAGAAGAGTTTTAGTCAGCTTCAGGTGTTTTCCTTAACTTCAGTCAGTGAATACAGATGGAGTTTTATCTTTTGTGCTCGTGTCTAAACTTCATTTACAAGTCATCCGTATTCTGTTTTTATAATCTTCAGCAATCTGGTTTCAATGTCAGTAAATACCTGTAAAGTGTAAGACAGAAACAATTCAACATTCCTTATTAAAATGCTGGGGAGGGGGGAGTTTATTTGTACATGAAATCCATAAAAATAAGTGGTTTAGTAGGTTAGAATGGCATTTTGAAAAAAAATCTCAAGTGTTTCTAAAAATTTGAGTGTACTACTTCAAATACTACAAGTTTTAGTTGTGGAGGTTTTATTTACTTACTTATTTAAGCCATTATTACAAAGTAATTTTAAAACAGGCCAAACATTTTACAATCATGCTTAATTTAGATTGATGAATTTCTACTGGGAATAAGATTATTCTTTGCTAATTCTTCAATATCCATTCCACTTTCAGAGCAACCCAGCCTGATATGTGAAACAAACATTGTTACAGTTTTTGTTATGTCAGTCTTTGCTGCAGTTCCATATGATGTCTCTGTGGATATAATGTTGAAACAGGTTTTCCACCCAAATCTAAACAAACCATCAGTTTCTTAATACTGTTCTCATCCCTTTCCCAAAGAAACACGGTAATTTGGGACAGAAAAAGCTTGAGGGACATGGCTCATTCTCTTTCAACAAGCATGCAAAATGTTCATAGGGATTAAAAAAAAACAAATAAAAAATAACGTATTCTCATCATCTCTTGAGTATGAATATCAAGTACTCAACACACTTTTCATCCCGCTATTAAAAAAACCCAAAAACAAAACACAAAGCAATTCAAGACAAAGAAGGGATAAGTATTGAGAAATTCAGTGCAGCAGTGAGACAATTGTCTATTTGACTCTAATGAATCATTTAGCTGTAGAGATATATTTGGGTTACATTTTCTTATAGTGAACCTTTGTCATGCAAAGAGGTGTCAGACAGTGGTGTCAATTTACTCTCTACACTGGGCAATTGTAGCAAGTTCAAAAACACCAACTATTATTATTTCTCAGACTGATATTGAAATGCTGTGAAGATCTAGGTGCCTTTTAAATTTAAGTGAGGGAGATCTGGACACCTATTCTGCAACACAGTTTGGAAGAGGCAGGTCACCTCATCCTTGCACTGTGGAAATCAGGAAAGTGTCAAGGATTACCTTGGCTCCAAACCAGCAAAGATCTGGAAGACTGATGTTGTTATTTGTCTTATGGAAGGGAATATACAGCATTCACTTCCAAGGTTAACAATCTGAAATGCAAATTTCATTACACTTATAATTTCAGAAGAAAGGAAAGAATGAAATGTCACTATTCTCAAAAAAAAAAAAAAAGAAAGAAAAAAAAAAAAAAGAAAAAGAAAAAGAAAAAGAAAAAGAAAAAGAAGAAAAAGAAATCTTCAGTTAGATCTGCTTGTGACAGTTCTGCCCACAAAACGTGGGAGTATCTGACAGAAAATCAGGTTCCAAGATTCAAGTGATATGTTCTCATCAACAGCTTTGCCAAGAAAGTGGTAACCCTTTATGTTTGTTTTTCCACCGTACCCATTAGTCTTTGTAGCTTTTTGCAGTATTGGCAGCTGGCAAAGTTTAAGAGTCAACCCAATTAATTCATTTGGCAACACAAATCTTGTACTTACACTGGGCTTCTGCAAGTGTTCAGACTGCCTGAAGCAATGTGAAAGAACAGGATAAAAAAAGTCTGCTGATGGAAATACTGGCAATGGCAGCACACAACTCCACCAGTTCAGCCTTAAAATAGATCTTCAGAGCAGAAAGCAATGATCAACAGGAGCTGACAATCCTTTGGAAACTCTGCATGAAAAATTTACTGCAGTTATAATTCTTGACATCTATCAGTCAAAAAAATGTCCCAAACATTCTTTATGACAAGATACTTATTTTGAGATCTTTTCTTTGGTGACACCACACGCTAGACTCCATGTGTGCTCCCAGCAAGACAACTTCAGGCTGCTAGGAGCTATTTTGCTCTTGGAACTATTGAGCTTCTTCCTCAAATTTGGGGAAAAGTATTTGAGTGAGAATGTGAAAAACGTTCTTTGAGCAGAGTTGCAAACAAAACAAATCTGTGGAGGTAGCTCAGGATTGGGTATATAGGAATGGTCAAACAACCTCAGAGTGGGAGTGCTACCTTTCAACAGCAATAGGACAAAAAAGTAAAAAGCTTCTTCCGGAATTTTTTTCCCAATCCATCTACCACGTTTGCTTAAATTGCAACAGTAAGGGCTTTGTCATTTTGTTTTTCCTTCAAATGATTTGGGGGGCGGGGGGAGGCGGTTATAGGGGTTCTTTGCTTCGTTCCTTTCTTCTAATTTTTTCCACCTAAATACTCCCTCTGCAAGGATGTTCTCTCTCGCCATGAAATTCAGCTTATTACACTCATTGCCAGGTATGTTAAGCTGCTTTTTGTTTTTCATTGAGTCACCCTCACAAATTAGTTACATGGCATAGCACATTCGCCTGAGACCTGCTGTGCCCACAATGAACAAGATCTGGATTTTGAGACAAAAGACACAGGGTTTTTTCTCAGTAAATTTATTATTTTCAAATGACCAGAAATGAGATCAGATGAGTTTTTCTTCCAGCTAAATCTACTAATAAAACTGTGAGTTTACAATATTTAATCTGAAAGACAAATCATACAAGTCTTCAAACAAGACTTCAAAATAAAGACCAGGATTATATTCTTAAACTAGCCATGTCTTCACACTTAATTTTTTAAAAAGTAAATTAAAAAATAGTAGCGATTATTCATTTAGAGAAAATAATAAAATATTCTCATGTCAGGGCAGCAAGGAGATGCCTTGGATTAAGTGGGTGTATTAATAAATAGATGAAAAAATACCCTTAAAGATCAAAAAGGTATCATGGTTCACTTTTTGGAAAGGGAAAGTAGAAAAGTTTGTTCACTGGGAGGGGAAAAAGTAATGATCAGTATTCTTACACTGAGAGACCCTTGCTGTCCTCTGGCTCTGAAGTCTGCAGTGCACCTGGAGTGGAAGTCACTCACACCAAGCCACTGTCCCCAGGCATTTAGCCACAAAATGAAAAAGAAAGTTTGGCTTCTTCACTGAATTGCCTCCTGCAGGAGAGAAACTGCCCCCTCTGATGCAGAATGAAGGTCACTAGGTATATCCACACTCTGCTGTGGGTTCTGTGAGCTCCAGGTGTGCACTCCGGCAGAAACAGACTGAAGTGCTAGACAGTCCCAACAGAGCTTCTTTACACAGAATCACAGAATAAGCTGAGCTGGAAGAGACTCACAAGGATCATCAAGGTCCCTGCACAGGACCATCCCCAAGAGTCACACCATGTGCCTGCAAATATGGTCCAAATTCTTCCCCTGAGAAAAATCAGTCAAAAGTTTCCTTCAATATCTTCTGAGAAAGCTGTAGACATTCTTCACCACATGCCAGGGTTACAAAATGAAGAGATGAACCTGTTGGAGCAGGGCCTGTTATGAGAAGACAAAGGGGAATGGTTTTTAAATGGAGGAGGGTCAATGTAAAACAGGTATAAAGAAGAAGTTTTTTACAATGAGGGCAGTAAAAAATGAGGGCACAGATTGCCCAGAGAGTTGGTGGCTTCCCTATCCCTGTACACAAACAAGGCCAGGTTTAATGAGGCTCTGAGCATCCTGATCTCACTTAAAACCTCTCTGCACATTGGAGAGGGAAGAACTAGATGACCTTTAAAAGTCCCTTCCAACCATGTTTATCCCCTGATGATATAAATCCTCACACCCTAAATGTCTATGTGGAGTCCAAGCTAGAAAAACTCTTTGCAGGTCAGGATTCAGGTACAAAACCAAATCAGTGTCTCATAAATAAGAGATTAACCATTTGTCCAATGATGTAAGAAATTCTGGAGTACAACTGAGTCATCCTCATCAGTTCTAATGTTTTGCTCCAGCAGCCTTGAAGGGTGAGCATCAGTGATACACCATTTTCCATGTATTTGCCCAAATGCCCATCTCCAGCTGCCAGGCACAAGATTCACGAGACCATTTTGTAGTCCTTCTTGAGGCAGATATTTTTAAGTCCTTGGCTGAGGTGCCTCAGCAGCACAGAACACCTAAATCAAGCTCCCAGTAAGGTCACTTTCCCCTTGTTGCTGAATGTTGAGCTTCATTTCAAATCCCAGGGCTCCATGATCTGCAGCAAAATAACTTTGTTCTGCTGAGAAACACACAAGAGCGTGTCAGAGCTGCCTGCAGTGGGGAAGAGATGAACACATCAGTGTGCAGTAGAAAACCCCCAATCAGCCAGAATCTGGTAAAAGTGGGAATGATGGCTGAAGAGGGCAGGAATATGGGGATATAGTGATAGATTTTGAGGCAGGATAGAACGTTCAGTTTCGTACTTGTGAACTCACTGGCTTTGGTGAATGGGCTGGAGAAGCAGTGATGAGATTTTAGAGCTTTATTGAGGGCCAAACTACGGCAGCACGAAGAAATAGCACTGCAGAAACACTGCCACATCATCGGGGAAGGAAAAATTTGGGAGAGAAGAGGCAACAACTTGTAACTTTGGAGTGAGTTAATTGCCTGATAATTTGATGGTCTGTGTCTCTGGGCGGATTTGTTCTGTGCTGTCATTCAGAGACACACTGAAACATCCGAAACAGAAATATTTTATGCATCTGGAAGTGTCATATCACATCAAGCTGTGCATAGTAGAGCAGCTCATCTGGCAAAGGCACAAAAAATGTGCCCTTGTCCTAATACACATAAAAGAAGGGGAATAGCATCCTAATTTAAAGAGTTGGTCAGTGAGACAGTAGACAATAATTGGGGGCTGAAAATTAAATATTTTAGTAAAGAGATTCCAGTTCAATTTGCATTGAGACAAACTGAGACAAACACAAGCACATTTTGACTTGTCATTTTTATGCCTCCAGATTTTACTCTTTATTCTTTATTTACAGAGCTTTATAAGGCAATCAGGCAATATTTATTCCAAACTAAGTGTTTCCTCTTGAAACTAGAGCAAACTGGCAGAAGGAAGGAGGTGCTTTGTCTGAAATCTGTGTAGGACTTCAGGACCTCAGTCACACAGAGATCCTGAGCACAAAGTTTGTTTGCAGTTCCTAATGGAAATTAGTAAAATATGATGTCTTTCATATTTCAAAGCAGATAGAGGAAGCTTTGGGGTTTGGTTTACAGGAAAGGATCAAGTAAATGAGGAGACATGCAGGATGGACATTTTCCCACTGATACATTTTGAAATGAAAAGTTTTGAACCTTCCCCCTGTATTTTGGGCACTAACAAAAATCTAGTGACTTTACACTGTAAAGGGCTGCTTTTATGCACAGGTTGCTACCCTGGAAAGATCAATTTTGTCACCACCAGCTGGAAAGGAAATTATTATGACATTAGGAGAGAATCTGCGTTTTGATTAAACAATTCTAAAGTGAAATACTCCCCAGAGAAATGGCACATAGGAAAAGCAAGAAGAAGCTGAGAACCATTTAAGCAGTCTAGAGGGATGGTTGTCACCAATGACACAATTATTACAGAGAAGCCAAGTATAAGAAATAACAGAGGAAAACTGAAGGTTACATCTGTAGCAAGAGTTTTTCTTCTCTCTCTCTTCCACTTTTCCCCATACTAACATATTTGGAAGGAAAAGACAACATTTTCAATCTCTTTTTAAAAGTGCCTCAGCTGATACTTATAGCTCAATTCTAGCTGTTACAGAATGTTGCAAACCCCATAAACGTGCAATGGACAACTAATGCTGCCACTTCCACTGAGCAAACAGCTAAATTGTGTGTATCACTTATTTCATGCAACATCCAGCAAAATGCACGGGCTTTTATTCCTGAGATGATAAAAAGTTAATAAGAATTTGAGAGCAGGAGAAAAACTGAAATTGGTGAGAATGATAATCTGGACAAAAATCCAACTTTTTAAATGAAGGTTGAAAGCCTTTAAAAACAAATCTCTTCCAAGGGGAATCAAAGCTATTTATCAGGGCATGAAAAAGTTAAAAAGAATATCAGTAAGACAGTAATCCACAAGAAAATTTAAAACTCAGAATAAAAGTTACCAAATTCCTATTGATAGCTTTAGCAATGGTTGATTCCATTGAAACATGGAAATTTAGCAGTGGGTCCTCCTTGTTTGTGGTGCTACAAAATACTGCAAATATTGAATATGTGTTGAGGAAGTGATTTTTTTCCTCTGAATAATCAAAACGCTAGGGTACTTGTTTCAAATATAGAAAAATACTCTCTGGACAAAATCTTGTTCAGAGCAAATACAATCGCTATTACTGGAAAAGTGAAGAAAGGCAATCCAACAGAGATTGAGCAGGTGCTTGTCATAATTTGGTGGGCAATGAACCATGCTGTGCTGGTTGAGGTCAAAAGCATTTATCTGCAGAGAAGTTACAGTCAGACATCACCATCAGAGATATTTTGTGGTGCATATGGGATTAAATCTATTTCTGCAGTAAAAAGAATGAAAACTGCATATGTTCTACCACAGCAGTTACTACCTGGGGAAGGAGGCAAAGGAGAGAGAGAGAGAGAGAAAGGGAAGAACTCACTGAAGGCTGTGGGTAGAAAATGGTCTGCACCTCCAGGGAATGCTCCTGTGTGGGTAAAGAGGTAACTCTGGTCCCCAGCACTTTCCTGAAAGAAAGCAGAGGAGAATCCCAACTGAGCCCATGGAACAGTTTCAAATTCAGACCGAGTATCCTACTGCTAAACACCTGACCTGACTCAATCCTAGAGGTCTTTTCCAAGGTAAATGGCTGGATGATTTTGCAACAAAAAAATCAAGCTGATGGTAAACTTGTTATGGGAATCACACCATCACTCAGGTGCTTCACACAGTCACCACATCTTGGGGTGGAAATCAAATAGGTTATGATCTGGGATGAAGTTGACTCAACTACAGGAGCCATAACAGGTTATGGGTTTGGTTTCCATAGAATCATAGAATCATTAGGGTTGGTAAAAGCCTGTAAGATAATCAAGTCCAGCTACTATCCCATTCCTGTCAAGACCACCACCAAAGCATGTCCTCTAGTGACACATCTACATGTCATCTATATTCCTCCAGGGATGGTGATGCCAGTACTGCCCTGGGCATTTAGCTCCATTGCTTGACAACCTTCTCATGAAGAATTTTTTCATAACATCCAGTCTAAACTTCTCCTGGTGCAGCTTGAGCCAGTCCCCTCTTGTCCTATCACTTCTTACCTGGGAGAAGACCCCGGTCCCCATTTGGTTACAGCCTCCTGTCAGGGAGTTTTAGAGGGTAATAAGGTCTTCTCCAGCCTCCTTTTCTCCAGGCTAAACAACCCCACCTCCCTCAGTCACTCCTCACAAGAATTGTGCTCCACAGCCCTTCTCTGGAAGTGGGTTTGAACATGGGTTTGAAGCAAAATACCCTTCTTTTCTGTGTACAGAAGCTGCATGGTCTCAACTCTCCCATGGCTTGCTGGACACAGGGCTGGACACCAAGGACAACCTGACACATAGGGAGGACAGTCCTTCAGTGTCAGACACCATCATTAGAAAAATCCTACCATGTTTCTGTTCAGAAACTGACAGGGAACCTGAGAAGAGGCACATCCAGAGCTGGCATCCAGAAGCAAAATGCCCTTTCTTGTCAGAAAAAGGAGAAAACAGTCCATGGCTATCCAGAGCTGACCACACTTCTTGGCCAGAGTGTTTCCACAGCAAGGGCATGCTCAGGCACACACAAGAGACATTTTTAAATGGTTCTGCACTATATTTGGGAGCGTTTCAGGAAGGCTACAAATCAAGAAGGCAATGTCAGCCATTGGAAGTGGGGATTTGAGTCACATTCTGTCTGTGCAAGGTTTGTCCCTGAGCTTACACATGGGTTGGGAGATGGGTGACTCAGGACAGATGGAAATGTTAAGGAAAGGAGGTACCTTCCTTTGCTTTGTTCCTCAATGCCTTTGTTTGGTTTGCTGTAAGGTACACTCTGAGCATTTTCCATTGTAATTGTGGCAATCTTTGCCCTGTGTTCGCAGGTTTTTTTCTTATTCAAAGAGCAGCAAATGAATCTTGTGAAGCCTTTGATGTTCTCTCTGTACTTTAAATAGCTATCATTTAATCTGTGATACACACACGGGATGCTTTGTTATGCATACTGAATTTTACACTCTGCACCTCAGAGGAGAGACGATTCTGAGCAGTTGCCACTAAAACTCAAATCCAGTCTGGAAATTAAAAGATTTTTCTCTACAAAACAGACAAGAAGGGTTCTAGCCTTTTATCAGTCATCATGTTACTCTCCTAATCCCACAAAAATCTTGACTGAAGTAATTTAAAATATAAATGTTTGAGAGTATTTCCTTAGAATAAGAAAAAAATATCAGATAAGTCTCAGTTTAGTACACTATCTATTTTGTTTCCCATGGTATGGTAGTGAACTTGTTCACTGGACAATGTTTACAAGTAAGCAGGATCTTTTTAAAAAATCACAAACCCAATTTCTGAACGTGAAAGTGCAGGAATTTCTGGAGTCAAAGGACAGAAGCATAGAGCATAGAGGACATATAAGCCATAGGCATTCAATTAAAATAATCTGGTCTCAGTATGAATATTAAAGACTGGGAATAAGCTGTCCTATCCAGAAATAATTTATTGTGTAGTTTTAAATAATTAATTACAGTATAACCAGGGCCTTGTGGAAGCAATTTGTGAGTAACAGCACATAGAATTCTTAAATTAATTGTTTTTAAAATATAGTAATGCAAATTAATTGAGCACAAATGCAAGAATTTTTAAAATCTCTCTGGTTTTTTTTTCCTTTTCTTTTTCCCTTTTTTTTTTTCTGGTAAAGACCATGACTCCCTAGAGATAAGAATTTTTCCCAAGTCAAAATTTAGCTCAAGATATTCCTATTTACCTAGTATTTGCCACTGTGAACTTGTGGTACTCTGTAATCCCCTCCCAGGATCTTCCCTGTACCCTCCAGCCAGCATCCTGGCCCACATCAGGTGCCTGGGGCAGTCAGGCTGTGAGAGGGAGGCAGATGCTCTGCTCAAGCCCAGTTGGCTTTTTCAGCCCTCTTGAGACATGGAGGTCTCAGGTGTCTGCAGCTACACCACAAACCACAGAGCACCTGAAGACCCTGAGTATTTTGTGCCATGGAGTCCTGAATGTCAACTCATTTAACTGTATAGAGAACAACTTTCACACCTGTCAGCTGCTGGTGACACTCAGCTCTCCTTTTAGTTTTTAGATTATTTTTAAGGAAGGGGTTTTATAATGAGGGTGGCTAAAGTGTGGCACAGCTGGCCCAGAAAAGAGGTAGGTGCCCCATCCCTGGAAATTTTTGAGGTCAGTCAGGACTCAGAGCAACCTGATCTGCTTGAAGATATCCGTGCCTATGGCAATGGGGGTAAAACTGTTTGACCTTTAAAGGTTCCTTCCAACCTAAAATATTTTATGATGATTCTATTGTTCCTGTCTCAGAACACCCAAGCAACCCCAGAAATGTTGTCATCATTCCTGTTTTCATTGCAGTATAGATGGCTGTTGATATGCTGTGGTGAAATGCTTGAACTGCTAGTCCCTGTCCACAATGTTCCAAATGGCTCACTATTATTGCTTCAGAATTGCCAGGGCGACCAGCTTTATGAGAAGAAAACATCAGACAGGAAAAAAATACCCAGCACACACCCACAAATTCATACAGTCATTGAATGGTTATTGTTCAGCTTAGATACAAAGCATGATCTTTACACTTGTGGTAGATTCACACTCAAAACCTCAATGGCTCTGTAAATTCAATGCTCTTTTATGTCCACTAATATGGTTGTCTCCAAATGACAAAATCTGCAGGTCACTATGAATTGCACAGGGAAAACAGTATGTGCTCTTATTTTCTGCAGCTCTTTAGTGGTGTCTTTAAAAAAAACATGTAAAAGGCAACACAACATAATATAAATAGCTTTAAAGTGGAACAGATATGAATGCTGTAATGAAAGTGAACCCTAAATTTCCAGGGACCATAAGTAGGCAATGTCCTACCCTACCATCCACAGGAATGCAGGAGCAGAAGCAGGTGGAAATCATTGTCAGGGTTCACTTTGACCCATAACTAATGCTGATCAAAACATTACATCTGCTTTCCTACGTATACCCAGGTGAAATTAGATCACTGGCTGAAATATTCATGAACACACTGCTCATGCTCAAAGTGAACAACATGGATTCCCCAGCAGGCACAGCTGCCTTTCATTTCTGAAAGTGCCACCATGTCGGTTGTGCTAAAAACAAGCATGTATAAGAGGAAATAAAAAGGAAAATGTCCTTTTAATGGATTCCAAAGGATGATATTTCTTCTGTAGTGGGATATCAGTTTGGCATAATTAACAAAAGTGCTGCTTTTTTTAACAAGTGGAGACAAGTTGTAGATAAAATTCCCTAGGATAAATCAATCACCCATGAGATACCCTATGTAAACATATTGTCATTAAAAACTACAGGGCTTTTTTGCCATGAAGAATACTTACTAGAACAATTAATTTCCAGGAGTTACCTCTCATTTTTCCTGAAAATAGGACTTACCTAAAAAATATGCCCAAAGACACAGAGGACATCTGCAGCTGAGTGATCATGTGCTTTTCATGTGCCTGTAAATCATGCTAAACATGAATCATTTCTGTGATGAAAATAGTGGTAGAACAACCTATATCAGACATAGTTACTGAGTGCATTTAACTGCTTTCACACCAGCTTTCAGAGGAATTTAGTATACTTTGAAGTTTATTTAGGTAGAAAAAGTAGGATTTAGGATTTAGCCATATTTTACTGATTTTTTTTTGTCAGTCTTACAATTCCACAAAATACTTTGCAAATCTCTCTCTTTATCAGAGCTTTCAGCAGAGTAGTGTGCAATTTAATTTGAGGAGTTATACACTGGTTTTAACCATGGTATAGAGTAAAAGTCATTATCAAATGCATGATGACTTAGTGCTTAAATTCATTTAATACAATAATATCCAAATGTGGCAAAGTACAATGACTCTGGCACTTGGGCCAGGCCACTCGAATGAAATGAATGTACCATTAAGCCAAATAAAGTACATCCATGTGCATACAGTACCTCAAACATTTGCAAACAACTTGTTTGAAGCCACCAACGCACTTTCATACTGTGCTGATTTAGCAGATATTAACAGTGCCACTGCCATGCACAGAACCCTCACTATGTCTCTGAGCTTTGCTAATTAATGGATATATATTGTTAAAGTGTAGGGATGAAACAGAGCTGTCCTGTCGTCCTTAATATGACTGAGCCTCTCTATTCTAATATATCCTGAGCTGCTGCATCTTCACATTCTTCAGATATCTCAGTAATGTGCTTTCTTTCACCTGCAGCACAAATCTGAGAGAGACAAATTTCAGGGGTGCTCATTTTCAAATGCACTTCATGTCCTGCAAAAACTGAGAACTGCCTCCAGTTTGTTATTTTGTCCCCAAAATGGTGTTTAAAGCAATGCTATTAGTTGGCTGCCTGGGCCCTGACCAGATGGATCAAAACATGTAGCTGGCATAGTTTCATGATGTCTTTTACTCAAAAACACTATGATCTGCCACTTCAAGGGGTTTGGTGTATGAATATGGCCACAACATGGTATCCATGTGCATCTTTCACATAAAGTTAGGAGAACTGTGTTGTAAATCAAGGGCGAATTAACATCAATTTCTGCTAACTGCTAAGGCAGGTTTAGCAGAGTGGATACCTGATGTTGAAGAGGGAAAAAAATTCTTTTATATGTAGTTTGGAAATACGAAAATCTCACAACCTTGTGTTTTGCTATGCCAAATGCTGTGCTCATCTGTACCATCAGAAATTGATCTCTCTTTGTTCAATGAGAGCGTTTATCTAAGCAGCGGAAGAGTTTCTTGTCCTCATTCCTAAGCTTGTTGTGTACCACCTTGTGCTTATCTGCAGGAACTCCAACACTGTTTGTCTCTCAGACGAGCTGCCCTATCTCTGCCTGGCCCTCCTGCTCCAGCCAAAACTTGATCTTTCTCATGGCCCTGTTAATAACAACAGTCCTTGGTCATTACAAACAATCCTTGTCTGTTGCTGCCAACAGTTCTTAGGTGGCTGCATGGCCATCTGGTTATCAGTGTTTGAGACATACACATTACTCCCTTATCTTCTGGAATTCCGCAACACTCAGCTGTTTCAACTTACCTTGCTGTGAACAAAATATTCACTCATTTCCCACAGAGCAGAAGAAGAACCTTATATTCCAGGTTGCTGGTAATGCTGTGGGCACCGTGGGCACCATCTCCCAGCAGTTCTTCTTCCATCCTCGCTAGTAGAACGTTGCAATCACTTCTTGAGCTGCTTATCCTAAAGTGCTTTAAGCCTCCATACAACCAACTCTTAGCTTTCATACATCAAGCCTGCTGGGAAACAGTGTTTTTAAGTCCAGAGCCTGACTCTTTGACAAAAAGGCTACTAGAACAACAATCAGGATAAGACTCATAAGAAATGGCCTTTTTGCAGGTGTTTCCTTTCCCAAGAGTGTTGATATCCAAGCAAGACTTTTCAGAACTCACTCATGGTTTGGGTCCTAGGCAGTGTACATTTTCAGGATGTATACTAACCCAACTCTTCCAAGAATCCTGAGCCTGCATGTATTCATAATTTTGTTTATTTTGTCCTCTAAGTTTACCTGGAAATAAATGCATCTCAGTTGAACAACTGAACCTGCTGGTTGACTCATGTCTGTAGCAGCAATGTTAGAATAAGAATTCCTGCCTGCACCACCATCTACTTGCTGGTAGGTGGTGTTCCACACCAGGTGTTGCCCTACACCACCAGTTCTGTCAAAAGCACCGACTGCCAGGCCATAGCCTGGTTTGGCCTGAAAAGGGCAGCAACTCAACAGCTTTCAGAGAGCAGCAGGTGCATTGCGGCTGGAAGGGATCTCTGCAGGTCACCTGGCCCAACCTCCTCGCTCAAGTAGAGACACCTTGAGCCAGTTCAGGACTATGCCTGCGTGGCTTTTCAGTCTCTCCTAGGATGGAGAATCTACAACCTCTCTGTGCAACTTGTTCCAGCACTAACTTTTAAAAGAGGTAGTAGTCAGTCTAATATAATTAGAACAATTCTGTCAGTATATCTTTTGGGGTAGAAAATGGAAGTACAGAGGCAAAATGTGTAACTACCAGCACTTGAGGCTGCCTTTGTCACCAAGCTTTGTCACAGTGTAGAGCCATATGAAGTTTAATCTGCACTCTATTCTTCACCGAGCTCTTCTATGCAGTTTACAAGGAGGAAAAACAGATAGCAAGCAACATACACTTAAACAAAACATCTGAACATTTACATTTCATGTCCCTTCAAAGTAATTTGTTTATCTACCTTAGTTCAGATAGATTCTTCAAGGAATTAATCAGAAACATTTCATACTTTCAGTAGATATACTTTACCAATTCATTTTCAAAACAGAGATAAATCACAGTCTGGCTTCCTACTGTTTGTGATTTGAGTTTCCTTTGCACTGACGGCAAAAAATGAAGACAGTGCTATTAACTATTCAGTAATATAGAAAATCACGTTGCAAAACTGCCATGAAGTCATTTATATGCAGAGAAATAGCCAATATACAGATTGGTACCTCCATCTCTGCATGAATGAAGGGCATTCCTCACAGCAGAGCTTCTTTTCCATGTAGGCACTGTCATGAGAGACCAGCTTTCGAAAAAACTGTGGATTGCTGGTATCCAGTGAGTGGGAACTTCTCTGACAGAAGGGGGCCTATTCAGGCTTTGAAGCAGATGAGAAATACTTTTATATCTCTGAGGACCTGGCCTAGTCTGGCCATAAATTCTTCTGCCTAAAATATGTGAACTTAAAAAAATCTGTCTCTTTTAAAACTCTGAAACAGGAACTAACCTTATGGGAAAACCTGGCTTTCATCTAAATCCATTAGAAACTCGTTTCAGACTCCAAATAAGAACTGTAGGATGAACTTCTGGCATGTTCCATTTAATGCAAGAATACTTTCTTTGCAGGCTTTGCCATTCCCATGGCTATTCAAACACAAGGGAGGTTATTTACAGAACACCATTATCCCCTTTTCCTTTATTTCTCACAAAAAGGCGGAAGATGGCACAAAAGATGCACATCCATAAAACCTCTCGCAGCCCGACAAATGCACATATACGTCCACATTATATGCATCACCTTACATGCACATACAGGATTCTTAGACAAGAACTGCAGCCACCTGAACAGATGGCAAAGCCGCAGGCAAGTTTGAATTCAAAAGGAATGGAGGTCAGTAGAAAACAGCTCAATGCTCAGGAGAGTTTTACAGCCTAGACAGCTTGTCAGTGCCAGAGACAACCTGCACCTACCAGAGAACTAAAGGTAGCTGCTGCCAGTCATGACAATGATGCTGGGGGGAGGTGACTAACCTGGGGGCCAGTGGTGTGTCCAAGGGCACAGTTGCCACCCCGTGCAGCTTTAGCACGTGTCAGTATCAAGAAATCTGGAAGGCAGTAAGACCACTCATTAACGTCAAGTGGAAGTGTTTCAGTGCCTGGTTCACTCAGAGCCTGGGGGATATCAGCTGGTAGGAAATATTGTGCTTTTCCAAACCGGATGGGCAGAGTGCCAGCAGAGTTATTTGATCAAAGGTACAAAGACAGCTGAGTGCCTCAGACTCACCCTCACCCCCCACCAGGTGAGGAAACACCAGAGAGTCCCACCACCTGCTCTGACCCTTCCCACTCCACCACTGGGGACATGGGGGCAGATGGCAGAGGAAAGCCAACAGGACTGTGAATCTATCACAGGAATACTTCTGGTATTAAAATAATTTTAAAAATTCCTAAATGGGTTGGAAACTACAATCCGCTGCTCGTGCTTTTCCTGTGGTGCTAAAAATTTTATTTTAGCATCTTAAAATAAAAATGTTCATTCTCTTCAGGAGTTCACATCAGCCATGCCAGCAGTGGGAGTAGAAAGCCACTTTAAAAGAAAGGCCAGATATGTACTAAAGAATCTGTACAAACCCAACCCATCAGCAGCTCAGCTTTGCTTAGAAATGACATTTCACTGGAGCAGATGTGATAAGAGTCACTGAAGTACAAGCTCAGTCCTGCCCCCAGGGTGCTGTGCCTGAGATTATAGACCCATGGAAAATAAACCCCTTTTGTCATTGCCTTACGTATTTTCTTGGAAGGTGTATGCTCAATAAATAGAAATCAAATGCCATTGAATATTTGAATACTTTTCTCATCCCTTAGAATCCATGTATGTTTTATAATTAAGGGGGCCAGGAAAAACCCCAACATTCAATCCCTGTGCATTTGAAAACAGTAAGATACAGATATGTTTAATGCACTCTCACAGAAGACATTTATATGTAAAATTCCTTTTCTTGAAAGGGAAGAAATAAGAAAGATCCGGCTGGAAGTTCACTGGAGAGCTGGTAAGGAAGAATTTGAGATTGAGGTGAATCACAACCCTGCAATTTTACAGACTTGGAACCTAAAAACTAGGAGTGAAATGACTAAATGATTAGAAGGACAAACACTGCTAAAATCACTTCTGAAAAAAAAAAATACTGCTAATAAGCTTTCTTGTCTCTTCTTTGTTTTAGTTTTGCTTTTTTTCAGTCTCTTTCTTAATAGAGTCCTTTTAGCATGGATCAAATACACTTTCACAAAGAGCACCCAATGCTGCACTCTCCAAGTCCCACCCCACACCCCCCCCAAAAAAAACCTAAGACTTTTCCAGTTTTGTTGAGGACTGTCACTGTCCTGCAGCGTGTGGCAGAAACAATCCTGACAGTCCAGTCCTTGCTGCCTGAGGGGAGCTGGACTTCTCTCAGAAAGTAAAATGCCAAGAAAACACTTTCTTTCCAAAAGTTTCTTCTGAACAGTGTTCTCTCTACACTACTGAGTGAATCTCAAATAAAAGCAAGCATTTGGCTATGAAAATCCAAAGATATTTTGAACTGCTTCAATCAGCAGGGTTACCTGGGCAGAATTCACTGCCTAGACTAGAGGAAAGCCCTGGGAATTGATTAGTCTGCTGCAAACACCTCTCATGACTGTAGTTTATCCATCAATCCAGAGATTGTTTATCCATCAATCCAGACTGTACTTTTGACAATCTGAGTTTGAGCTCCTCTGCTGCACTGCCAGGAGTGTGGTGCTGTAGTGTGGGATGAGGATGCATGAGGAGAGAACTTCACACTTTGCCAGCCCTGCAAGAGGCCATCCTGGCAGCATCACTAGCAAGACTCCTGCATTATTTCTCCTTATTACTGGAGAAAAAGGAAATAAGTTGTTTCCCCCACACAGTCTCTGGTCACCTCCTGATGTCTTCCCCCTTCCCTGCTTTGCCTAAAGCCTGTGCCCTCGCATTGTCCTGGAATTCCTGCAGTTATAATACAAGGACTTGGGCACGGAATTTTCCTCTTCTAGGCTGAGTCCAGATATCCTGGAGATATCCCCATATCTCCAAGAGAATGTTCAGTGCTGATTGTGAGGGTTGGGTTGTCTTGCGTGCGCTAGGTTGTTTTTAGCTGGTTTTTGGTCAAAGGGTACTGTCAATCAACGCCATCAAGACAGCCAGCTCTGTTTTTATTCCCCCTGAGTTCTTCCAAGCTCATTTGTGGGGGAATTTTTAAAGGCAAGATCTGCTGGAGTTTTGTCTCTGGTTTGCTTTTCAAAAACAATTACTGCAGCCAGAGAACTCTTTTAAAAACCATATGACTTGTCATCCTCCAGAGACTAGCACAGCCATTTTCACTGTTGTTGCTTCCTGCCAGCCTAGTAGTGATCTAAGGATTATCCTGTAGCAATGAAGGAAGATCTATTCCAAGTACCAGATCCAAAAGCAGCCTGATTCCATGCTGGAGCAGGCACAATCTCAGCCTGCACTGTGACTAATCCTGACAAACATGTTTTCCTTGAAATCTCTGATAAAGAGGCTGTCACCACTCCTGGTCTCAGACTAGGTAGCATTATTTCCACGGCTTTTTTTGTGTGTGTTTTAGACTGTACAGTCATACAAAGTACAAATACCGCGCATGACAATATTTGCCCAACTGAAAATCAGTGCTTATCAAAATGTGTTTTAAGCTTCAATTTATAGTTCAGATAGTGGAACCATTAACTAGTCTGTTTGCTTCTGGGTGGAATAAGGTTCTACCCAGGCATGTTCGGGGGATGCCAATGTCTCTAGACTGGACAGAGTAATTAAATAATCCTTTAAAAGGAACATTTAAGCTCTCCACTAAATGAAGTGGTGAGTCACAGGAGTAACTGGGGGGCAAGAAGCTTTCAAGTATTGGGTAAGACCTGGGCATTTAAGGGTGCAAATTATCTTTAAGTCAAGATCTTCTTCACTAAATACCGAACTTGGGGTAAGACATTTTCTACTCTGAAGCTGGACCCCGGGCACAGACTGCTGCAAGGACAGGCTGTTAGCTGGGTGACAGAGTGAGAGACCTCTCTGTCATCCCAGGAACTGCTGGGAAGCATGTACAGACAGAAGCAGGGCTGTTATTTTTGTGGGGCTGTTTCAGCTTCTTTGGTGTCTGGCTTAATTCTTAAGAATTAATTCTAAGGAATTTCTCAGTTGTGAAGACATAGGAAAAATATAAGGAGCGGGGTTTCTGTTTCCAGATGCAAGATGATAGTAAACCTTAATGAACAGATCTGGTGAAGATGCTTTAGTTCACACCTACTCTTTTTTTAAAAGCAGTGTTACAGTTATAGAGCTGGGGAAACAAGGTGACTTTCAAAGGCATTGGTGTCATCAAGAAATCACACGTTTATCTCCAGAAATTCTGATTGTCTATTCCATTCTTGGCTTTCAAAAAAGAATCCTCCCTATTAGTGTTAGCTATCATTCCTGAAAACAGACATAAACAGAAATAAAGATCTATAAAGAATACCTGGCCCACTTTTCTATCAATATATATTTGAGTCTCAAGCAATAGCTCCATTTCATCAAATGCTCTTTTTCTTTAATTTAATTTCTGACATATCTGTCCGTCATGCAGTTCATTTGAGCTTTTAAATTTTAACAAGGTTCTTGTGCTGGTTGCATAAAAAAGGGAATGGTTAAGCATTTGTCATTCTGCTGTTATTGAAAACAGTCTTGGCTATCCATTTTTAATTCATTTTTGGACATGAATGCTTTTAAAAACACAATTTGGACGTGGTTTATATTCCCAGGTGCCAGGCTAGACCATCATATCATGCCTTGAAAAAGGCTTTGTTTCTGCAGCATGTACACAGCTTCAAGCCTTGCAAGCATACACTAGTAAAATGGGCTTGGGAAAATGCTTTTGCACGTACTTACGGATTTATCCACTGTTCCACCTCTCAGAATTAAGTGTTTTGAGGGAATTAATTACTAACCAGGGACTATATCCTCTGAAGATAATTAGGAACCTGATGCTCACTGGCACCAATGGAGCTTCATGTTGTAAGGATAAGCAATGATATGGCATGGCAAGATAATGCCAGAAATAACTTGCATTTAACACTGTTTGGCTTGGATCCACGTTTTCTCTGGAAAACTGTGCCACAGTCCATCTGGGGGAGTAATTATTGAATGTTTCTGTGCTTCAGCTGTCTGACTGTGCAGGCTGAGAGGCTGGAGACAGCACCTGAGATAATATGGTGAAGGTGAGTGGAGCACTAAACTATGGAAAGGGATGCAGGAAATGAGCCACAAGGGTGAAAAATGAGATAAAGAAGAATCAGCTCATGAGAAAAATCATAGTAATTTCAATGGAAGTCACGAAAACAGCTAACACTGACTCATACTTATCGACTTTCATCAACTTTACAAAAGCAGGTATGTTGTCAGAGAAACAACAAAGCAGCCATTTGATTTTCAAAGAGCAACCAAAAGATCACTTTCAGCACAGTACTGAAACATTCATGATAAGAATTAAAATTTAGGTAGTTTTGCATTCCCCATTCTGTTTTCTTCCTGAAATATAAGAAGTTTCTCTCATGTACAGAAAGGATTTTAAATTGCTTTAATATGGGGCATCATCAATGTATCTTTGCTAAGCAGTGCAAAATTTTCATCTTTCATTGTTGACTAAGAGCCACACTGCATATGATTCCTGACATGTGGCAGGACTTAATTAGGAAACATTCAGATTTTATAGACAGACTGGTTCAGCAGAATTACAATCTCCAATAATTTCATTAAACTTTAACATATTACATAGATAGATAATAGATAGATAGATAGATTAGATAGATTGATTAGATAGATAGATAGAAAGAATGCTGACTATGGGATGGAGGAAAGAAGTCCTATGGCTGGGATAACCAGGAAAGAATCACAATAATCTTCTTGATGGATTATTTGGTAAGTGTCTGAAACTAGTGACAAATTTAAAGCAGGTGACTATAATGTCAGAAGAATACCTAAGCATTATTTTGTCAGAAAGAGTTCAGAAGCACCACCACCAACTAACAGGTTTCCTTTATGGCCTTTTCAGAAAAAGGCATGGAGTTATTCCAGCAGGAATATTGATAACTTTGTAGATACTACAGGTGTTGAGAGGGCAGGAACTTTCTCCAAGTAATTTACATAACTCTGATACTCTGAGGCTGTGTGATTTACCATGTGGCAGAGAAAGCTATTGAGCTGATGTTTCCCATTTTTACTTCATCCAAAAGTTTTTAGGGCTAAGGTTGTGCCAGCAAAGGGTGGTCTTAAATACTTCAAAGAATAAAGATCCATTTGCCTTAAAAAACACAAAAATTGCCTTATGTGTCGTTTCCCAAGGAATTTTTTATCTAGTATTGCCTACATATTTCTTCCCTTCTGGTTTTTCTCGATAATTTCCAACTTTTGCATTTGTGCATCCTGCCTTCCTATCACAGAAGAGCAAATGATAATGAAATCTGTCACTGTCAGGAACAGAAGAGCAGAGAACTGAATTTAAAAGCTGCTAAAAACACTAAAAAAATTCCAGGTCAACTATTGTTTTAAGCAAAAAAATTGCAACCTCTTAGTGTCGGCCACTCTAAGCCAGCAAGTCAACACCTCCCTGGCATCTCATCCTTCTCCTCAAATAGCACCAATACCAGCTCACCTGGGTGTCAGACCTCCTTTAGCTCAGCAGGAATAGGATGCACACACTCTGAAACTGCCGTGTAAGAGGATGGCTGCTGTGAAATCTGACCTGTTTCTTAATTAACAGCATTGTAATGTGGTTCAGATCACACAATGTAAGAAAACAGCATTCTCAATATTTCTGGCAGATTTGAGGCATTTTCCTGACACCCTTACAGAGGAGTTGAAGCTTTCTCACCCAGAGTGGTGCTGTGCAATACAGAAGGACACAGATGAAGGCAGCAGGACACTTGCTGTTCCTGGAGGCAGTGGGAGATCCACAAACCTTTTGCTGAGGGACATTTATTCCTCCGAAAGACTCAAACAAAATAGGCTGGTGCCAGTAAGTCTGACAACTGGTCATGTTTTCCAGCAGAAACTGACTCCAAAAAACTTATCAGAACTCAGTTTAGCGGGGAAATAATAATCCTACTCTGCATTCTAGACAGAACTGCTGGTTTTGTCTTTGGGCCTAAGTAGTTTTAACTTAAGCTCCTGCTTTATATGTATAACCTTGATGTTAGTTACACATTTGCTCTGTGTTAAAGACAATCATGCATTCTCCTTTTGCCTTCCATCAACTTTGCTAATTATTTTCTTTAATATAAAACTGCATGCAAAAATCCCTTTTGTCAAAGCCCAAAATCTTAAAAGTAGCTGTAACTTTCAACTGCTGAGGGGCTTTATAAGCCTTAAACTGAAATTTGCTTTTTTCTTTCAATCATTAAGAGAAATCCATCCCCCAAATCTATTTGTACTTTTGCACTTTCAGGTTCAAATGTATCTTGAATGAAAGGATGAAACTGCAGTTAAGATGGCACCTTAATACTTCCATGAATCTGTATTTAGTCCACAACTTTTCTGTGGGACAAGGCTCTTTGTCTCAATTCCAGCACTTCAAAAATGGAAATGTCATCCCTTCTGACATCAAGCAGTGATCAGGAGGATGTGTGAGTTAGAGACTGACAAAGAGCTCAGGGCAGTTCAGATACAGACTGTAGCTGATTAAAGGAGCTTCTAGCACAGGAAAGTTGTAAATAGCTCTTTATCACCGACAGATCCCTTCCTGGAATATCTCTTTGGAAAAAAAGGCTATTTTTTTCAACTGCAGGGCCTGCACATTGGGATAAATGAATGTCAAATGGCTCTCGAGTTTGTGTTTGTAATTTTCAGTGACAAAATTCAACTAGGAGCTGTATAAGTAAATGCTAAGGCACTCAGTTATGTTTAAGCTTGTGTGAATACATAATCCTCTTACAGTCTAGATGATTTAATAGTCACACTGCTGAATAACTGTGCTTCCTTTCCCACAGGTAATACAACTGAAGACTGCAGCCCACAAACACAGGTTTTAACTCATTTGGAGGCCTTAAACTAAACAGAGCTGGAATGATGCCACTTGGAAAAAGTTATTTTCTGTGCACAAAATATTTATCATTTCAACCTCACCAAACATTTATGCAGAGACAGCTCTCTCAGAAATGTATTCTGTGCACAGAACTAACACAAATCAAATTAGTGCATTGGAGCTAAAGAGGACACGTTTAATCTCATCTCTCAAAAGTTTTTCAGTACGTCATTAAAAAGAAGTTTTACTTTCATATATGTAGATATCTTCCTAGAAATGACTAAGAAATTACAGCAATGGATTTCCAAGGCTAGAAGTCAAAGAGCTCCATGCAGAGGTAGGAAACAATATCACCACCCAGGGGTATTATTTTTTTGAAATTCATTATCTCTGTTAAAAGGCAGAAAAAATGGAGAGTAATTAAATGCTTTTTTGACTGAAAATCCTGCTTATGTCCTACATTATTCCAGTCACACACAACTAATGTCATTCTCTTGGATGCAGGCACCAAGTGGTAGTTGATTCAAGAAGCAGTGCCCAGGTTACTGCAGAGCAGTGAAAAATCAAAGTATTTCTATTTTTAATGTCTTCCAGAGAAACCATCTGTCTACAGTTTTTTCATACAGACCAAGTCTCCTTTCCCCCTCCAAAACTAATGGACAATTTTAATCCTGTCTTATGCTATCACAGCGCTCATTCATGCATGCAGAGGTATCCATAATGCAGCACCACTGCTGGAAAGCAATAAAGACCTCAGGAATTTTCCCCTCAACCACAAACGCACTTTCATAGCTGAAAAGATGAATTTATCATTTGAAACAAACTAAATCTCCCAAACTTAGCCTTCGGCAGTGTCTTCTTGGAGGAAAACACCAGCAGAGCTAAGAGGCCAACATGTTCAGCCTATGCAGCATATGGGGACTAACACACAGCAAGCAGATATGAAAGCAGTGCAGGGAAAAGGGAGAGTGACTCCCCTTCCCTCATAAGGAATCAATAATATATTACTGCCTTGCAGTACTTTTCATTATGTACTTCCCTAATTTCCTTTTTCAGTTCTTTTCAATTTAAGCCTAATGAAATCTCATGGAGGGGAAAAAAAAGGAACTCATTTTTGCCCTTCTGAACGCAAAGGTGTTCTAGAATAGTTGTGACGGGGAAAAAAATACATTTTATACTCTGAGTATTCATCATCTGAAACTGAGAGAGTTCTCAGAGAAAAAGTTTTGTGCACAGAATTGACTGTGTATACTCTGGACACCAATATTTTTTTCTCCTTTCAAGTAGAAATATTGCTTTTTATTTTTCCATTTCAAACAATAGTACACTAAGAAAGTAATATGATTCTAATTCTTATATCTAATTAATATTTAATTTTTTTTCCTCAGCATTGCAGCAGCTGGCATTGTTTTACATTCTTAGCTCTCCCCCAGAGAAGTGATAAGTTTCTAGCCTTCACAACTCTAGGTAAAACTCAATATACCAATAACACCAGCTTGAAACCCTGGAGGCATAGAGGAACAGAATGATTCTTTTTTAAAAAGTCGTATGTTTGAGTGTTTAGTTCACAATGTTTAATAACTGGGGACTGGCAATCTTAAAACAACTGAACTAGAAGTGATAATCTGAAGTGAGATTTTTTTAAAGATAACTTTGTGCAGTGAATTATTTAAAAAGCAAGCTCCATTATTGCTTTAAATAGCAGCTTAGGTCTCTGAGTAGACATCTAGATGTGAGAGAAGCATGGATAAATGAACAGTAACTTCAAATTTACCAAGGAGCTCCAAAACCATTAGGGTTGGAAGATGCTCTCTCAGTGGAAGCTTTTACTGAAAGTTCTGTCCCAAGTTTCCCATGGCATTTTGATGTAAAGGAGTGACAATTTTTAAACATTTGGCTCAGTTAAGCAGAATAAGCAGTACTTCTGTCTGATGTAACGAGCATTTCTCCAAACAGCAGTGAATAATAAAATGCAGGGAAAATACCAGAAACAAAACTGGACTTAACACCTCATCATTTGCTCCCAGCTCTGCATTTCTGGTGCTGCAAAGAGGCTTTAATTTATTTCAGGTGTTCATGGGTTCCATTTGGTACAGCAGAATGTTCTCCTGCTCCTGCAGGTGCAAGGTAGGATTGTGAAAGAGCAGGAAATTCCAAGCTTCCAAGCTGTCATCCCCTCCAAGCACAGGAGAACCTTCAGTCTATTACTCACCTTTCCAGTGAGCGGCACTTGGCAGCCTCTTAACATGTACTTTTGAGAGTGGAGGGGAGCAACTCCAGCCAAGACATCTGGGCATTGCTTGCAAGACTAGACTTTGGGACTACATTTGTTTGAAGTAGATATATATGAGGGTGTTAAAACACTGGCACAGGCTGCCTAGAGAGTTAGTAGGTGTCCCATTCCTGGAAACATTCAGGTAAGGTTGTACAGCCTCTGAGCAACCTGATCTATTTGAAGATGTCCCTGCTCATGCCAGGGGCACCCAAACCATTCTTTGATTCTATTAAGGGATCAGACTGAAGTTGTTTGATTTTTGTTTTGTAACATAGCTTCTCATTTTAATAATTAATTACTGTTTTTTCCCCAGCAGTAAAAATAAAACTGCTTCCTCCTCTGATTGCTGCCCTATTCATGACCACCATGCTATGTGTGTGTTTGTTATGGCATCAACACGCTCCTTGTTGCTCCAGGGAGATCAGTAGGAGCAACCTTTGCTCTGTTTAAACCATCTGAGCAAAATAATCTCCAGGCTGTTTTCCTGTTGCTCATGGCAATTTTCTGGTCTCTCTTTAAAAACCGGTTGGACCTGGGCATTGCAGAGGAATAGTAACAACAATAATCACAAGGAAAGTGATTTCTTCCTCATCTTTTTGCACTCAGTTGTGAGGCTGCTTCTTCCAAATGAAGCTATTTAGACAAGGGTCTTTATGAGTTTTTTGCTAAACTTTTGATCAAACATCCACAGAAACCATACAATACGTTGTCCATTAGATGAAATGGAAGGTATAGGGGAGAAATTATTGGAGTAAATTCATTTAATAAGAAAAGAGCTTGTCTCCAAAGGATTTGTCTAAACCTTTATTTCCATGTTCATAACACCCTGCAGTTGTATGCCTAGTAAAACTTCCTTTCATGTCTGTAGCTCACTGTTTATGTTAGTAATGTGGTTGATAAATACAGCTGGGCAGACTTTTACCATGGCTTTAAAATTGGCAATACTTCTTTGTTAAAGTCTGAGTGAGTCAACTCTTTCTGTTGCCATAGTTCCTCGGAAGTAAAGATTGATGAGGAAAATCTAAAAAAAACTTGTGGTATAAAATGGTAGAGGAAGAAATCCTGGTCTTTTTAGCAGTGTGAGCAGGAGGATTTTTTGGCATTGCAAGCACAGTCCCAGTAAGTCCAGACTGGGCTTGAAAAGAGGACAGACCTGTGCTGCGTGGTGGATGGGAAGAGTCTGTCCCCACCAACTTGCCAGAGAGGGACTGAGGAGAAGCAGGTGGAAAGCAAGAAGGCATCACGAATCAGTATCTATTACTGCACAAACAATATGTTAGAGCAGTTCTCTCTGGCAAATTCAAAGTGAAAACGCTGTTATTAAAAGGCTACTTGCCCTGAGGGGGACTTATTAGGAATATCTGCCAAACGAAATGGATGTTTGAACCATACCCAAGCTCAGTGACTGGAGATTGTTATCACATCTGTTGGCAGTTTCATTCTTGAATTGGGCAGATGCCCAAGAGAAACATCACACATAGGACATAATTCTCCCAGCAAAGTTGTCATTTAATATTGCAGAGTGACCAGTGGTCTCATAAAGACAGATAGAAAGCGCTGACTTTTAGAAAGGCTGTTGATTCTTCCAGCAGGCATTTCTTCATGCCTCAGCATAAAATATTAATGTCATGACATTTGTTGCAGGCTTAAATCATCCTAATGAAATGGGAACTGTTACTGAACTAATTCATCCCAGCATATTCCACTGTAGATCTTTTACCAGCAGTTTTAAGATAATGAAATTAGAGCAAGAAAAATGTTTCCTAGTTAGATTTGACCATGTGAAGCTTTGCATGTTTATTCAGGAAATACTGGAGTCCCCATCTCATATCATCTCTATTTAAAATTGGAATTAGTATGTAGAAAACGAGGACAGTTTAATTTCTTTGACAAATCTTGTGGTTTCTTTATCCTTCACAAAGGTGAAATATATCATAATTTTGTCAGTGGGGGAGAGAGAGTTGATGATAACAGGGTTGTCCCAAATTGTTCAGTCCCTCTCTGGCAAGTTGGTGGGGACAGACTCTTCCCATCCACCACGCAGCACAGGTCTGTCCTCTTTTCAAGCCCAGTCTGGACTTACTGGGACTGTGCTTGCAATGCCAAAAAAACTCCCCAAAAAACTGAAAAAAACCCCAATAATGGGATGGAGAAGATAATTCTGGCATGATTAGAGGTAACTTTAGTTTCAGCAGTGAATGATGAAGAATAAACTAGTGTGTCTGCACAAATAAAGGAACAAAGCCAGAAGGAGGAAGAGCTGATAGCATGCAGTTTTTCCCAGTTTATTTGAACTTGCATAAAATTTCTGGGAAACGAATGTATTCACACAGGTAAGTTAAACTGCATGCATTTGTTACTGTTCAGCGAAGTGTAAGGTAATAATAATTCTTGCATTATATATAAGAAGGTGCACCTAAACTCCTTATTCTGAGTAAGAGCTGAGCAAACCCCCATCCCAAGACATTTTATAAAAAAATTACTTTGCTGTTAGTAGGGTTTGTATGTTCCTGGGTTTTTTTCCTTTTTTCTGCAAAAATACACATCAGAAACTCTTCAGGGCCCTGCTGAGATGAAAATAGGGGAAACCCTATTTAAAAGGTTTCTGTTTATCAAATAACAGCAATCGTTACAAGAAAGGTTTTTTGCCCGAGTCTTTGGTATAATGAAATCTTAATTGAAAACCATATAAATCTGTAGAGTGAGAAGAGACAAAGTCACTCAAAAGAGAACCATCGCAGTTTTACTCCCAGCTGTCTTGCATTTATCTGTGAAACTCCATGTCAAATGCAATGCACCAAAAAACCCAGGAGGCCATAAATATGTGTGTACACGTGCTTATAAATAGGAGCCCCCAGACACATGTATATATGAATACGTATATATATATATATATGTGTGTGTGTGTTTATTTATTTATTTACACAGACTATCTGTGTGTGTAGCATATTGAAATATTTCATTATGAATATAAAATATGCTTACAGAAATTAGCACTTAGAGCTGGGAGGTGTGAGGAAACAACCACAAGACTGCTAAACAGACTCTCAAAGGTGAACCTTTAAAGAAACTGTCCCAGCAACCTACCAGAGCAGTTATGGGCAGAGAATTTCATGGGGCTGAGAGAACCTGACGTTCTATATCAGTGTTCATGTTGTGCCATTGCTCCGCTCAAAGGTCTTCTGCTGGTGGCACCACTGCTGTAGGCATTGCTGGCGCAGGAAGGGATCCCTTTTGCAGTAAACACGGACACAGTTAAATGAATTCCTGTGAAAGAGTTGCTCTGCTTTCCACTTGCAGAATGCTGGAATTCAGCTTTCCAGAATGAATGCACCTAAGGCAAGTACAGGAGGAATATCTGTGGTGTGTCTGCTCAGTGGCATCACCTCAGCCCTGTCAGCTCCACAAGCTGCACATCGGGTGGGCAGCAGAGTCAGCAGAGGAACAAGAGAAGGGAAGCAGAAAACAGGGCTGCATGTCAGGCTGATCAGGTGCAGAATCTGGCACTTTCCAGATTCTGTTGAACTGCTGAACTGTTGTTGAACGCCCATCTCTCTAATTTTTTGAGGTCTCTTTGACTCTTAGAGATGGTACTACGAAAGGCCAGGAGTTGAACTTGATGATTCTTGTGGGTCCCTTCCAACTCAGTATATTCTGTGATTCTGGAATTTAAGTCAGTTTGACCTGTCAATCCACACCTGAAAATCTAGGTCACTCTTTCATTCTCCCACACAACCTTCTGAAAATAACCATGGGTATGTCCCCAGCCATCCTCCCACAGCTCCTATTGTTGATGTTTGTTTCACTTATCACTAGCAAACCCTAAAATTTACTTAGAAGATGAGATCTTTAATCTTGGACCAAGTGAAACATCTTTTTTGATGTGAGACTTACAGTCGAAGAATTAAATTAAATCCCTGCCTGCCTTGACCTAGCTCCTAAATCTCACAAATTGCAAACGCTCCTACTTGATTTACTTCCACATCATTTCTCGGCAAATAGATTATTTTATTTCTATAAGCTTAGTGTCCATCGGCTTCACCCTTGGCATCTCTCAAGACATTGTTTAGACTGACTTACACTAAAGGGGCAAATCAAAGTCCTGAGCAACACTGGTGCTGTGTCAATGAAAGACAGTAGTTGAGTGATGAACTGTGAAGCAAATCCTTGCCCCCTGTCCGCTCCCTAAGCGAAAACATGAACGATTTCTCACTACCCTGCAAGAGTTCTGCATCTAAAAGTGCCTCTCTGCTGAGTTTTAACATCTTGTTTTAATTTGCATAAGGATCACTGCTATCCCACAGCCTCAAAGAATTTCAAAGGCTTTGGCAGAGTAAGCGAATTGAGTGCAAATTCCCGCGTTTGCCCCAAGGCATTAAAGTTCCCACTGGAGGAACCAGCCAAGCCAGGTCTGGAGCAAAGGGTTTACTGCCTGTGTGAGGGTCCCACTCAATACGTGCCTGCACTCAGCAGCAGCCAGTGATGCCCCATTAGCCTGGCCATGAGGGAGCTCTATGGAGACAAACAGCAGCTACATGGACATTATTCGTGACTAAGCTGTCAGTGTTCCCGTCTCTGACAGCACGACGCTGAGCGAGCCTTGCAAAGGCAATAGCTGCTTCTCGAGAGTCTGTATGACAACATCCAGGTACTCTGAACTCCAACAGCAAGACGTTTGTAGGCATGTGAACTTTTAGTGAGACTGAAATCAGGTTTAACACGTGTCAGATGATTGTGTCTGGTCAATCAAAATAACCTTGTAAAATAAGAGAGTAGGCGGGCTGCGGCTTCTTGTCTGCAACGGTAGAGCTAAATGCAAGTTGGAACAGTTAACGCAGACTGATTCACATCAGAACAAAGTATCTAGACAGATGGATAAATCATAGAACCATAGAGTTGTTAAAGTCAGAAAAAACCTCTATGTTCACCAAGTCCAAGCGTTAACCTAGCTCCACCATCTTCACCATTAAAACATATTCCCAGGTGACACATTTACACATTTTCTAAATAACTCCAGCAACAGTGACTTCATCACTGCCTTAGGCAGCCTGTTCCAGTGCTTGAAAACACTTTTGGTGAACAAGTTCTTTTTATAATACCCAAACTGCTTCCTCTTGTCCAGTCACTTGTTAACTGAAGAGGTTGACCCTCTCCTGACTACAACCTCCTGTCAGGGAGTTGTAGAGAGTGAGAAGATCCTTCCTGAGCCTCCCTTTCTCCAGGCTATTCAACCCCAGCTCCCTCAGCCGCTCCTCATTGGACTTGTGCTCCAAACCCTTCTCCAGCTCCCTTGCTCTCCTCTGGACACTCCCCAGACCCTCAATGTCTTTCTTGTAGCGAGTAGCCCAAAGCTAAATGCAGCATTTGAGGTGCAGCCTCACCAGTGCCAGTACAAGGACTTGGTCACTGCCCTGGTCCTACTGGCCACACCATTCCTGATCCATAACAGCTTTTGAAACAAGGAAACAAATTTCTGTCGTTGCTTTGTTTTGGAAAATAATTCCTATCCACCATAAGACATAGCTAGCTCAACCTGAGTACAAGCCTTTGGCGGAGGTTTTGAGTGCCAAAACCTGCAGAGAAGATTGAGGGACCTAACCAGGGGCAGGAAGGCACTGAAGGACACCCTCCTGCTGCCTCAATCCCAAACCTCAAAATCCCAAAAGCTTCAATCCCAACCATGCAGCAGCTCCTCCAGGTCCTGGTTCAGCACTCCCTCCTCACTTGGCAAAGCAGCTTACTACCAGCCAAAAGCAACTTCATCCCACACAATTCAACATGGAGTTGAGCAGTGCAAACTTGAATTCTTTCCACAAAATCCAGAGTTGCTTATGGCATTCTGCAACCTGCATACAGAGAACATTAACTTGCTCCAACCAGAGATTTTAACAAGACAGCCTTAATTTCTGACCTTCCCCAGAAGGAAGGTCTTCCTTCTTCACACAGCAAATCACACCCTTGGGATATGCAGTGAAGATGTACAAGCGAGGCAATGCCTTTCTAAAGACTGATGATAACTCTCCTCCCATCTCTTTTTTTTAAAGAAAAAGTTATAAAACATTAATCTTTAAAAAGTAATTAATATCATAATAATCATACACATAACAAAATAAGAGGGGTATTTGGAGGGTGAAAGAACAGAGATGTTATAGCCTAGTTGATAGATGATGCAGCAAGGGTAAGAAGGTTATCTAGATAAAAAATGCAAAAAAGAATCTTATCATTGCACCTTTTCTATGCTTTTGATATTGGAGATCATAGAATCATGAAATGGTTTAGATTAGAAACTACACAGGGCTACATAGGGATAAAGCTGTACAGGCTATGCAGGGATATGACTGCCCATAAATAATGACATGTGGCATACCAAAGAATAGCTGTCAGCTCCTGCAGTGGCTCTCTACAGAACTAAAATGATGAGTAACCCAAAGTAATAAAAACAAAACAACTGCAGAGGGAGGCTGTATCTAAACTGCAAAATCCAGACAGGAGTAGCTGTTGAGCTGCCATGTATTCTGCAGGATCTGCAGCTAGAAATGGAACCAACTCTCAAATCCAGAGCTCCCCCTCTCAACCAGTTGGAAGTCCAGACAGGACCATGCCTGCACTGAATCCTCCTGTATTTCAAAAAAAGAGTTAGTTTGACTCCTGGCATGGGCAGAAACTTCATTGCCAACACTCTGAGACATGTGCAGCCCTAGGTCCCTCCAAAAAGGTTGAATGGGTAGGTAGGCCCTACATCCTTCGTGCTTGCTAGATATTGATATAAATTCATAGAAATATAACCTGAACAACTTGAACCTTTCTCCAGTGGGAAAAAGGGGTGTTGGTATCAATGGATTTGTGTGAAAGCAGAAGAAAAGTCTACCTTAAAATATGGATCTCCAGCTAGAAAAGTTGAAAGAAAGCACACGACTAAAAAAAGATTTGTCCTCCTTGGATTTGCAGAAAAGATGGTATTATCAGTTCTGCAAATTCATAAGCTGATTATTAGAATATATGGCTTTTTAAGAGATCTGAGCTTTACCAAAAAAGAGTGGATCAAACTCTTCTCTGCAACAACTCTTCTCTTGATGTTTCTGCAACAATAGTGAATTCATTAAAAATACAGATTTGTTTATGAAACAACAGTAAGTCTATTAATATCTAGTTAATTGTCTCCCACAAAATTCTTTTGCAAATAACAGCAGAATTATTCATTATTTGAAATGAAGAAAAACAGGAGCATACTTCATTATACCATGCACTGTCCAGTCAATGTCATAGATGATTCTGTAACCTCAGGGACCACTGAAGTTTTTCACCTTCATGGAGCACAGTAAGAATGAGTTTTGCAGTTTAAGTAAGTTGTAGGCTAAATTTGCATGGTACCTATGTCCCAAGTGGAGATAAGTTTAATATAACTTCTTATGGTCTTGCCTTTCCACAGGTAATTATCACTACCACTAACTTACTATTGGCTGTGGCCTAGCACCAGAAAACTCATACATGGGAATCACAGAAGGATTTCTTGTGTCACATTTTCAGATTTTAAGAAGTATTTATTCCTATTCCACTTTATATTCTTAATCTTCTAGAGGAAAATCATACTTAGCTGTAATCCTTCCTTGAATTTAGCAAGGGCTCATGGAACTTTGGCTGATATTTTGATCAAAAACCCCCTGGATCAATGTTTTCCAGCAAGTTGGGATATAATCTCAATGAAGAGTCTGGTTTAACAAAGGTATTTAAGTAATCCTTGTAAGACAACATAGCTGGCCAAGGGCAGCACAGCAAAACAGCTTCCCCAAAACAAATGCATGACTTTTTCTGGGGTTGTAATGACTTACAGCATGACGTTCTGGCCGAGCCCACCAATTCTTTGGGCTGTGGAGGCTCAGTAAGGCTCTCATTCTTCAGAGACCCTTTAGGTGCCTGTTCATACCTACTCTCTTTCTCATTCCTAAACTGTTTTAATCTATACAGCACAAAACAATGTGTAATATTTAATTAGAAAGTCCAGCAGAGGTATTTGCCTGTTAAGTCTCTCATTCAAATTACTTGGTGTCTACTGACCTTTAATATTTTGGGGTTTTTTAAAGTCCTGAGTCACACCTCGTTACCAAAAGACAGAAGGAAATGGAGGGGAAACCATTAGAGAAAACTGAAGCCTTGGGGAAGAGATTAACAACAAGCACATAAATTTGTCAGTTCTTAAAACATTCCTTGGAAAAACAGATGAGACATTTTGTTTACTGCTGACTATTAATGACTGTTGCTCTTGCAGCTGGACTCAAGAACTGCTGAAACTACTGAGGGTTTTGAGAAGCCACAGTATACACTTTTTGCTTTAAAGACAATCCCACTTGATTTACTCTGAAGAATGAATTAAGTGGAGTGGGCTTGTTGAGTGCCATGTCTTTTGACCTTCTGATTACATACTTGTAAAAAAGATAGTGCTTTGGAAATTGGTAGTGTAATGACACGATTGGCCTTTTTCCTGGGAAAAAAAGCAACAGGACTGCATCTCAACTAGCACACACCACAAGAAAGATAATGATATTGTTTGACCCCAAGCGTGTGCATCTCATGCTTTTTTTTTTGCTCTACAGAGAGATGCTACTACAATTCCCTCTCCATCTGTACGTTTTCCGGGGTAGGGAAGAGCTTTCATTTAGCAATTAGAGCAGTTTGAGCAATTAGTTTGCATTTCCTTCTCAGCTCTGTTACTGACTTATTAATAAGTTGTTTCCACATCATGCACATATTTGTGCTGCAAAGGGTTCAACTTCTATAAAACGTTAAGAAATATAAAATGTTAAAAAATACAAAATGTTAAGAAATATAAAACTTGATTGAGCTATGTTAAAATTCTACATATCTCACTGACTTTAGAGTCACCCTATACCTGACTTTGGAGAAATGCTGAAGTATACAGAATTGGTTTTATCATGGTTTTTAGAAGATTAAGAAACAGAAATTCCTATCTTTTACCACTGTGATTTTGTGAAAATACAGCAGAGAGCATCAATCAGCTGCTCAAAGTTGGATGGTGAATTTATCGGTGGCATAAAGTGAGGTTTAGAAAGTTGTCTGGCAAGTTTCAGAAACCTACCCACTCAAGACTAGTAATTTTATCTCTTTTAACTAGAGGACCTTCAATTTCCTTGCTAGAAGAACCAATGCATTTGTAGTGTGCATTACCACAGTTCAGCAATCCACTTAACTAAAACATTTGTACTTCACAAATCAAAACCTCAGGGAAGAACAAAAATATCCGGCTTTCATGAGGGGAGCTAGAACAACACAGCCATTAAAGTAATGCACTATTTATACATAGTGACATTTCTGATGACATTTGCTCCAAAATCCCCACAGAATTTACCCACTTCTACCAAAAGAAAAGAATAAAATTTCTATATCTCCTCCTCTGAGCTTCTTTGATCTTCTTCAGGAAAATTCTACATGGGCTTTTAAATTTTGCCAGCATCCATAAATGTGTTATAGTTATTGATCAATTACTGCTTTCATTTTTACATTTTTGTTAGAATATTCCTTAATACCGACCTCCTACTTCTTTTGTAGTCAAAACACTGGGGGTGATTGGGTGTGTTTATACTCTGTAGGCACCTACACTTCTATTAGTAGTATTTACTCATAAATGTAATATGATTCCTACAAGAGTGATAATTTTATGTACTTCAGTCAGTTACAGCGGAATGCCAGAATATGGCATACAAGTACTTTTTCTGTGTATAAGATCACACACAATAGTCACACCAATGCAAAAACTTGTCTAAAAACCCTTCCTGTCATCCAAAAATAGCCAAGAGCTTATCATCCATGTACAAAGCCAGCTCTCAGATCTGAGAAAAAAAATCCCCAGTACACGATTAGAGAATGGGTTTTCCTTTTGCATGAGATTTAGAAATATTTTTGGGGAGCAAAACTTGAAAGAAAATCTTGAACAGCTCTTGACGTAAGTAGACCACCTTTAATAAAATTATATAGAGAACTTGAAGACCTGTGCCAAACTCTTCAGTTGAAAAGACAAAAATGCCAATTTCTCCCTCTTCGTCAGGAAGTTATAATTTCACAGCTACATTTCCAGTTTTCAAACCAGGTAGTCTCTTTCTCCCAACCTTTCCTGAATTTGATTAATAAGCTAATAAAAATTTAAAAGGTAGGAGTGGGGACACTCTGCTCATGGACAGCACAGTATTGAAAAATCAGCTGTAGCTCAGAGAAGTTTGGGGAGATAAAATGGGCGAAGAATAAGGCTTGATCCCACAGTCAGAAATAAAATGAGAAATGGAGTCATACTGGAACTAAGGTACTATGTAACTTACATTACATTACATTACACAAAATCAAGTATTTTGTTCAAATACTTTAAAAGTCTGTATCATGTAATGCAGTTGTGGCTATAGATGCAATCGATGACAGCAGTTCTCCAACCTCTCCACCCTCATTAACACAACTGAAAGACAAAACAGCTGGAATACATGGGACTCATTTCCTGCTGGCTATCTTGAGTGGCACTGTCCCATTTAAAAAGCTATTGAAAATATGGACTTTTCAGAATACTCATAGCATCAGCACAAACTTCCTAAATGTGTTCCTCTAAAGAGAAACTCACAGACTGGTTCAAACCATTATATGACCTCAGACAGGATTATTTGAAACCACCTTGTTTCCAGTCCATATGGTGTTATGTTTAATAAGATGATGAGAAGCCGACCATAAACCCATTATCTATTTCTGGTATAATCTAATTAGGGGTTTGTGTGCAGTATCCACAAACTGGTCTGTAAACTCATAATGTACTTCAGTCAGTGACTGAATAAGTCAAATCACATCTGTCTTTGGGAAATTTTACTCTTATATACTCAGTAACTGTGAAAAAAAGGAGCTAAAACTCTTCTATTTCTTTAATAACTGAAATTAGCAGCAGGACTAATTAATATTACTGTGTACCTTGATGCTCCTTACCATTCTAACAACTCCAGATTACATTTTTTAAAAGTTCTATAGTTATCAGATATTCTTTTTGACTCATTAATTGAAAACAAAAAGCCTAGAATAAATTAATTTTCTCTTTGACTGTTCGAAATATTTCTTTTCTCTTTTATTGTACACAAGCTACATTGATTTTTTATATCTATATTTAGACCATGAATAGAAATTCTTGAACAATAAATTAATATACTTATATAGTAATATGTTATATAGTTATCACTGAAGCTATTTAACAATATTATAATGTTTGTAGTATTCACTCACTGATCTTGGCTTCATACAAAAGTATGTGACATTTCGTAACACTTACTTCTGGAGTGGTGCATATACCAAGTTGTCATTTATTTATTTGTTTATTTATTTATTATAAGACCTTTTCTCAGTTGAGGAAGAGACCTCCTTCTCCATTGTGGAAGTATTTTATCTTCTGAAGACAAAAGACTGCAACTACCACAGTTTGGGATGCCTGTCACAATTGCAGTCGTGGCTTTTCCAGCCCTCTTCCTCTCTAGACCAGATCTCTCTCTCAGGACCAGATCTCTCCCAATGTAATGGGACCATGTTTAAACTGTTTCATCTCACAATCTCAGTTGTATGTTATAGAAGGCTCTGCAGCAGGAACCACTCAATACAGTGGAGGACAAGGCTCTCAAGGCTCTCAGGAAAGTGCTGTGGTAGCCCAAGCTGACTTGGCTTTGCAGCCCAAAAATTCCACAAGATACGCCACCTCTCCTGTCCCAAGTGACCTCTACAACAGATGGAGCCCAAGCCACGGGCTGAATGAAGCCAATGGACATTTATGTACATTTAATGAGGCTGGTTCATAAAGTAAGGGTAGGATTGAGGAATATACAAAAAGGTATGGCAAGAGAGGTGGCAGCTGACGAGTATCTGTTGAACATGATGCAAATGATACAGAACAGAAGGGGGGGATTGTACTGGGTCTTGCACTTTGTACCCAAGGTATGAAACCCAAGTGAACCAGCTCAGAAACTATCATGATTTATTTCATCTTATAATGATCTTTACTGGGGTGCCCAGTAAGGCTTTCACATGTATTTGCATCAGCAGGAGATCAGTGGAAATTCCTGTCTGGATTTTTCAGGTCATGTTTTCTGCCTTACCTTTCTGTCTGCAAGATATTTTCAAAATCTGGCCTTTCCTAAAGACTCCTGGACCCCTGTACTTGAGCCCACCTCTGTCAACAGGAGAGATGAGCACTGAAAGAGCAGGGTTTTGAGGGAAAACCAGGTAAGTCTGGGAAATGTAGCCTGTGATTACTTTATGCAGTTATTCCACACTTTACAGCTCTTTCTAAATTAAAAACAAACAAACAAAAAAAAAAGAAAGAAAAACAAACCCAAACAGGAGCAAGCACAAGCAAAACAAAAGAAAGCCACCTGCAGTATAAAAAGTCCTTTTGGAAGACCTGAAGGAGGGGTGTGGGTGTGCACAGAACTGGAACTGGGCAGTTTTGTCCTCATTTGGAGAAAAGAATGTCATCTGTCCAGAGGAAATTCTTTCTTGGGGCTCCTTTGAGATCATTTATCTGGTGGCCTAGCTTTCAGGTTTTATAATCTCACAGCACAGAACAGCATAATTATAATTACAATGTACGGTATGGTGTACCTTGCTCAAGCAATGAGAAATGACAAACCATGAATTTTTGTGGGATTATTAGCACACTGTGAAAAATGTGACAACATAAAAGGCCAAAGGTCAAAAGCAGAATCACTTTAATCACCCAGAAAGTATTGTAATTACCCTGAGGTGTGTTTCCTCTTCTGTCTCATACTACTTTGAAGCAGAATGGGTTCAGGCAAATAGAGCTCCTGTCTTTACTGGCCATCAAGAATGGTGCACCTCACCTCCCCAGCTGCCAGTAAGGAAGCACTCTTTTACTATCACACTTCTAAGCTAAATCACAGCTTCTGCTATAAACACAGTTTACTCAACAAAAGGTTCACATTCTTACAGACAAGGTTATATTTATGGTTGAGTATCTGTTTTCCTTCCTTTACCAGCATGAAATATCCCAAAGTAGCCTCTTTTGATGCTAGACTTAAAATATTCCTGTCATAAGTTAATACAGGAGAAAAAAGCTACATGCAACAGACTGTAGACTGATAATTAATCATATGAGCAGTATCATATATATATTTGAAGAATTAATTCAGTATTTAGCTGGACCATCTGATACCATATGCCAAGAAAAATCCTTAAATACGTTTCAGTGTCAGTATTGCCATATGTAATGCTGCATTAGCATCAGTATTGCCATTATTTCACCTTATGCTGCAACCATTAGGACCTCAACTGCATCATGAGCTCTAGGACACAATTCTGTCCTTAATTAGAGAACAGGAATCTGTGCCTCCTTATGAGAATTGAGAGAGGCATCAAATAAGGATGTAGAGTGCAATCAGAATAATTCCTGCAGACGTGCAGTAAGTGCAGCTAGGCCACTAGTTTGGCAGAATGTATCAGATTTTAAAATGTGTGAATCTAAACTTTGTCAGCAATTATTTTAAGATTTCATACTTTGCTGTCTCCATGTCTTTACGCAATCCAAATACCTGATTATTCTGGTAGCTATTTATTATATTGTTATATACGGAAACTTACATTTTTGGCATGTTTGTGCCACCTGTAAAACAATGCAGTGCAAGAACTTTCAGTTTCTTGCATATGAGAAAGCTGTTTGACATGTGGTCTACATACATGCTTTGAAGGCTTTTAGAAATGTGCTTAGTCCTATTCAAGAAGGGCAAGGTGGCAGAAAATTTTCTTTGAAAGGGGGAATGGATTATTCTCTGACGAACTCTATTAGCCAAAGGCAAGAGATTTGAACCTTCAGACTTTGTGCTTTGCCCAAAGGACGCAGCTCATCAAAACAAGTTTTGCAGAGGTACATTCAACTGGTAGATGCAGTCCTAAATATATCTCATGGTAGTACGATGATTGTGTTACTCCCAGAGAATGCATAGGCTCCTCTGGCATTAAATCATGCAGAGCACCTCTCACTTCTCATGAGTTCAGCAGAGTGCAAGAGCAGTGTAAAGTAATTGCTAATTATTTCGTGTAAAAATCTTAGATAAAAAAACACCTTACTGCCAATTTGTTAAATTTGGCAGCCTGATGTGTCAAAACAGAAGCCGGCTGTGCCATCTCCTCGCAAGCTGTAAATTACTGACATACTCTCTGCATCCTTTGTGGCTGGAGATGAATAATGTATTCACATGCTGTACTTCTCCTGGTGAAAATTGCCAGGTACTGCTTATAGCTTAACACACTGCTCTTCTTGTCACTCTTCGATGCCTGCTCTTCACTCACAACTTGATTCTGATGCTACTCATTTAAATACCACTCCTAACAACATTTTGAGAGAAAAAGGGGAAAAAACAAACAAAAAAAGAACCAAACAGGTTGATAAGCAAAGAAACAAAAAAATTTCTTAGGAAAATTCACCCAGCATGTCCTGCATGTGCTGGGAATTAGAAAACTGGCAAACTCTGACTGAGTGCAATGTGAGATACAGTCCTGCTATGCCAGCTGGCCCATCAGCATCCCAAAAGACACTCGTGTCCACTGAGATGTTTGCCCTCAGAGAGAGGTTTGTGCAAATGATGTAAAGAAGCTAAACATCTCCTCAATTCTCTAAACACCATGAGTGATTCAGCAATGGATGAAAAGCGACTGGAGATGCTGTTTCCTGACAAACTCTCCTTATGAGCTTGGCACAGTACATTTACACCACTTACAACTCATCTTCAAGGAAAAATATTGTTTTCTGTCTGGTGGCATATTGAGGCAGGAAGCTTTGCCAAAAGGAAGGAACTGGAGGAATCATTCCGTCTTGAACAGTGCAGGATAATGTGTCACAAAGAATGTTATTTAAGTACCTGTGGAGGTCAGGTAAAGTTTTTGCCAAGCAGAGCTTATGCAGGCTACTATTGTACCAAGCAGTCTGTAAGCAGCTGATGGGCCAGTGACAAATGTTTGTGTATTGCCCTGACACACACACTCCCACAAAAATTAATTTATTCTGGCAGGGTAGTAAAAAATTGTTTTTCTTCTTCTCACTTACTTAATTGGATTTTAGTTACTCTAAGATGAGAAAATATTTTTAGAACCAGTCTGTTAAGATTTGTTGGGAGTGGATGGACCTGTCACTTAGAGCTGCAGTGCAATACATCCATGCACAGAAACTGAGACAGACGACAGGGATCTACAGAGAAATAACAGGAGGCAAGAGACATGACACCCAGGATATATCCAGTCTACCTGATTTAGACACTACAAATCCAGGAAAGCTTAAATTTTAAAGGAACTGTTCTCTGGAAGGCAAGTTGCTTTGCACATGGTAGCATAAACAGTTCAATAAGGATTACATGTAATGCTTTAAAAGACACTATTTTATACTACTTCCAAATATTCTCCCCTTCCCAGACTAAAGTGGGTTTGCTAGTTTTGGAGATGATTAGTCAGAGTGATGACATTAATGGCATGACTAGCCACAAGGAAGCAAGCTCTCTTTCTTCTGCACTGGTGTGCAAGACCTTACCTGCAACAGCTGATGAAAATGTGGTGGCACGTCATGGGTCAGTTTCTGTTTCCTGAAAGATATCAGTGGGACAGATGACGGTAGGATACCCATGATTCCATCCCAGGAAACATTCCCAGCTGGATTGGATGGGACTCTGAGCAGCCTGGTCTGGTTGATGATGTTGATGCTCATGGCAAGGGTGTTAGAGGTCCCTCCCAACCCTAAATTATCCTATGATTCTGTGATATCTGCACAACTCTGGACATCCACCACTTTTTCATTCCATTCAGTGTCACAGGCTCTTAGGATTTTCAGGATGGCAGATTTCCTCTTCTGTCTGTCTATGCTATGATAAATGCTTTCTACTGCTGAAACAGCAAAGGTCCTTCCGGACATTCTTGAGAAGAAGATTGGAAAAAAACCTGATCCCACCTTATTGCACCTGCATTTTGATAGGGAAGGAAGTGGCTGTGGGCCAACAAACTTGGCCTACAGTAATTTTAAACCTCAGCACAACAACAATCTCCCTTCCTCCCTGATGGCTTTTGTGCCTGCGCAAGCTGTCAGGGTAAAGTGACATTCTGCTCCTCTTCTCCCTGGCATACACTCCTGAGATAAAGAAATATCTGTCCTGAGGTATTCAGGAGACCTGGAAACCCCTGCGAATTACAGGGACATGAGGGAGACATCAGGAGATACTTTCCTTATCATCACAAAGGAAAAATCTTGCAATCTGCTATTTTAAAGCTCTCTGGTAAAAACCAGCAAGCATCACCCAAAGGTATTTTAGAGAATTTCTCTGTGTCCAGAAAACAGAGCTAGACTTCTGAAATGCTAGAACTGTGAATGAATAATTCCTCCTCTAAAAGAAAAAAGAATTACTTATTCTGGGAACCACATGGTAAGGCATGAAAGAGTTTTGACAGTTTATTCATCAGTTCTACCAACAAAACAAAATAATGTTTCACAGAAAGACAACACTCATTTCCCTTAGCATCTAGGTGGATTTTTCTCACTGACTCTCTCAGGTTAAACAAATTCACTTCATTCCCACTCACTAGCTATCAGATACCTGAAATTCTGTCAGAACAGTTACAAATCCAAATACTGAGACACACTGCTCATTATTTAGGAAAAAAAAAGTGTTAAACTTATTATGAGAAAAATTTAATAACCAGTAAAACCACAGAGAGGAGAAAGCTAGAGGCAACACACAGCATGTAGCTCAGGGAATTAATAAAACCCCAAACACACAAGTGTGTTTTAGAGCTGTGAAATTTCAAAATGATACAATATGTGTATGTCACACTCAAGCTGTGGCATTCATGTGCTAATGGCAATTACCAGACCTTGATGATAACATCAGTCCTTCCCAAGAAAAAGAAAGTGTGCTTGAAATGGTTTGATGAAGATTTGCTTGACTGTCAACAAATTATTTCCACCAGAGAATGTTATTTCAGTGGATGAAAGCTCTGACTTCAGAAGACACTTCGAATCATAGAATCACAGAATGGTTTGGGTTGGAAAGGACCTTAAAGACTACCTAGTTCCAACTCCCTGCCACTTTACACTAGACCAGGATTCTCAGAGCCCTACCCAACCTGGCCCTGAACAATTCCAAGGATGGAGCATTCACAGCTTCTCTGGGAAACTTGTGCCAGTGTCTCACCACCCTCACGGTCAAGAATTTATTCCTGATATAAAATCTAAACATGCCATCTTCCAGTACTTTAATTTCAGTTAGAGCTTTTTTTTTCAGAGTTTGTGAAAACTTGTTTTCAAAAGGTATAAAGTGCAAAGAAGATATGGACTGGACTCCTCAGAGAAAGGAGGAACGTTTTTTAAAAAATCAGGGGACCAAACAGAAAGAAGATGGAGCTTCTGGCTGTGGATTTGAAGAAACTTGGTAGTTCTCAGCTCTGGCCATGTATCACTGTCTCTGGTGTCATTGCCAATGTGGGTAGTCTCTCCCAGAGTAACTTTTTTTTATCCTAGAACTATTGTGAGGCACCTGCATTCAGCAAAATCATGAGTTGCAGCATTGCCTGCCTCAGCTATTGTAGTGATAGCTTTTTACAGAAATGTTCGAAATAGATATCCCTGTTTGCCAGTAGAAACTGCATAAGTTTAAACAATCCCTCCCCTTGTCCATGCTGTGAATTCTTACTGCAGAGAAAGCCAAGGGCTGCTCTGTGTCCCAGCTGAGATGAGCAGTCACTCCAGTTTTCAGGCAGTTAAATGATAAGTTGCCATGAATTAAACCAAAACTAGGTGAAACACTGAGCAATCATCACGGCAGAGAAGAGTTGCTACTGAAACAATAACATATCCCGTGAGTAAACCAGGATGAGAAAAAAAACAAAACTGAAATGAGAGCTTGTTCATAGCCTCCCTGTTGCCTGACCCATCAAATATTCCTTTTTTTTCTCCCAGATAGCTGATATTCCATTTTTACTTTAAGCTGTACAAAAGCCAATGTCCTTACACAGCAGCTGGCAAATGCTACTCTGTTGTCTTTTCTCACATAGTGTGATATTTTGGCTGTGCTTTAGCTAACAGGATTTGGCAGACCATAGGGAAAAAAACACCCAAAGATTAAGACTGACTTTTTTTTACTATAGGTTTCACAAGATGAGAATCTTCAGAATAGATTTTCAGAAAATTGTTATTTTCTGCCCTTTTGGCATGAGAAAAAGATTCAAATCCACTGGCATGCAAGAAAAGGTATTCAGTGCAAACCTAGATGGATGAAAAATACAGAAGACGTGTTAAATTGTGTAACTGTTTGGGTGACACTGAATTCTCCCAACTATCTCCAGGAAAGGTGTGGAGAAGGCAGAGCCAGACTCACCCCATCTGGGGGAAAGAAGATCTCTGTTCAGTATGAAAGTGGTCAAATACAAGCACAGGAGCTCAGAGAACTTGTAAAGTTTCCAGCCTCACAGGTATTTGAACTCAGCAGCCCAAAGCCCAAAGCAACCTGAATCAGATGGTCCTGCTCCAAAAAGGACATTTGGACCATAAAAGGGACCACAGACTTCCAGGGGTCCTCTCCAACCTTCATCCCTTGATTGATTCTACCTCTTACAGTCAATTAATACATGCATCCATCAATCCATAATGGAGTATAATTCTATAATTTCTCCTTTTTTGTCATAACATATTCATTTTAAGCACAGGAATTTTGCCTTAGCAACATTCAGTGAAACACCAGGGTGCATCAATCAAGTACATAAATAAATAAGTCCCATAAGAAGAGTCTGTTCCTCCCCCCTTGTCTTATTTTATGGAAGGAATCAGTCCACCAGGAAACAACTTCAAAGGATCAAAAAAACAAAATTAAAAAAAAAAATTCCACCATATTTTCAAAGATCTTTTTTCAAGTAAATCTATGTTGGCAGATTTTTTTGAGGGAATGATAATTTTTCCAAACACCTTTAGCTAACAAGCAGCTGGAACACAATCAAAATTCTTGAATAATTTAGTGCTGTGAAACTATACTACCACCTGCATCTGTTATTCTCCCACTTCAACAACACTGCTCATTCACCTGAGTAAGCCAAAAACCAAGCTCCATACTTATTCTTGTGCAAACAACAGGAGGTTTGTGCTACTCATTTTTACATGTGCCAATAAAATCATTAATATGTTTCATTTCCCGGACTGTGACATCAGTATCACAGCATGCCCTCCTGTGAATAAAATGCTAGGACTGCACAGCAGGAGGCAAAACTGTGTCCTTTATTACTGAGAGAACATCATCTGTTGTCAGAATATTCTGGCTCTGCAAAGCACCCTGAAGTAGGCCAAGGCACCCAATTTTCCTAAAAAACAACTTCTATCCAAGTTTCATAAGAACATTTTTGGACAGATAGCCAGAACTGTTACAAACTCTGAATCCCCACAATGTGCTGTGCAGGAAGTCTCTGACAGTACTGCAATTCTGGTATAGAAACTGGTATAGCAATTCTCCCTTCTCAGAAGCCCACTGCCCCCTTAGCCTGGTTTCAGGTCACAGTGCTGCCACCCATTTTCTCTGTGACCCAAAAGAAGGGTTTGCTTCACTTGCTGTCTCCATCCTCAGTCTCTGAATAGCAAGCTGTGCATTCCCTGACCTGGTGGCTTTGGGACAGGCTGCTATAAACCAGCAACTGTCCTCTGTGCATCAGCTTTCGAGATCTTCATTTTATACCAGAGAATGCAATGTGAATGGTTTAACAGAGAAGCAGATGGGCAGGACACCCAAAGGAACCTCTCTGCTTCTAACCGTGAACTAGATATTTTTGTGTCTGACTCATTAACAGCCATTGACAAAAGTAATGTGAACCTTTCACCATAGAGTTATCAGCATCTGAGGACAAAGAAGTTGAGCTTCAATATATCTTAGCATTTCACAAATGAAAACCTTCTTTAGAGAAAATTTATGAATCCACAACTTTTCTTAGCCTGTCTGCCTTCTGCTAGTGATTTTCAAGAACATTCAGGAGCTTTGCAGGCAAATTTTCTCTTGATGTTCTGAAGAATGAAGCTACACATATGCAGAAAATATCCCTGTCATACAACTCAAAAGTCACTGAATAAAGTGAGAATGCTCCTGGTTTTAGACAAGTCTCAGGTTCTTTGTCTGTACTAACAGACACTTCAGTGTGACTCCTTGAATGTTGCGAGAATGCTCAGGCAGTGGCTGCAGGTTTGACAGGTGTGTATTTGCTTAGAATGTGTTTGATTCAAAAGAGTTCCTTCAATTAATAACACTGGAGGGAAAGGCAGTTTTCTCCCCATTGTGGTTCACTATCTTTTTTTCATCTGCTTATAGTTCACAGTTTCTATCTAAGAGAATCTGTCTCCCAGCTGATTTCCTTACACTGGAGATCAGGTACATTTCCTTTGGAAGAAAAGCTGTTTTCTATTAATCAATTTTTTTACTTCTTGCTAAGGTATTCAGCTACTGATCAAGACATCGCCCCATCTCACCACACTGTGACATTTCTACTGCTGTTGGGTCACTTATTTCCCTCATCATCAGTACCTTTCTCTGCAGGTAGTAATTTCACATAAAAATATTTCATTATTCTCTAGCATTAAAATATGCTCCCACTTCTCCAATCCACACTGAGAAAGTCTAATTCAGTCAGTCCATTCTTCTGTAAATGCAGAGTGATGCTACCACTGCCTGGCTGCTCACATTCACCTGAATTAAGCTCTCCTGCTTCACCTGCAGTAGTAAAAATACCATAAAACAGAGAGTTATGGCAAATCACGCACTCAGTTTCTTTGCAGCAGCTTGCAGCCCTCACCTACCATCGCTTGGTTTTGGCAGAGTTCTGACAACACAGTCTTAGTTCTGACCTGATGGGAGTGTCTGAGTCATCCCTGATTTGAGAGAAACACTCCAGGTTTTCCTGTGGATGGAGATGCAGTGTAGGGCAGGGGGCTGGTTCACCTCACCCTCCCTCTGGAGCAAGGAGGGAGAGAAACGCCTGGTGCAGGCAGAGTGACTGCTCAGCACACAAGAGGCTCACCAGGGGAAAGACTGCTATCAGGAATGCTGAAATGGATCCTCTTCCATGGTGTTCCCAAGACAAGCGAGAGATGCCTGAGCTAACTGAACATTTGCAAACTCAGTGCGCTACTTTTGGCTGGGATAGAGTTAATTTCCTTCACAGGTGCTAGTATAGGCTATGTTTGAATTTGTGAAGAAAACAGAGTTGATAACACAGGGATGTTTTCATTACTGCTGGGCAGGATCTGCGCTGAGCCAAGGCCTTTTCTGCTCCTCAATCCACCCCACCAGTGAGCAGATAAGCAACCAGCAGCGTAAGTTACTCAGAGGCCAAACACAGACTGTAAAACATCACATATAGTGGATCTTTGGCTTGACACAGTTTAATGCTATGTGAAGGGTGCAAAGTGGCTTGTGAGAGAGAAACAAGTATTCCCTTGTAGTATCTAGTATGACAACAACCCTGAAAAATGGAACACAGATAAAGGCCAAGAAAAATATCCCAACTCTTCAGATGCCATGCAAAAACATGATAGGTGCTGAAAATAAAAAAGCCTTCTGCTGAAGTCCTCGAAACTTCAATTTTACTCACAGTTAAAGAAATTAGCAACTTATTTTTAAATCTGTAGCCTTTCCATGTTTAGGGTTCTCCTGGGATCTCACACAGCATTAATAAAATCTTTTGCTGTTCTTGAGACAATGTTAGAAATGCCTCTATGTTCCAAAAGACAAGAAGTTTATCTTCTCCAAACCCAAAGCCACCACCTTAGATAAAATCTGTATGCACAAAAGAAAAAGTTTCCCATCTGCATTAAATTGCCCATAAAGAAGCTCAACATTATAACGTAATCTTGGCCTGTTGGATTTTCAGTGTATCAAAATCAATTACATACTTCAGAGCAATTTTGCATGAGCCAGTGACTTTTCTCCTTGGCAGGTATATTTAAACATTCAGATGCACTGGAGAATTACATTATTAAACGTGCTGCAGAGAATATTAAAAATGGAGTGCTGACAAAAATTTGTTTGGTTTACACAGAAAATTCTGACTCCTGCTTATGATCATTGCTACTCCTTCAGTCTGAATCACATAAGGAAACATAAACCTGTTGGAGCAATTCCAGAGGAGTCCACGAAGATGTTGAGAGGGCTGGAGCCATGCTGAGAGTTGGAGTTGCTCAGTCTGGAAAAGAGAAGGCTCCAGAGAGACCTTAGAGCTCCTTCCAGTACCTAAAGTGGCTCCAAGAGAGCTGCAGAGGAATCTGTAAGACAAGGGCATGTTGGGAAGAGGGGTGTTGGCTTCAAACTGACAGCGGACAGGTTTAGATTAAATATGAGAAAGAAATTCTTGACTGTGAGGGTGGTGAGGCCCTGGCAGAGGTTGCCCAGAGAAGTTGTAGCTGCCCCATCCCTGGAAGTGTTCAGGGCCAGATTGGATGGCACCCTGAGCATTCTGGTCTAGCAGAAGGGGTCCCTGCCCAAGGCAGTGGGAATGGAACTCAATGGTTTTTAAGGACTGCTCCAAACCCTAATAGTTTTATATTTCCGTGACTGATCTGAAAAAAAACCCCAAAAATAAAAAAGGTGAGGAAAGTCTCAGATTGATCTGGTCAAGGGACACTATGGCCTCTGCCACCAGCCAGAGTGCATTAAAACAGTAGCTCTTCTCTCGTACTTCCTACCTCCTAAAAATAACACCCAGAGCAATTTGAGATATCCTCTAGGGCACTTTGTACACATGCTCTTTCTCAGAGACTGACAATCCTCAGACACAAAATCCTAATCACGAAGGCAGAGCAATGTGATCAAACATGGTAGGCCAGATTCTCAAGAAACAGAAATCAATACAACTCCACTGAAATCCTTGAAACAGAGCCAACAAATTAAATCAAAGGTGAAGGGGCTAGTCCACAGGCCAAACGCAATGTTATTTTTTAATCTTCTGTTTGAAGGGGTAAAATGTGGAATTCAGCACTGAGAGGTACCTTGTGTGTTTTAACTATGCCAATTTCTATGCATCACTTGCTTTCCCTTCATTCCCTAACTATTCCCTTGATATCACACACCCCCTTTCTATCAAAAATCCTCACATCTTTTCCTTTGGCTCTCTCAAAGCTTCTCAAACAGTGACAGTGGTTTGCAGAACTCTGTCAGAGGTGGTTTTGAAGAAGCCGCCACAAAAGTGTGGTGCTTGGTGGTTTGGTTGGTGAAAACACATATTCCTCAAGACTGTTAATCAGACATGGTTTTGTGGAAATGAGACATGTGCAGACCTGAGCATGCTGACAGGAGCTCTCAGGCTGCAGTTACAAACGTTCAGATATGGGATTTCTGGTTGCCCATATCAAGATTCCTCCATTTGCACCAGCTGGAGCTGTACTGTACACCAGATGACCATGTGTGATGGAGTGTCTGTGTATCACATTCTCCATGCAAAAATACTATCTCTACATTTGCTAAAAAAAATACCTGGATCTGTTTTCTCCTCAATTTCACCCGGCTAGAAGATAAGTCCCAGACCCAGGATAACACTTTGTGAGCCATTAATAGAACACAGAAGGTAACAGAACTTCAAAAGAGAGTTTCAGTTTATGAAAAACCACAGCTCAAGAATGAAATATAAAATGTAAATATGCTTCAGAATGTATTTGACACAGTACATGGCAGAGGTCTGAAGTCTTCCAGACATCATTAGACATCATGTTTAGCGTAATCAATGCCTCCAGTCATCCAGTACTGAAATTTGGGATGTCAGGAAGCACCAAGAACACCAACATTGTCAATAATTGCACAATCAAGACAGGTTGGTATAGGCCTTTCACAGCTTTACACCTGACACTGGTGGTGTGAGCTCATGTGGTGATAACAACTCACCAGCACATGCTAGAAAATACAGGCATAAAATGCAAGATTTCTGTGTTACAGAGGTCAGAGGGACTGTTCCTAGGGTAAGGATTATTTGGACCCACAGGAATGAACATGAATTGTCTTTCCAGAAGATGGAATCATAGAATGGTTAAGGCTGGAAAAGAACTCTAAGATCATTCAGTGCCACTGTTAATGCAGCGCTGCCTTGTTAGCCAGTAAACCATCTCCCCAGGTGCCACATCCACACACCTTTGGAACACTTCCAGAGACAGTGATTCCAATGCCTGACCACAGCTTCAGTGAAGAATTTTTTCCTAATATCTATCACAAGCCGCCCTTCATGCAACTTGAGGCCATTTCCTCTTGTCTTTTCACATTGCAGTGGATTACACAGATTACAGGAGCCAGGTTCTGCACACAAGTGTGGGACATTTTGGAAAGATAAGTTGAAGTAAAAGCCCTATTAAGAGATCATGATGAAGACATATACACCTATACTGATGCAGATCCCCAAGCCTTGTTTGTGCATTGAAATGTTTCCTCTGCTGATACCTAGGTCCAATAAAAAGGAAAATAAACCTCATTATAACGACATCACCGTAAGAACACAGAACACACTACACCCTTTATTCGGCCACTATCACCTGTGTGAAGATTGTGGCCCAAACTATCTCATTAGAATCTGTTTTTAATTACCTAGTGATTTTTTTTGTAATGTAGCAGTCTGTTCAACAGCTGATTTTTGATCTGCAATAATTTATTTTAGTGATAAGAGATCTTCAAGGTGAACAAAATCAGGAAGGGATGTTAAAATAGTTTAGAATATTAATTTGAAAATAAAATAAATGAGTAAACAACACATTTATCACAGTTTTGTCTTAGTAGTATATAGACACATTTTTTGCCTTGTCACTTGCAGGCTGACGGCATCTATGACACATTTTCCTCTGCAAATAGCAGGAGGGAGGCTGGAATTAATATTTGTTTGGGTCTTTTTTTCAAGCTAGCTTTATCTAATACACATCCAAAAGGCATGTATAAACTTAAATCTACAAAAACCTTGGTTTTCTTTTCCTTTTCCAATGCAAATCCTGTTTCAGATTTGTCACCACTTAACAACAGGAGAGAACAACACTCAGAATGCTGTGCATGGCACGGCTCTGTTTGTCAGTAGCAAAGTTAGCCAGCTTTAACCAGGAACTAAATAAAGAGCTTTTAGAGATGGGCTTTACTCTGGCACCAGCCTGATAAGTATCAGATTGCATAGCTGAACAATTTAGCATTTTGCTTTTCAGCATTTTTTACTAACGGTTGCTCGTTTGTTGCCTCTCTGTCGTTTTTGTTGTTTCAGTCCTTTGGGATAGCAGGGACAGCTGGCTTCCCCTCAGCCACACTGCTCATGTGTTTGGGTGTGAATGGGCTTCCCTGGCTCCATAAAAGCTATCCCAGATTTAGTCTGTGATGGAAACACAGCTGAACAGGTAGCTGTCCATGCAAAGGGCGTTCTGCTCCCCACCCTGGAAGTTGGGGAAGTTTCTAGACATCACTCTGCAGGGGATTTTACAGGTTTTCTGCTAGCTGTGGCTAGGGTAGTGTTGTTTTCTTCCCAAGAGCTGGTACAAGGCTGTGTTTTGGATTTGTGCTGAACACAGGACTGATAATACAGAGATGTTTTTGTTATTGCTGAGCAGAGCTTGCACAGAACCAAGGCCTTTTCTGCTCCCCCTATGGCCATTTGGGGAGGGGGCTGGGGATACTTGGGAGGTTGGGATGGGACACAGCCAGGACAGGTGATGCAAACTGACCAAAGGGACATTCCAGACCATGTGGCATCATGCTCAGTGCACAAACTTGGGGGAAAAGAAGGAAGGGGGGGACATTTGGAGTGATGATGTTTGTGTTTATCTTCCCAAGATACCATTAGTGCTAGGGAGCCCTGCTCTGCTGGGGATAGATGAACAACTGCCTGTCCTTGGGAAGCAGTGAATTAACTTCTTGTTTTGCTCTACTTGTGTGGGTTGCTTTTTCTTTCCCTGCTAAACAGTCTGTATCTCAGCCCATGGGTTTTCCAGCTTTTAGCCTACAGATTCTTTTCTTCAGTTCCTCTGCTGGGGGAGTGAGTGAGCCGCTGTGTGGGTCTGGGCTGCTGGCTGGGGTTAAACCTCAACTCCTCCTTTCAACAAGTCCATCAGTGTCACCTCCAGCTTAATCCCACCTGCTTCACACTCCTTTTTTTTTTTTTTTGGTTGGTTTGTGTTTGACTTTTCCACCTGATGCAATTTATACTCAGATTTTGACACCCTGGCTCTGGCTGACCTCACCTCAACTGCGTTTATGGGTTTGTGACATTCCTTGCAAAAACACAAGTAAAATCTCACCTGATCACTCATACTTGTTCAGGACAGCCTCCTTTCACCCTGAATCCTTTAGGTAATCCAATTCAACTGCTCACTTTAATACCCTTGATTTGACTGTGTCACTCGAATGACACTAAACCAATATTCTACTTCCAGGAAAATTCCCGTTAAGGTCAAAATAATTGTTCATGATCCCTTACTCTCTTCTATACAATAACAGTATAGAGTTCAGCACAGACTAATTTTTTTTTGCTTTCTTTAGTTTCCTCCACCTGATGAAAACACAGAAGATCCTTAAAGACCAGAAAGAAAAAGCTGATAGCCACAAGAAAAAATCAGGTTTTGATTTTTTGCTTCCTCCCAGTTCAAACATATCTATCTACCTCCTATGCTTCCACTCTGTCTAACATAGCTACAAAAATGAGGGCTGTGGATGGCTCCCTGAGGACCTCTGCATCTGTCATCATTTTCACTGTGGCAGGAGAGAAAAAAAGGTGACTTAGTAGATGGCTGTGCAGGAGAGTGAAATCACGCAGCCCCTGATAAAAGGATGCTGACTGCACGAAAAACATGATAAAGCAAGAATCAGGTGGTGAGAAAACTTTGTAAATATTCTTAATTGCTAACCAAGCTGTCACCATACTTACATTATCACGCCTATCTACATCAATCACCTTGGAGAGAAACACTCAGGTAACACAGCACTGCTAATTCCTGTTTATTGAACTATTCAATTGTTTTGCAAAATGCTGCCTGTACCTGTCTTGGACTGCAGTTCCCAGGGACGAGTCTCCACATTGTTCTGTTTGTACAGCAATGAGCACTGTTAAAAAAAACCCCAAAAAACGCTGCAACAATCCCCAAACCTGTAAACTCCCTCAGCTAACCTTCTCTGTCAGGGAGATCTGGGATGCAACCCAAATAAACCCCTGAATCCAGCTCCACACCTCAGCTCTCAGGGAAATTTTGGCAGGCTTCAAATGAAGCAGCAGTGGCACATAACCTCCTCTTTCAGCTGCCAAAGCACTGAGCAGCTACAGAAGTCAGAGCTGTGATTCACAAGGAAGGTTTCCCTTTCAGGTCTGTGTATCTTTCCAGACAGTGAGATGGTCACATAAATCTGCAGAAATGGATGAAAACGTAATGCCAAGCCAACAGATTAATTTTTTCACACACAGTTTCCTTCATGCCATACTAATTCCAGCACAGAAAAAGCATTCTGCAAATTGGTACATGTACTGTGTGTGGTGTCTTAATTCAGGTCAGAAGAACACTGATTAGGAAACAGGTAAACAATTTGTTACCACCATGACCAGCATGAAGCTTCAGTGTAGGCTATAACTGCACATTTATTTACAGACTATTACAGCAAACTTCCACAAGAAGGGGCCAGAAAGAAGAAAAAAACCCAGAACATCGTGTAAAGCAGCTTTTGTGCCAACACTGACAAACTGCTTAGCATTTTCCACTGCTGAGGTTAAGTGCTGGGGCATGTCAGAACGAACCAAGAAACATTTTGAGGAGGCAGAACTGCATCAGGCTGCTTTGTTTCTCTAATTTTAGCAACCAGCCAGAGAGGATCAGAGAACAAAATGCTACTTCGGGTGGCCTGGTATCCATGAGATACTGAATCTGAAAAGAGGAACCTTCTCTCTCTGTCCAGGGAGAATAATTCAAGTCTGTGGGCAAAACCCCCATTGCCCTGACACCTGTGACTTTCTGCCAGCGCTGGTACACATGATGCAGTCAGAATGATGATGGCTTGCATCTCATTTTGGGTTTTTTTACAAACATAAATGAAGACCAAAGTGAAAAGGCAGTGGTCCTTTAGCCCTGCTCCTAGAAGTGCCTGTGTTACAGGCCTCTTCCCAATGCAACATGAAGTGTAAAGATGGAGACAGAAACAAAGGGGTATGCTGATGTACGCCTACATCGATGGCACACCTCTCTGTCAGATCTTTGGGTGTAGTTCTGTCATCCTGTCAGTTGCATACATCTATACTTGCAATAATTAAAATCAGATCCTCGCTTTGCACTCTCCAAGTTACATCACACAGTGGTTTGCACATTTTTTAACAAGACTGCTCAAGGGCAGAGATCAGGGGAGTACAAAAATGCTGCTTGTGGCCAAGTAACCAGGGCAATGACAGTGACAAACTTGTCACTCATCAGAGGAGCGAATTGTAGCCTGATTTTTCCAGCTCTTATTGTAAGAAGTAATTAATTTTCTAGCATTTAATAAAAAAATAATTCTCTTTCCTGGAGGCTAATCCCTGGCAGATGGAGACAAAAGTTTTCAGCTCAGTGCATTAGTGATTCTTCTCTGTGTCAGTTGTGTTGTAATACCGAACGCAGAGCGAACACACCATGCATTTATAGGACAGAACTAGTGAAAAACAAAGCATTGGGAAAACACCTCAGGGACATAATTTTCTTTCAATTTATATATGTTCTTGTCAGAGAGCTTCTGCTCCAGACTTTCCCCCACTGACCATAGCAAGTCTTTGTCAGTGTCTTGCTCTCACCTGATCAGATATTTTACTGCATATTGCAGAACATCAGAGCTGTTTGTCCTCTCCCTTTCTGACAGGAAGCAGGTCCAGTGATGAGAAGGTTTGAAAGCTATTAACATTCTCTTCCCCTTCAGAGTTGATTAGCCTGTTACTGGACCTGAAGGAACCCTATTGTATTGAGAAATCAGTTTAAAGTACCACTTTCACAGTTTGGTGAGGATTTTATTCCTAGCACTACATTTCAAACCAGGAAAACTGCTCTTCTTTAGCTCGTTTACCTTCTTCCAAAACAAACGGGATCTCCAAAAGCCAGTTTTGCCTGTTGGTGATGTCTGCTGGTAGCTGGCACCCAGATCTGCAGGGGCAGGGAAGGGGCTATCCCAGGATATTTCCAGACTTTCCCACTACTAGGTTTGCTTTTCCCTTTGGCATAGCATACAGACAGAGAACTAAGAATTACAGTTAAAACAAATCTGAGTTGCATGACTCCACAGGTTCCCTAGAGTTCCACAAATTCTTAAAGTAATGTTTATTCTTTAAGATTACTCTAGATTTGTGAGTTTAAGTGGATCATACAGGAGAATTAGTAAACAAGCAAATAATAATCTTTAAAAAGAACTGCTGAAAACTCTGCTGCTGAACAGCTTCCTAAAATCAGAAGAAGTTTAAAAGACTGTGTTGTTACTAGAAAATACCCTGAGTTTCATGAGAGAGTAAATTTCAGAAAATGTTTGAAAACACAGTTCCTCTTCCACCCTTCCAGCATGATGGCACACACTGTAACTGGTAACAAACAAGCAGGAAGAAAGCCAGAGCTGGGAACAACCCTGGTGTCCCTGTGGAGCTGCAGTCACCTTCATCAGGACACACTGGGTTTTAAGGAAACCATCTAGTATCCAAAGTGTGGAAAAGTATGTTTTGGAAAGAGGCAGCAGCTCTCTTTACAACTCAGTCTTCCTGTCAGTGGCTAAACAGCAGCTGACCATGAGCCAGCAGTGTGCTCAGGTGGCCAAGATGGCCAAGGGCATCCTGGCCTGTGTCAGGAATGGTGGGGCCAGCAGGACCAGGGCAGTGACCATCACCCTGTGCTGGGCACTGGTTGGGCTACACCTTGAGTGCTGTGTCCAGTTCTGGGCCCCTCAGATGAAGAAGAATATTGAGGAGCTGGAGCGTGGCCAGAGAAGGGCAACGAGGCTGGAGAAGGGGCTGGAACACAAGCCCAACGAGGAGCAGCTGAGAGAGCTGGGGGGGCTCAGCCTGGAGAAAAGGAGCTTCAGGGGAGAGCTGACCACTCTTTACAACTCCCTGACAGGAGATGCAGCCAGGAGGGGGTCAGGCTCTGCTCCCAGGCAATCAGTGGCAGGACAAGAGGACACAAGAGCTCCCTTAAGCTACACCTTGGGAGGTTTAGGTTAGACATTAGGAAGAAATTCTTCATGGAAAGGGTGATTAGACACTGGAAAGGGCTGCCCAGGAAGGTGGTGGAGTCACAGTCCCTGGGAGTGCTTGAGCAAAGCCTGGCTGTGGCACTCAGTGCCATGGTGTGGTTGACAAGGTAGTGTTGGGTCATAGGTCGGACTCGATGATCTCAAAGGTCTTTTCTAACCTAAATGATCCTGTGATTCTATAAACGTGCAGGTCTGCTTGGCACAGTGACTAGAGGGAATAATTACCAGTTTCTTTTCTCTCTGCTATTGGTGATGTCACTGTGTCAGGTTTTGCTGCAGGGCAGCTAGAAGCATGTTTCACTTGGACAGTCTGGGCTGTTTTCGTGTTTTAATAAATTCTACCACCCCTTTGGGTGCCCAGTGCATTAAAAAAAAAAAAGAAACCTCTTTCAAAAGCACAAATTTGACCAGCAAAGTCCTCCCATGCTGGGCATGGTGTGTGGTCACCTGCAGTGATTCTTGGGAGCAGATGCACAAGGAAATACAGCTCTAAATTCACACACTTCTTCTCTTCAAGTTGTGATAAAGCTGTGGAATGAGGAGGGATTTTGGGTTGTTCAACCTGGAGACAAGAAGTATCCAGGGAGACCTTCTTGCAGCTTTCAATACTTGAAGGGGGTTTGTAAGACAGATGAGGACTGACCTTTTAGTAGGGCCTGTAGGGATAGGACAAGAACTAATAATTTTAAACTAAAAGAAGGTAGATTTAGACTAGATATAGGAAAGATGTTTTTTACGATGTGGATGGTGAAAAAATTGCACAGATTGGTCAGAGAAGCTGTGGGTGCCCATTACCTGGAAATGTTCAAGGTCTGGACAGGAGTCTGAGTAACTTGAACTAGTGAAAAGTGTCCCTATCCCATGGCAGGGGGGTTGGACTGATGGAACTCTGAAGGCTCCTTCCAGTCCAAACTATTCTGTGATTCTATAAGAAAATTTTCAAAGCTCATGGCTATCTGTAGAGGGGATGATCCAGTGAGTTTATTGGCAGGAGTGCATCCACCTGAAACAGGATCACTGTTTCCCCTCTGGCTCAGACTCCTGCTGCTTGCTGCCACAAGGATCACAACCTCTGAACCTGTGTTCACCTCCAAAGTGAGGCCAGAGTCCAGACTTGGGCTGAGCTGACAAGCTGCAGTTCAGCAGGGCTGGTAGTGCCAGCTGAGGGCCTCATCTCCCTGTTTCTGCTTCCCTCGCTGCCACAGCAGTAAAGCCTGCAGGGATGATGGTGCTGGCTTGGCAGGGTCACCCGGGACACCCACAGCCAGTCTCTTACCACAGTGTAGCTGGGGTGCTACGCTAGGTCTGGCCAGACAAAAGAGGCAGAGCAGCAGGGAAAAGGCAGGAAATGTAAAAGGGCAGCTGAGAAAGCCACAAATGCCCCAAATGGGATCTGCTCTCGCCATGCCAGAATGTTCCCTAACCTGGTCCTGAGCAGCTTTCCTGCACATCGGTGGCTCCTTGGCTGAACGCTGATTTCCACTACGGTTTTACCTTCACTCAGGAGGTTGCCATGGAAACTTCTATGCCTGAGAAACTGGGAAAGCCGAACTGCAGCCTGCAGAATACATAAATCAGTAAGCAGGGAAGTAAGTCAGAAACAAGCAAGGGCTTCAGATGTGCACCTTCATCAAAGCAGCACCTGAACACATTAGAGGGAAAGAAAGGTGCTGTGCCCTAGAAAATGCCACAAGTTATAGAAGCAGGAACAATTTAGCCAAGAAGATGCTGAATTAAACTCTAGAGGGCACAAGGAAAACGTAATATTCTTGCATGAAAATGTTTAATTGTTAATATCATCCCAGGACATGATCAACACTCAGCTTTCCCCAGCTTGTCCCAGATAATAGTTTTGACTTTCCCTCCTTTCCTACTAGCATAAATTAGTTTTAACCAGTATCTCATATGGGAATAACTGTCCTGTATCTTTCTTCTTCTTCTTCTTCTTCTTCTTCTTCTTCTTCTTCCTCCACTGTTCTCATCCCCCCTTTTTCCTACATGCACTCCAATAAATCATAATTTGATTTGCTGCTTTGACCTAATATGTACGTTTAGGGATGCACTGGGTGGTAGTAATTTTTCTTTTTCCTAAAAGTGGGAGACACACTGCACACAAAGGAGGGGATTCTGCCTCTGTCAAGTGCACAGCTGTCAGATACTAGCAGCAGCACAGAGTAGCTCATTCCCCATGGGTCACAGACAAAAGACTGGGGAATGGGGTGCTGCAAAAGTGGACTTAATTCTTTCCCTTCCTCAGCTGTTTCCCACTACACTTCATATGAAAAAAAAGGTAGAGTCTCTGTTTCATAAATATGGTGAAATAAAATACGGCCATCCTGATTAAGTCACTGATGCTCCAAAAATAATTAAGATGCATAAACAATTAATCTTAGGAAGGCACTTTATTCTGCATACCTGACTCTCAGCTGCAGCATCTATGCAACCTTTCTGCTGCCTGGAAATCACATGCTCACAGCACCAGCTACATTGAATAAATCTTGGAAGCAGAACTGAGGACTGCACTGAGAACTTACACTAACCTGCTAAATGAGTTGACCACCTCCCAGTGACCTCCAGGGAGGCAGCAGTCGCAGGAGAATGCTCCCAAATTAAAACGTGCTTTTTTGTCAAGGGGAAGGCACCATACAACCTTACTCTCAGTGATGTCTCAGGAGACAGGAGGTTAAAATTATGCCATTTGAAATTACTCTTTACAGGACATAGCAGACACAGCCTGTGTTTAGGCAAACATAAAGCAATTACTTCTGGAGTTAACTAGGCCCTTTGATCACTTTGCTGCCTAACAAGTTATTATTATGATTTTATCAACTGTCCTTAATCCTTTCCTGGGGGAAGGTCTTATTTCCCATTGCTGTCTTAATAAAAAGACAGCAAAATTTTTCTGTCTAATTTCAGCAAAATAAAATAATAATTCATGATAAGAAAATAAAATATTTCAGCAAAATAAAAATCTTTCCAAAATTTTCTTTTCTTGCTCCAACTTTTTCATGGTGTCAAGGTTGCATGTAAGTACCAGGTTTTCATTAGTCAGGTATTTGCGCAGCAAAGCTCCTGTTGGACTTTATGCACAGGGGAGAGAGAAGCAGACATTTCCATTGAAGAAAAAAGGAGAATGATACCTGGCAATGTGAGAAAGACAGATCACAGAGATTCTTGTCATCAGGAAAGTCAATTTGCAGCAAATCATTGCATCAGAAGAGACCCAGGATCAGGGCTGCTTCATACATGGGGTACCTGCATTTCTCCAATCTAACATACGTCATTTCTATGAATCATTCTTGAACGGACCTTAAAAGAAAGGATCTTAAAGATCATCTTGTTATAAAGATCCTGCCATTGGCACGGGTACCTTGCACTAGACCAGGTTGCTCAAAGCCCTATTCAGTCTGGCCTTGAAAGGGATTCTTCCTTGATATGACACACATTTTAAATTATTCTTTGCCTTTTTCCATAATCTGTGATGTTTTCATGCTGCCCACTCCTTTCCCCCCAACAAAATACACCATTTGGGTTTTGAAACCAATCAAAACAGGTTTGTCAAACTGCCTGTATTGAGCCATCAAACCTATAAACTGTTCTCCCAGATCCAGTTAGAGAAAGAAGTCTTTTGGAAAAGAGGCCTTTGATACTTTTGCTTTGGTACTGCCTGCCAACATTTAGTAGCTCCAGAGCACTGGCTTTTTCCTTTTGCTTTCAGGATACCAGTACTGGCAAAAAACTTCCCATGAAGTGCAGAGTCCTTATTACCATGCTGACTATAAATAAATGCTAGTTATACTTTTTAAAGTGGAAGAAAAAACAGTTTAGGAAATTTAAGTAAATCAACATATGACTAATTTTATAACACAAGTTAGCAAGTCACAGGTTTTACGGGATATCCCTGTTACCAATAGAGAGATGATATATACAATTTCTGCATGCCACAGAAAGGACACATTGGAGAATTTTGGCAGAGATTGTCATGAAAGAAGTTTCATGTTCATCAGATGCAAAGCTGAAGCACAGCTGGGACCTCGGGGTCTCTGGCAGATCCATAGGGAAGCCTTCTTGACAACATAGATTTGCATGCCCTGAGGCAGCTTTAATTTGCACTAAAGGTTAGATCAATCTCTGAGTATGACTGGGTAGATAAAAGGCTGGATGGAGCCATTCTGGATGTCCAGTATCAGCTTCTAATGATCAAAAAGGCTGCTTGCCAAGCGGCATGGAAGGGACATTGACTAGAAATGGAAAAGAATGACTGCATATGTAAATTATTCTCTTTCACTTGTTCTGACAAAGATTACAAATACTGTAAAAGTATACTGTATACATACTACTGGATGGGTAGGTAATGCTAAAGAGTTGTCACTGATGAAAGGGAGCATGGTAAAAGCAGAAAACAGTTGTTATTCTACAAGAGTAAAGCACCACATTGAGGAACAGTTACAAGAGAAAAATCAAGTTCTGCAAGAAGAGCCACTGTGGCCTGGAGCTGCTAATTGCACGGATTTCCCGCAGCTTCTAAGAGGAGAGAAATGTGTTTCATTTTCTCTCAGGTCCTTGGCACTTTCTGGTACTTCTCTTGAGTCATCTGGATTGGATTAAACCATTTCAGCTGTAGAATTTATATTTCTATGCAGGTTCGTTTCACATGCTATCATCTGCTTATAGTAGTGTTTAAGCTGCTTAACATTTATTTTAGATTTGCTGGTTTCACTGTGTGGTTGAGTGTTTGAAATGGGGAGTATCTACCTTTTCTCAGTCTCAGAGTTATCATGGCAGATGCTCACTGCACTGTGTTATGCTCTGTTAAAAAGGTTTCACTGGGGAGCAGCCATTTTTCTACTGGAATTATCCTGAGTGCTACACCCAGATGACAGAGGGGAAGCCTTTGGACCTGCAAAACAGAGCTGGTCCAGGTAAGCTGAGAGCTCAATATGCAGGAATAAATGGGAAGTTATTGAAGAACAGTGGGAAGGTAAGGTTACTTTCTTGGCATGTCATACTGAGGAGAATATAGCACTATACAAAAATTCTTCTGTCGCCAAAGCAATAAAATGGCAAAGCATGTACGTAATAGGTTTAATAACCTATAGAAACTGTGTTATAAAACTTGAGCACATCGACCACATAGTTTTTTTCAGCATTTAAATTTCTGCATGTGAAATCTGCCTCTTCTGACTCCTGATCAAAATCAGTAGGACCACTAAAAAACATCTCAGCAGTCTGATAATAATGTCTTCATTGAATGATGGAGACTTTAGGTAGCTTTACAGCATGGGCACTAAACACTGCTGTTCATTCTAGAAGGTAGAAGTCAGAAATTTTATTAACAGCCTTTCACTATCAAGCCAAAATATCTAATGAGATTTCACTTCAGGCCTTAGGTTAACACTTCAGATTTTATGGAAAGCTACACCTTCCTAAATTGTCCTCAATAAACCAAGAATGGATTGCCCACATAGGTAAGCTGTTCTCTGCCTTGCTGCCTCCAACATTTAAGCTCAGGTCCAAGCTACAGGGTAGGAAGTGTCTGGAGCACACAGCCTGCACTGGTGCTGCAAACAGCTGGTAACATCTGCATCCCCACTTCTGTTTATTCTGAATTCTGTGAAAAAGGGATGAATGGAATGGAAACACAATGTCAGCCATAGTGGCTAATGGCCCCCAGCTGCTGAAGCTGGCCCAGCATCCCAGATCATGCCCAGCAGCACCTAATTTTTCGAAGTGCATGTTCTTGTAGACAAGTTTAAAAGGTCAGAGGGTTACACTAGGGTGAAAGGAAAAAAAATTATGCCTCAGGGGGAAAAGTGCAGTTTATGTTGCAGAGTTAGGGTCAGAGATTTTCTGATTGAAGTCCTGTGAGTGTGGCACCTTGTGTCCTTGAGGATTCCATTAAAAATCCACTTTCTTTTATAACTGGAATTGTGGAGATTGGTAGGGCTCATATACTTGCAACTCAAAAATGTGAAGCAAAACACCATTCATTTTCAAAAAGTCAGTATGCTTAAGAACATTTACTAGAGGAATCACTTGTCCATAGAACCGTATTAGAATATTGCTTCCCATAGGGTTTCTCTGTAAAAACAAAAATTAAAAATAAAATCAACTTAGACTGGTGTAAAGCCATTTGAATTCCAACTTCAGTGATTTCCCCTCCACCCTCTTCTTCCACAGGTAAAACTGAATGCAAAAACTGTCCTCACTGCTGTCACCTCAAGATTCATCTGTTCTCCTTTTGTTACCTGAATTTTCCCATTCCCACTCTAGTGTGTCTGGCTGGGCATTGAATGAAACTAGATCCTAAATCCTGAATCCTAAATCCTAAAACAGGTTGGATGGGGCCCTGAGCAACCTAATCTAGTGGGTGGCCCCATGGTGGGGCAGGGGGTGGTGATCTTTAAAATTATCTTTAAAATGCCTTCCCACCCAAACCATTCTCTGTTTCTGTGATTCCAAATTATAGACTCCTAGAGAAGTGCCTTGGATTATAAGCATTACATCAAATTATCAGGTCAGAAGTATCACATTCAGTGACAGACAGCCTCTAGATACAGAGACCATCATCTCAGCTCCCTTGGAGTTTCCTCAGTTACTTTCCTCAATAATTTATGTATAATCAATAAGGAAAAAAACAGTACTACAAAAGCTTGCAGTGGCATTAGGCCATCTAGTAATTTGCAGACAACAGGGAAGGTGCATTGATATTGTAATATCTGCTTCTGTATGGACATGGCATAAGCAGCTGCTGAGGGGCAAAATCTGTGTGGAGGCAAAGCCATGATGTTATAATTCATGCTGAAGCCCAGCCACAATGCAGCCACACTATTTTATTTTGGACATTCAGTTTCTGGATTGTATGTCTTAAGAGGGAAAAATGTCTGTTTTTTGGAAAAGGATCTTTAAAATGAGTAAGGAGAACAGGATCTAGTTCTGTTTTAGTCTCTTCTTCACGTTCATGTCGTTTCTTTGGGTTGTTTTCAGGGGTTTTTTCTCTACTCCCTATCTAGTCCTATCTGTACACCTAATAATGGGGGTACAATCCAATCTCAGTCTGCAGACACCATGAGCTAGGAAAAGGGGATTGGAAACCTAGTGGAAATTATTTTCTAGCACACTCCAGAGTAGGGACTTGCTTATTAAATGCCTGTTCACAAGAAGATTTACTTGTCTGCTTTCTTGCCTTTCCCCATCAAAACAGTCTCAGAAGTTTGGATTAGTTTTCTCCACCATTCTAAAAGCAGCTAAGTAGGTAGCACATTTAACTGAACTTTCAAAAACAAGTTTAAATAATGTATTTTTAAAATATTTTGATGTCAGAATCAATACCAGTTAAGGTTCATGCAATTACTGGAAGGGACATCTCAATGTCATTGCCAGAGTCACAGAATACCTCCCCTTTCTTGTTTAGGTCAGGCTTTAGTCAATTTTTTTCCATAGGCATCAGTTTCCACTCATTCCCACAGGTCTTTAATCAGCAAAACACTCACTATTAAAGCAACGGTCTTGAAACTGTGGTGCAAGCTCTTAAGTAAGGTAATCTGGCCTCTTTTGCAGCTGCTTCCCAGAGAGGTTTCAGATCAGCTGTATTGTGCGCAAATCTTCCGTCAGAATTTCTGCTTGCAGTTGCACCAGTATTATCAATCCTGATTTTTTTTTTTTTTTTAGGAGACACCATTTAAGCCACTCATCTCTATTATTTTTATAAACTTCCTTTTGTTTTTCCTTGGTTTGCATTGCAGATGCCAAGTTTGTTGTTTACTCTTTTCAAGACTTTTGCCTTTACATTTTATATTTATGTTATTGATTTACCCTTGGGCGGCTGAAACTGCCCTTGTGGCTGGCAGCTGACCAAGGCAGCAACCTGACTCTTCGAAGTGAAATTAGATTAAAAATTGGGGGAGCATTTTATTAAAAAATCATCCCTTCCTCTGTCCTTTACCTTCTTCCCACCCTCTATTCTGCGTGCCTCTCTTCCTCCTTTTGTCTCTTTTTCTCTCCTCCTTTCTGTGTTACACTCTTGCCGAAGGCTCTCTTCCTTCGGACGCCAGTCGGGCTGGGACTGTCGCTCCCACTGGCCCAAAGCCCAGGCTAGCAACCAGGCAAGGTCGCAGTCCTCAGCGTAGGTCCCTGCGCTGCCGGAGCGAGAATGCAGGCTGACCACAGACCTCCTCGTCCCGGACGGGAGGTCTGGCCTCAGCAATGCGAAGTGCCCTGGCCGGCTGGTGGAGGTGCCGTTCTGCTCTGCTATCAGGGCAGCGGAGACGGCCACGCTGGAGACAGCCACGCAGGTAAAAAGGCGCAAGACGGAAGGTCCTGAGCACTTGCTGTTTATTGAGGGCAGCTATGGACAGCAAGGAGGGGAAGGATCCTTCAGAGGCATAAAGGGCGTGCAGCCCCTTATAACTGAAGGGGGCGGGGGGTGGAGAGATCAGGAACATCCAATGGAGAACGGGGTAAGGGGAGACAGGATAGGGTAAGTCAAATGTCCATCAACCAAGAGGGGGAGTGGGGAAGGGACAACCAATGAGGGGACAACCGTGGGGAGAACAAAGAAGAACTTTCCAGAAAAGAGGGGG